>JAVXUP010000743.1:0-358030 GCA_033070095.1 Escallonia herrerae
GAGCCTGAACTTGCGTTTTTGGAGTGGTAATGTTTTGCATGGAGAAGTCTAGCAAGGCAAGGATGCTACTTCGGTTGGAACAATGTAGTGCCCAGTTAGTCAACAATAGGCCTTATTTTCTTTTATTAAATGGTAGCACATTTGACCCATAACAGCAAGTGCGAGACATGAAGGAAGAAGAAGAAGAATGCTCCTCCCGGCGGAAGTGTCAATGCCCACAAGTGACGGCACAGCCTCAATCACAATGTCAAACATTTGAATTCTAAACAGTAGTGGAGAGTATCCCGACAATGTCTCATGTGAAATTTTAGTTTTTATGCTTTCTTCTAAGCTCTTTCTGCGTCGGCGCGTCACCATGTCTTTGACTCTTAACTAGAGTATGAGCAGAAATCTCCATTCGCTGCCTCTAGATGTAATCTCACACCGATTGGCACAGGGGCTGGCTCACCCTGTAATTGGCCGCGAGGGCTGAAAGCTAGGAAAAGATGGAAATGTCGCTTGCCAATGACACCTTACGATCTAGGCTTTTAGATATGAGGATTTTTGGTGAAGTCAAGTTCATTTTAGCCTTTGGGTCACAAAACCCTGAAACTGGTGATTAATTCATTGACATGACAGATTTGGGATTTCTAGCTAATAATTGACCAGATGATGCGGAGTCCGAAATCATTGAGTGTGGAATGTGAGAATTGATTGAAAACCGGCATTCCGTTTCTTTTCCGTGGACACATGTCGCATGATCAAATGATTTTGATACTGCAATTTTGCAATCCCCTGCATGTACAATTAGAACTTTGACTGCATGAGTGACCTGTTGCGTCACAACTTTGTGACGAAATCACAGTAGCGTTAGCTGTTTTCTGATGTGCACCGCGTTAAGTCTTGACTTTTGGAGGGAATCAGCGTAATGCAATAACAGGCTGAATCATATTGAAAATACGACGATAGTGACTCAAGTGTTATGAAATATGTTATTAACTTGTCATTACTTGAGTTAGAAATTGAGAAGACAAATCTTTGATGCCACGTGCATTTTGCCAACAGCGAATGAGAAAAAAATCTAATCTACATGCAATATTTTCTTTTGAACATTATTCCCTTGTCCGTCTTGTGTACCTTGAGCAAATGGTTAGTTGGTGCCTGACTGTTCTTGCTTATCTTTGTTTTCTTTTCTTTTCCTTTATGCATAAATGAATTTTGAACCATAATGTGGCTAATTCTATCTTGCTCTTGCAGCGTAAGCTATATCCAAAATTAGTTCAAGATGTCCAGCTCATGATAAAAGAGCTGGAAAACGTAACCGTTCTTTGGGAAGAACTATGGCTTAGCACACTTCAGGATCTTCACACAGGTAGCTGCATTTGATTTAAAGCATTTTTCGGCCCATTTCATCCAATCACGCTTTCCTTGTTTTGCTAGATATTTTGCAACAAAAACCTGGAATTTATTACAAACTTTGGATGCATACAAGTTCAACACATCTTAGTGGAAGTGTTGACAAACTATACAACCTACATTCTTCTTTTCACCTTAATTTCTAATTTAACCCTCCTGATTCAACTGCCATTTCATGTTATTAACTTGTTTAATGCACTTTTTTCTAGACGTGACGAGGCGCATAAATTTGCTGAAAGAGGAAGCTGCACGAATTGCTGGAAATGTTACTCTTAGTCACAGTGAGAAGAACAAGATAAATGCCTCGAAATACTCAGCCATGATGGCTCCCATTATTGTAGCCTTAGAGCGTCGTTTGGATTCCACTTCTCGGAAGCCTGAAACACCTCATGAGATATGGTTCAACGAGGCGTACATGGGACAGATAAAATCAGCCATCTCAAACTTCAAGACACCTCCAGCATCTGCTGCAGCACTGGGGGATGTCTGGCGACAATTTGATACTTTGGCTGCGTCCTTGGCATCTTATCAGAGGAAGTCATCAGTATCATTAAGAGAAGTTGCACCCCAACTGGCTTTAGTATCATCTTTTGATGTTCCAATGCCTGGTCTTGAGAAGCAAACTACACTATCTGAATCTGAGGACGCCCTCGCCACTACACCCCTGGGAATTGTCACGATTGCCTCTTTCTCTGAACAAGTTGTTATCTTATCAACAAAGACTAAGCCAAAGAAACTTGTCATACTTGGCTCAGATGGTCAGACATATACATATCTCTTGAAAGGGCGAGAAGACCTGCGTCTTGATGCTAGAATTATGCAGCTATTGCGAGCTATAAATGGTTTTTTGCGCTCATCTCGAGTAACTCGTGCTCAGTCTCTTGGCATCCGATATTATTCTGTGACACCAATCAGCGGTCGAGCAGGTCTTATCCAGTGGGTGGACAATGTAGTAAGTATCTATAGCGTCTTTAAGTCATGGCAGACTCGTTTCCAGCTAGCACAACAATCAGCATTGGGTACTGGTAGTACAAAAAGCTCTGTTCCCACACCTGTTCCTCGGCCAAGTGATATGTTTTATGGGAAAATTATACCAGCATTGAAAGAAAAAGGCATACGAAGAGTAATATCTCGGAGAGACTGGCCTCATGAAGTCAAGCGGAAAGTGCTTTTGGATCTTATGAAGGAGGCTCCTAAAGAAATTCTCCATCAAGAACTCTGGTGTGCCAGTGAAGGATTTAAAGCTTTTAGCACAAAAATAAAGAGGTGCTTTATCATTAATGGATTAGTTCCTCTTTTCCTCCATCACTTTGCTTACAATTGCAACAAATTCTACGTGCATGCATGCCAAACTTCCTTGGAACATTCTCAAATCGCCCTTTACTTTTTGGTTCAATTTGAGATTTTTTTAGTCATGCATCCAGATTGGCCTATTAAAAAGTGGTAATCCGTGGATGTCAAATTCATGAGTCGTGCATTTAGTCAAATTGTTTTACCATGGATAGGTGCCATTTTATTAAGCAGGGCACTGAAATAGGGATGCTCTCCCTTTTTCAATCTTCAAATCCTGTTTATATATTTTCTTGTCATACTTTTGATATAACTACTACTTTTTTAGTTCCTTTTGACAAGTGAACTTCTGGCATGCAATGACAAAGTCATTCTTGACATGCAGGACCTTTCTTCATGTTTTCACGAGTGTCCAAGAAGCGAAAAAATTAAAAATACTCAATCTATGCCAAGATGAATGTGGAGGGACGCGGGGGTGGGGTGGAGGAATTGAATTAAGTCAAGATCTTTTTTCTTTTTCTCGGCAAAGGTTTATATGTTCAGAAACTTTATGATGTGACTTTGATATTTGGTTTGCTTATAGGTATTCGGCAGCGTAGCAGCCATGAGCATGGTAGGCCACATTCTGGGTCTAGGGGACAGGCATTTGGATAATATTCTTCTGGACTTTTGTACTGGGGATATCGTACACATCGATTACAATGTGTGCTTTGATAAAGGGCAAAGACTGAAGATTCCTGAAATTGTGCCATTCCGCCTTACTCAGACTATTGAAGCGGCTTTAGGGTTGACTGGGGTTGAAGGCACCTTTAGAACAAACTGCGAAGCAGTTCTTGGTGTTCTGAAGAAGAATAAGGACATAATCTTGATGTTGTTAGAGGTGTTTGTTTGGGATCCTCTTGTGGAGTGGACACGTGGAGATTTTCATGATGATGCAGCAATCTTTGGTGAAGAAAGAAGGGGCATGGAACTGGCAGTCAGCTTGAGTTTATTTGCATCTCGTGTGCAAGAACTTCGTGTTCCCTTGCAGGTTTGTATTTCATATTTTCTTTGCTCATTTTCGCAGTATGTTAGTTAACGGAATTACTACTAAAGGGCTGCCCATCCCCCCCAGATGCGAGAAAATACTTGGGGTTGCTGGATGATTGATTGTGATTTTTTCTCTTTTTAATACTATTGACTGGCAATTGATTGTCTTTTCCTTAGTATGTTGAAACCTTTCAGTTGCTATATGTTTCCCTGGGAAGTTAAATATAAGGGACAATTACAGCAAACCCCTTGAGATTAGGGGTAATTACACGCGTCCATCGACTACGGGAGATATCAAATACATCCTTTCACTGATGGAATATTGACGGCCTTAATATTTTGGGTGAAAAGACATTCTACCCCTTTGTTCGTGTTGAATTTTCCTTTCATATGCCATCTTTCTTTCTTTGCTTTCTTTTCCCCTTTTCTAACAGAACACCCACCCCCTTCTTGGTCTTCTCCCTTCAAGTCCAACACCTCCACCAACCTCCAAGCCCAACCACGGCGTCACCACCAACCACCAAGCACAACCACGGCGCCACCACAACCACCAATCTCACTCCCACACACACTGATTGAATTCATGCACACACACCCTCACACTCTGTGTTCGAATTGACATGCACACACACCCCAACATCCACAACCATTCACGGAAGGGTTCACTACCAACACCAACAACTATATACCCTTGGTTGCACCACCAACACCACCAATACCGACAGTACCAACACCCAGCACAACCAACAACCACCAGCGTTTACTGTTGGCAGTACCAACACCCACCGTCATCAACCCATCACCACCCATAAATAACCCCGCCATAAACACCGTACCCACCAGCACCACCATGAAATCACCAGCGCCGATACCAACAGAAACCGCCATCGGACGCCACAACCACCGTTAAATCCAAAATGCCAAGCCAACAACAGTGACAGATTACAGAGGGAGTAACCAATCTTGTGCTAATGAGTGCGATTGTGCACGCAGATCTATGTGCGCGCGCGCGCGAGCGTGTGCGATAGATCGGTGGCTGAGGGACGGTGGTATACAGGGTTTTAGAGAGAGAGAATGACACAGGGAAAAAAGCGTGTGTTTCACAGTGGTTCTAGGTCTTGAAAGGGTGGCGGTGGCGATGGTGGTGATTGCAGCGGAGTAAGTGATGATTATTATTATTATTTTTTTTGGTTTTGGGGGGTGGAGGGGGGAGCAACCGCGGGAAGGGGGATATGGTGGCGGTGGGTGTAGACGATGAGGGGGCATTTTTCGGTTAGTAAGATTAGAGAAAGAAGGTAGGGTGGGTGCATTGATGGGTAAGGGGTATTAAGGGCTGCATTGGTATTTTTAAGATAATAATGTATGCTGACATTAGCAAAACATGTATAGAATAAGAACGCTGTTATGTGGAAGGGTTTATGTCTACGAATCTTTAAGATTGGGTCTGACATGTAACATTGGACGGTCGATGGGGTTGACTGTAAGCTCTCCCTAACCTCAAGGAGTTTGCTGTATTTATCCCCTAAGTATAAACAAACCTGAACTGTTCTTGTTTTTAAATTGTGACCAGGAACATCATGATCTTTTACTAGCTGCTTTACCAGCCGTTGAATCTGCTCTTGAGGTATGTAGAAACTGCTCTTGCTGTGAGTTGGGCTTGTTCTTATTTCTTTCTGGAACGTGTTTTAACTGGGGGGAATTATGTGGCAGAGGTTCGCAAATGTCCTGAATCAGTATGAGATTGTCTCCGCTCTCTTTTACCGTGCTGACCAGGAGAAGTCTAACCTTATGCTGCACGAGACATCTGCTAAGTCAATTGTTGCTGAAGCAACTTGCAGTTCGGAGAAAACTCGTACCTTATTCGAAATACAGGCTCGAGAATTTTCTCAAGCTAAAGCTGTAGTAGCTGAGAAAGCTGAAGAGGCGGCAACTTGGGTTGAGAAACATGGAAAGATTCTTGATGCCTTGCGAAGCAGTTCGATTCCAGAAATCAAAGCCTGCTTAAAGCTGGTTGGTAGGGAAGAGGCTGTGTCGCTTACATCTGCTGTTGTAGTGGCTGGGGTTCCATTGACAATTGTTCCAGAGCCCACACAAGCTCAGTGCCATGATATAGATAGGGAAGTCTCTCAGCTGATAGCTGATTTAGATCATGGACTTTCCTCTGCAGTAACAGCCCTCCAAACATATTCTGTGGCTTTGCAAAGAGTCCTGCCACTAAATTACCTTACAACCAGCCCAGTGCATAATTGGGCACAAGTTTTGCGACTTTCTACGAACACCATTTCCTCTGATATCCTCTCTCTCGCGAGAAAGCAAGCTGCTGAACTTATTTCAAAGGCACCTGCCAATGGGTTCGATTCTGTCAGGAGTAGTTATGATAATCTGTGCCTTCAAGTAGAGAAGTATGCAGAAGAGATTGAGAAATTGGAACAAGAGTGCTTGGAGCTGGTGAACTCAATTGGCTCAGAGACCGAGTCAAGAGCTAAGGGTCGTCTTCTATCTGCTTTCATGAAGTACAGGCAGGCTGGTGTTTTTGAAAGGAACGAAGATGATATGTTATTTTCCAATATAGGATTGCTGAAGCATGACAGAACAGAAAATTCGAGATTGCAAGGGGAGCTTGACGAGAAAGAAGAGAAGGTTCTAACTGTTTTAAACATAGCTATAAGTTCTTTCTATAAAGAAGTTAAGCATAGATTGCTTGACATCTTGAACCATTTCACCGAGGGAAGAAATACATACAACAGGTTGCATTCCGATCTTGCAACTATTTTTTGTGAGTTTGAAGAGCAAGTAGAGAAATGCGTTCTTGTAGCCGGGTTTTATGGTGATTTCCAGAATTACTTGAGTAAGGATATACCTGGTGGTGATACACCTATAGGTAGTTCAAATTCATTCCAGAGGAACTGGGCTCCCATTTTCAAAACGAGTTTATTATCCTGTAAGAGCTTGGTTGTGAAAATGATGGAATACGTTCTGCCGGAGGTGATAAAATCTGTCATCTCGTTCAATTCAGATGTAATGGACGCATTTGGATCTCTCTCTCTAATCAGGGGGTCCATTGATACAGCTTTGGAGCAGCTCATTGAGGTTGAAACAGAGAGGGCATCTTTGGCAGAACTGGAGCAAAACTACTTTGTAAAGGTTGGTCTTATTACGGAGCAACAGTTGGCTCTTGAAGAAGCTGCTGTGAAGGGTAGAGATCATCTTTCTTGGGAAGAGGCTGACGAACTTGCCTCTCAAGAAGAAGCTTGTAGAGAACAGCTGGATAAACTCCATCAAACATGGAACCAGAAGGACGAGCGAGCTTCTTCTCTAATAGAAAGAGAGGCGAGTATTAAAAGTATTTTGGTGTCTGCTGAACACCGGTTTCAATCTCTGATTAGCGGTGAACAGGATAGAGAGCCAAATTCACTACGGAGCAAAGCTCTTCTGGCAGCATTAGTCCAACCCTTCTCTGAGTTGGAAACAGTTGATAAAGCATTGCTTTCAGTTAGAGGACCAGCTGCTTCTTGCGCAATTAGGATCTCTCACCTTACTCATTTGATTAGTTCTGGTAGCCCAATATCAGAATACATATGGAAGTTTTCCGGCACACCGAGCAGCCACTCTTTCTTCATATGGAAAGTGGCTGTTATGGATTCTTTTCTTGATTCATGCATGCACGATGCAGCTTCATCTGCGGATCATAGTTTAGGACTTGACCAGCTTGTAAATGTTTTGAAGAAAAAGCTGGAAATCCAGCTTCAAGAACATATTGGCCATTACGTGAGAGAGCGAGTTGCTCCTATTCTATTGACCAAGTTAGACACGGAAAATGAACAGTTGAAGCAAATGGCATCATCAACAAATTACCTTGATTTTGCTGAAATGAAAAAAGACTTGGGGGCCATAGAAAGAGTAAGACAGATGCTTGAAGAGTATTGCAATGCACATGAAACTGTCAGAGCAGCAAGGTCAGCAGCTTCCCTCACGAGGACCCAGGTGAATGAACTTAAAGAGGCTATTCTCAAGACGAGCCTGGATATTGTTCAAATGGAATGGATGCATGATCTTAACTTGAGTCCCTTGCATAATTGCAGGCTCATAGCTCATAAGTTCCTTGCAAAAGATGACAACTTAATTCCAGTTATTTTAAACCTTAATAGAACCAAATTGTTGGAAAGTGTGCAATCTTCTTTAGGAAAAATAGCTAGGTCTTTGGAGCGCCTGCAAGCCTGTGAACGAACTTCTGTCGCAGCCGAAGGACAGCTAGAGAGAGCCATGGGGTGGGCTTGTGGTGGTCCAAATTCCGGTGGAACCCTCGCTCAAAATTCAGGCATTCCTCCTGTATTTCAAGATCATCTTATGAGGCGGCGACAATTTCTGTGGGAATGTCGAGAAAAGGCATCAGATGTAGTCAAAGTTTGCATGTCGATATTGGAGTTTGAAGCATCAAGAGATGGCATTTTTCAATCTCCAGGGGAGCTCTATGGGTTTAGGACTAGTGCAGATGGCAGGTCTTGGCAGCAAGCTTACCTGAATGCATTAGCAAAACTGGACACTGCTTATCTTTCATTTACCCGTGAGCTTGAAATCTTTCTGTCTCGATTTGGGTACTAAACAGCTGATCTAATAGTTTTGTGGTGTTGGATACCTAATGTTGATTAATCTGTGGTTTCACTTCATTCACCAGGAAGTGAACAAGAGTGGAAGCTTGCACACAGCAACATGGAAGCTGCTTCTACTGGCTTAGTTTCTGCGAGTAATGAACTGTGCGCTGCTTCTGTTAAAGCAAAGTCAGCATCAGGTGACTTGTTTTCTCTTGATCAAGTGTATTGACGTGGCTAATATATGCACCAGAGCTAATGCAAATCACCGCACATCAATATATAGTATAGTACACGTCTGTGCTTCATAGATGCCGCACCGAGTACATATGTTTTACACGGCTTAAGTTTTGCTTTTGCAGGTGATCTCCAAAGCACGCTTCTTCTTATGAAGGATTGTGCTTCTGAAGCCAGTGTCGCATTGTCTGCTTTCGGGCGTGTTACCAGGGGTCATACTGCTTTGACTTCTGAATGCGGGTCCATGCTTGAAGAGGTATTGTTTTTTAACAAGTTTTACATGACAATATATTATGGTTGAAAAGGGAATTGCCAAGTTCTGCGTTTTCTTGGTAACTAATACAATGCCATATGAGAATTTTATTAATATATCCTACCTATGAAGCACCGGTGCGGCAGTCTGGGGGAAGCACCAACACCGGATGCGCGTCGGGTGCGGGTGCTTGTCGGGTGCACACTGGGTGCGTGTCCAAAACTTTTTTTTTTTTCAATTTATTTTCTGGATCTTGGGTGTGGCTCGGACATGCACCCAGGGATTTTTGGCAGAGAGTAGAAGAAGAAGAAAGAGAAGAAGGAGAAGAGAAGAAGGAGAACAAGAAAGGAGAAGAAGGAAAAGAAGGAGAAGAGAAGAAACAACCTGCGCCGGAGCGGCGAGGGTCTTCCGGCGATCGGTGAGGGTCTTCCGGCAATAGGCGAAGGTCTTCCTGTGACAGGCGACCGGCGGTCCGGCAGCAGCGGCGACGGCGCCCCTCCTTGCAGAGCTCTGTTGGTGTTGTCTGGTTGACAGCTGTGTTAAACTTATAAGCTAGGGTTTCTTGAAAGTTTCCGTTTCTTATGTTTAACTCCCCACTTTATTGACAATCTTTTAAAATAGCCCCACAATTTTTAAAACATAACAGAATTTCTACAAACTTTGTCATTTTAATTATGCACTTTCAATTTTTGCCGTATCCCCTCCGCACTTGTATCCTATTTTTTGAAAAAATGACGTATCCACGTATCCGCACCCGTATCGCATCCGCACCCGCACCGGAATCCGTGCTTCTTAGTATCCTACATGCGTGGGGTTAACAAAGAATGGGTGGATTCAGATATAAACATACAAATTCATAACAATGTTTATACATAGATATTAGCTTGGGTTAATACAGTATGGGTGGATGCGGATATAACCATACATATCCATTTTTATGTATAGGAGCCCATCCCCACCCAGGGTTGGGAAGGGCTCCCTTTTCCTAACCAATCTAAGGTCGTCCATTCTGCGTGGACGGTCCTAGATCTTTTTGCCAAAGTTAAACACCAGTGCACCAAATAATCTGGTGCACTGGTTCCAATGACAAAATACCCTCCGGCCACTTCTCTCTCTCTCTCTCCACTGTCACCGCCGCCACAGCCGCTTACCAGCATTACATCCACGGCCTACAGCCACCACAACCATTCACCACCACTAGATCCACGCCACCACAGCTGCTCACCACCACCACATCCACGGCCTGTCGCCAGCACCACCATTCATCACTAACAGATTCATGCCACCAGATCCACTCACCAACACCACCGTACCCCATTACCACGCACCACCACACCACCGCCCCAACCACTACGCCAATCGCCCCATCTACCATTGATCTCGATCTCCACCACCCATCGCCGAACATCCACCACCACTATCTCTTCTTCTTCTTTCAGCCTACAACCGCCTTCTTCGACCACCGCCGTCGCTGTCTGCATTTCTCTCTGGCTGTGGGTAGATTGGCATTTTGGAACTGGAATTGTTTGAAGTAACTGCTTGTTTTGACGATAATGGTTTTGGAGATGATAGTTTCATTATCAGAATCGACCGCCGCCGAAATGAATTTCAATATTGTAATATCAAACTGAGTTCTCTTCAAGACCATGACTTGTTTGGTCTTATTTTATTTTATTTCCAGGTTTTTTCCTCTTTTAAGATATTTGCAATCAGATTTGAAGCTTTTGTGCTGGTTCTTATTTCTTTAAAGTTATCTGTTCAATTTTTTGGTTGGGCTGAACCAATAACCGGTGTTTGTTGTAGTTGTGTGGTGATGGTGTTTACTGTAAAGGGTGTTGTGGCGTGTAGGATGGTGGCGGTTTCAGTATGATGATCTTAGTTCTTAGAGACCAATGAAGAACATAGCATTTGCATCTTTACTTTTTTCACGACTTTGACAGTGCTCCAGAGTATCTGACGCACTAGTATGGTTTTAAATTTGAGTGCTGTTAGCTTTTTTTTTTGAGATAACAAAGGCACAGGGGTTCTTTTGTCAATTAACACAGTGGGCCAAATAATCTGGCGCACTGCTGTTTGGGTTTCTCAAAAAGTGATCTGAAACCGTCCATGTGGCTTGGGTAGACGGCTCCAGATGGTTTGGGAAAAGAGACCCTTCCCAATCTCGTGTGGTGATAGGCTTCCTATATCAATAGGGACCTGATTCATTGATAATGTTAGCAAGATCATATCTTGCTAGCGCTAATCTGGACCGACAGATCTTCTTTTATTTGCATTTTTTAAGTCCGTCCACCAGATAATAGGGCGGACTAGACCTTGTACCCTTTTGCCCCTGCTTTGACCTGCTTGCCTTTCACTGCCACTAGTGGACAACTCCACTCATCCACTACATTATTATGCGGACGACAAGCAGTATGTAAGCCTGAACCCAAGGTCGATCTGCACTTTCCCTCACTCCACCTGCACTTTTCTTTATTACAGCTACATTTGCCTTTATTCCAACTCCACTCAAGCCTGGATCAGAACACCCAAGGGAACCCAGATACATCAACAAAACCCAAGAAACCAAATCCTAACTGAGAGGCAAACCCAGACAATGAGTTGAACGAAAAGAAATTTTTGGTGGTGGTGGTGGTATGGTCACGATATTGTTGTTATGGTGGTGGTTGGCGTTGCTGGTGTTTGTGGGTTTGATGTTGGAGCACCACAGGTGGTTGTGGTGTGGTGGGGTGGTGGTGACTGTTGATGGTTGTGGTGCGGCAGCAGTGATAGTGACCCTTGAGGGTAGTTGATCCCCACATGTAAAGCGACGGGGGAAAAATGGTGGGGGTGGTAGTGGGGTCAGTGTGGCTGCGATAGTGGTGGGTATGGTGGTGGTGGTGGCAGTGATGGCTACCGTGCTGGTGAAGGTGAAAGAGTGAGAAGAGACAGGAGAGAGAAGAAACATTGGGGTGAGGGAGACCACAGAGAGAGAGTGGTTTGGTGCAGTTAATTAAAAACGAGAGAGCGAGAGCAATTAAATTATGCAATAGTGATGCCGAGTAATATACTGGGGCGGAGGTTTATATTGACAAATTTGATAAAGTGTGCACTATTTTTTGTTTTTTAGAACAAGCATGTGGGACCTTCTTACGTGGCTGGTACGGGCGGTTCAAGACCGGTTATGATATAGGAGCCATCCCAGCACTAGATATGTGAAAGCTCATCCATTACAACTCAAGCATAAATTTACTTATTGGGCCACATTTTCCTATGCTTGCCAATAATTGTGCTTTATGATATATTTACCAAACCACAAGAAAGGAGAAAACAGGAAACAAAAAGAAAAAGAAAAAATTGGCAGAACCTCACTTCTCTCCACGAGATGGTCAGACAAAGCTGCCATGCTGTCTTTGACATGCCTATCCTCACATACTCTGCAAGTGATGAGCAACTCTATTAATTTCTTTGACCACCAAGACATACTCACAATCATCGAAGCCTCTAACTAGCTTAAATTATCATGATTTACCACCTCTACCACTGGGATAGACCTCATCTTTGAGGAAAGCATGCTAACAATAGACGTGGAATCCCATTCAAGAATAGCAAGCTTATATCTCTTTCAAAAGCCAGAGCTAACGCATCTTTTGCTGCCAGTGCTTTGGCCCAACATGCAGCGGAAAAACCATTAGGTTTCTTAATCACCAAAGCCAAGCCTTTCACATAAACAGGCCAGGCCAATAAGTCAAGAACCATTGGAACTTTACGGTAAGACAACCCACCTCCAAGCTGCCAACTTAAGAATCTAGCCACTTCAACTGCATTTTATAATAAGAGCATATTTGCCACTTTGAACTCTTGCCGCTGCCTCAATACTTTTTTGGTTTGTAAATGGGACCACAATCAATTTTTGAAGTTCATATCATTGTGGCACTTCCATGCACCACACTGTAGACGTCTCTAGAGACCAAATGTTTGAAGCAAAGAAGTTATTCTGTAGATTTATCACTTTGGAGCCCTCATCATCCAAAGAATGCAGAATAGTTGGCGTAGAAGTCCAGATGAGGCTTGAGCGATCTCACAGTCTCTACAAAAATGTTAGGCTATATCTTCTTTCGACTACATAGAGGGCACAACAAATCAGACTCGTACGTTATTTCTTGCTCAATTGTCCTAGTTGGAAACATATTGGTTGAACATTTTCAATTATCTGCCTCCTTCACATGTCAAACTGATTTCTAAAAGTCTTTGAATCTTCCTGGCCTGAACTTTCTCCTTACGTCCAAAATATAGCCTACCAATTCTTATGCAGCATAACTGCTACAGAATAGCCTGATCTTGGCAACAAGAATTCTCAAATTTTTTGGGCATCTAGTTTATCCCAAAGATGGCTTGGACGTAGTAAGTTAGAATATCCAAGGTTTCTTTCAAATGCGTAATCTCCTAATTTTTATCTCAGTTCTGCAATAATACCTTCCCTCTCCACTTATTATGCCATATGCAGAACGGATTTGATCCCAATTTCTCCCCTTTATTTGATTACTCCAAATTTGCCATTACAATAAATCACAAATTAATGCTCGTCTGCGAATAGTTAGATGATTGTTTCACGATGCTTGACAAAGAACTTGAAATAGTTTGAAATTGACAAAATAGTGGGTTTCTTAAAGAGAGACATAAAGTTTGCCTACTAAACCAGCTCTTTGGCATACGAAACTGACCTAATTGAAAAAGATAAAGATCCTATGTTTTCAAGGAATTCAGGTCTTTAATGGCCTACATTTATATGTTTGGAGAAAATTTCAGCTAAAAGAAGAAAGTTGTTGGATAAGCAATAAGAAGAAATGTATTTTCAGAGATATCCAAGGTATCTGCAATTTATTTTCATCTGCAAGACGTGCAGGCAAGACATTCAGGGGGTTATGTAACTCGATCTGACTAGCAAGATAAACTTAAAGAGAGGTTTGTTGGTTATAAATGTCAGAGATGCCGTTCGTGATTGTCACTGGACTGTATATTTGCCGCTTAGTGAGATACTTCTGCTTTTGTCTTTCTGTTTTTAGATCACTGATGATATTATGCCAATTTTTTGTTTGGTTTCATTTTCCTGGATTTTATCTTTTTCTAATATTATTTGGTTGGGGTTAGGTGTGGCTGACACCCTTTTACGTCTCTGTAGGTTCTGGCTATTACTGAAGGTCTTCATGATGTCCACAGTTTGGGAAAAGAAGCTGCTGCAGTACACTTTTCTCTTATGGGAGATCTTTCAAAGGTTTTCTTCTCTTCATGATTTCGAGTTTATATGCGTATATTTGGCTATCACTTGCAAAGTTCCTTCATACATGAAATTGGTGAATTAGTCCATTTCATTAAGTCGCATTGATATTTGCATATTGTGGTATCTGAGCAGGCAAATGCCATCCTACTTCCACTGGAATCTGTATTGTCTAAGGACGTTGCTGCCATGACTGATGCTATGGTCAGAGATACAGAGACCAAAACGGAAATATCTCCCATTCATGGACAAGCCATATACCAATCTTACTCTTCGAGGATTAAGGAGGCTTGTCAGGCCTTTATCCCCTTGGTACCATCACTTGCATTTTCTGTGAAGGGACTCCATACTATTTTGGCCAGACTGGCACGAACTGCAAGCGTCCATGCAGGAAATCTTCATAAAGTAATCTCACACTTGTAGACAACTGGAAAATCATTTCTGTATTTTTATGATGATATAGAGAATATGATGTTCTTATATCTAGTTTGTCTTCTTTTCCAGGCTCTTGAAGGATTAGGAGAAAGCCAGGGGGTAAGGTCACAAGACTTCAATTTGTCAAGGCCAGACGTTGCAGCCGATGAGGTTGAGTATATTAACAAAGATAATGATATCTTCTCCAACTCTGACAGAGAAAATAATGGGGATTTTCTTGGGCTGACTGGACTGTCTTTGCAAGATAAAGGATGGATATCTCCTCCGGATAGCATCTGTAGCAGCAGCTCGGGTTCTGGTGCTACATCTGCTGAAGCAAGTCTGGCAGAGAGTTCCAATGGCAGAGAAGTGATAGTACAACTGCCACACGGACCTACTTTTGGAGAAACTAAGGATAACTCTAGTTCTGTGTCCGAAAGTAGTGTTCGAGAAATAACTTGTCACGGGAAGTCACAATCTGAGAACAGGGATGATAATTTGACTGATTCTGGTTCAGTAGATGAACCTCTGAAAGCTGTGGCATCAGCACATAATACATCTGAACCTAGCCTCGTTGAGACTTCACCATCCTTGGATCAGGAATTCAAGGAGATGAAGTCTGATGCAGCATCCTCAACAAATGGAGATAAGCATGAAGCGGAAACTCATGAAACTCCTTTGCCCAATCCGGATGCTGCTTGTCGTGTCACCAAAGGTAAGAATGAATTAATCTTAATAGGAAAACCTCCTAGTAATTAATTTCTGAACTACAGCATTTGCACTTCAATTTGAGATTACTAGCTAATGGGCTCGTGCAAATGCACGGGACACGATGTATTTTTGTTTTACTGCCAATCATGTACTTTAACATAGTAGAATTGATTCTAAATTCCAAAAAGAAAAAGAATGAGTTTCAACATGGTATTTAAGCTAATAAATATATACATTTTAGGCATAACAATCAACTTCACTAATTAAATAATAAAAATAAAATAGCCAACTCTTAAGAAGATTAGAATCTTATTGATGATAACTGTTAATTCAAAAGATTAAAACAATTCAGACAAAATGTTGCTTTCTATTCTTTTATCCTTGATTGTTTTGCGTAGAAAAATCTAGTAAAAGGTATTTGCATACTTATATCATCATATGGCTCATGTATTGCCTCATCTAATAAAGTGTGTTTTGTCGTGTTCTTAAAATTTTGTCTGTGTTAAAATTATTTAAGTCAAACATGTATAGCTCAATGAAAGTACTATTGAGAACTCTGTGATAGTACATATATGCAAACCCGTTAAACTTCGAAGACTGCATCTTTACTCAGGAGAACTTTCTGATTTTTGTACATGGATAGAAAAACTTGATCTTAAAAGATGCCCGTTTAATGAATATTTTTAGAATTCCTAGTTTCTTAATAGAATTTACAAACTTTCGAGTTTCTTGAAGATACTAAACTTAGCATCTTAATTGTTTAGTAAAGTTCTTCGTTTCTTCAATTATAGTATTCGTATCATTTGTCTCCACTACTACTATTTTAACACCTTAGTGCTACTAATTCCCTTAACCTTGTTAACACCACTATCTCTACCATCATCATCGCAGTCACCACTACTAAATATTTGTGTAACCACTATCAATTACAATACCTTCGCATTGCCGCCACCAATTAGCACAAACATCTACAACTAACACTTTCACATTGTCAACAACAACCACCACCCTTACCATGATTGCCACCGCTATCACTTCCATAATTACCATTTGCACATCCACACCATTGCTTCAACCTTAACTGTCACCATCAACCCACTCTTAACTACCACTACTATCTATGTCACATTACATCCGCCATACTGGTACCACCTACAATGTTTGTATTTGTATTGGAGGTAAAAGTTGTTAAAAGTTGTTTAACACCTTGTCCCCCTTTCCACTTCCTTTTGTTCTCAAACTAATTCTTAGCTTGTCAAAAGTTATTTCCAATGATTTTGAATTCTCTTATGTAATTTAATCTAAAAAAGAATTGGTTCAAAACTACATGTAACGTGCTAGACTTAAAAGATTGATGCACAAGATTTCAAACTCATTGTAACGCTTATGGCAACGTATAATCGAATGTTACCTTTAGCAATCTTGAAAGACAAATGCTGTTAAGCTTTAATTTCTCTTGAGCTTTTAACCTTCTTACTTTCTTCTCAAATAGTAAATTGAATAAATAATTATGCAATGTTATATACCCCTAAACGGATAGAGGTTATATATTTATGAAGAGATTATATGCCTATAAAGTGACAGAGTTAGTGACACGATATTTACCCAGAGTAATTAAAAGCGAACAATCTAAATTTAATGAACAGCCTCCCAAGGATCCTGGGGATAAGATCTCTAGAAATAAATTTTTTAACTCACCTCTAGTGAGTTTTAAAGGCCAAATGTTGCAGATGTTGGATGTTAGCAATAAAGCCTCCTTTTGCTCTTTTGTCCATACAAATAGAGATAAATAAACTTTAAGTAAAGCAATTAACAATATATCTAAAACTTGCAAAATAATATTTGTTTGTCCAAAAAGTTACATGTATGAAGTTCAACTTTTAATCAATCTCTGAAAACTTAAGATACTCCAGACGAACTAAAAGGTGATAAAAACACACAAAAAAATGTTTATATTGAACTATCGTATTGTGTGCACAATAGTGACCTGTGACTTTTAGATTTAAATAAAAGAAATTCACATCCACGACTACATATATATATATATATATATATATATATATATATATATATATATATGTCGCTAAAGATGGCTATAGCTAGAACTGCATATGCAGCGACAATAAACTATTGAAAGGTTTATTGAGTATATAATGAAAAGAAACACATATCTAGCTAGCTCTCTTTATTTTGAAGCTTCAAGAGCATTTCACCGTCATACATTAAATTTCTAAGACGCTACAAAGTCATAAAACAAAGCTCATTGATTGTTGTCTTACATCAATCTACTTAGGATCTCTCCGATACAAACTAAAAGTGATCCAATTAACACCCCAAAATGTAAGATCTGTTCCTAAAAATGTGGTCTATCAGTTTTCTTAAAAAGAATCCTTTTGTATATAGTAAAAAAAATGATCTTTAACGATTTTAAATTCTCCGACCTGTCATCAAATATATTGTCTGTCTACTACTTAACCAAACTCATAACACTTCCACTGATATCGAACATAGAACCTAAAAGTGACTCCACAATTCTTTTTGTTCCTCTAGTTTAAGCTGCTTTTCAACCTTCTTCCCCTTAGTTTCCTCTACATCCACCACTGAACAGTCCATGCAATGCCTAATTAAACTATCTAGCCTGGATGCATGAGCTAAACCAAGTTAAACTACCTAACCTGGATGCATGGATAAGAGGGCAGTAAGACCTTAGATCAATTGGGGCAATTACTACTTAAAACAGAATATATCAATTGGGGCAATTACTGGACCAATTTAGCAGAATGGAATGATACTGGGAGGTGAACTTTTCTTAAAAGAATTAAGAACGGAAAAAAAAAAGGCAATTGTACTTTAATTTTTGTTGTAAATTTTACTAAAGAAACCATGCGGACATGAGGAAAGTTAGAGTGGTACCCACATGTGACCAAAATCAGCCTTGTGTATGCTACCCATGTACGCTTAAAGATGCCTTAAACTTGGTGTATTACGAAAGGAAGGGGACGAAAGGAAGGGTATCAAGACAATTAAAATGGCCAACATAATAGCTTATAGCTTAAAAGACAATGAAACTCATACGCACAGCCAAAGTAATAGAGAAGCTTAAAAGCCATTGGCATCTGATCAGAAGAGTTTCAGCCAAAGAAACATAATATTAAGTCACTGCCTAACGGAAACGTATGCCACATCCGTATCTATAATGACACAAATTTATGAAGCCACAAAGCTGCTAGTGGCTTACCAAATACTCATAGCCGGATAAGCCTGCGTTCTTTTTCTTTTTTTTTTGCTTGCCTTCTAAAGATTTCATATAAGTGGCAAAAAAAATAAAAATCGTAATAGTATAGATAGGACTCAGCAGGGTTGTTACACCAATCCCAAGTGCGTCTTAGTACATTGACGATCCTCTGATTTTTTCTCCCCTTCAACCCCCCCTTACTCTCAAGTGAATGCCATAATGACCTCCATGGTGTCTCACTGACAAACTCCAGTGAATATACTGTTACACACTACTCCTTAACACACACATGTTCATCTCCATTCTGCTGAAGCACTTGGATTAAATATCGAAAACTGATCAGATCAAGTGAGTGGTAAATGCCTTGAGAATAGATTGGCAATTATTCGAATAACTGAGTGCTAAAGCCCTGTTTCTTATAGTGTTCATGAACAACTAACAACGTATCTAAGTCAATCCAAGCTCATAGTTCATTAAAATGTACTTTCGTACGCTGGTAATTTTTTCTAATGGTAAATGCCCAAAAAGGTTGTCCTAAATCAAACTCCTTCCCATCTTGTAAATCCCATCTTAACCGCTTCCATTCTATACGTAATTGGCTTGTAGCAAAAATCATATTAATATTGACCACATGTTCATATGCAAACACAGAAAGGCTGTATGAATTACGGCTAGGATAATGCATGACTTTAAGTAACAGTGTGGCAATAGAAGAAAAAGAAACCTTATCAAACATAATAATCCACTGATAGATCATAGATAGACAGAGCTGAGTACTTGAGGCGAGTACTTGAGGAAAAAGCTGTCGCACTATGCTGGATAGTGTAGTGAAGGCTTAAGATCTTACCGATATTTTGCCGTCTGTGATCTTGAACATCTGGCCTCTATATCCACTTCCATGCCTATCCAAAGTGTTCGAGAAAGATCTGCAAATTTTGTCAGCCACGTTATCCTCTGGCTGCAAAAGTATTCGTCCTAGTTTCCGAGCCCCATATGAGAAAGCGCTACGTATCCGATAGAGGTTTCCTATGCAGACCAGGCACGTAAAATTAGCTTCAAGTTTTAAAAGACAGAAAAACTGCAAAATTGAAAGATAAAGGCTTCATGCCAAACCTGTTTAGTGTTCCAAAGCGCCAAAAGAAGAGATGAGCAAAAACAAAAGAGAAATTTGGAGCCATACAAAAGCGTACAGAAGCTATATTTTATTCAGAAAAAGTTTATATAATATAACATAACAATAGTTTTCTACATAATTTTACCGATATTTTGCCCGTCTGTGCATGGTGCTTGATGCTGCTACTCTAGCACATAATATAAAGCTAGACATGATCTGTAATCATGGAGAGGAAGCAGGAGAAAGAGAGGATAGGCCATGGTTGGTTTTGTATTTGATAAAGATTGATTTATGTGGTTTTTGTCATTGAGTAGGACACTAACTTAAAGTTACACATAAAATTGTCCTACTTCTATTATTAACTTGATCTTAGTTGTTAGAAGAGGAGTCCAAGTGAACTGGGAGTCTCTCAGATTGAAAGTTGCAGCTGATTTGGCACATGGAGAAGACTCCAAAAAGATGATGTGGCGTAAATATAGAGCTTTTAAAATCCTACTTGTTGCAATTATAAGTGAAGGCTTCAGCTTTTTATATATATATAGATATAGATTCCAGTTCAGGTTAAAAAAGTACAACTAGAGCGATGTCTCTACTTATGGGGTTATGGTTGAAGTAAAGACACTACCACAATGTGCTATATTTCAAGTCGATAAACTTTGAAAGCTTTCTCAACTTGTGTGGCCCAACTCCAATGCTTTAATGCCCTAGACGTTCTGGTGCTATCTGAAAATTTTTTTGCGCAATGGTGAGACCCCGTCGTAATTATATTGGGAGAATTGTTGTTACCTAACACCTGTGAAACATGGATACCACATGGCAATAACATGAAAAAGCCAATAACCAGGACATACACACAGGATAGTGATAAATGAAACATATTTTAATTTTCTTGGTTTGATTTATTAATTTCTTCAGCCTTCTGTTTTTACATAACAGTGGTGATACTTGTTAATAAGTTTATATATGCCTTTAATGCTTAGTTTTAATACGATCTCTTTACCTCTTTCTTTACTTCCTCTATCTTCCAACTCTTCTATTTCGCTCTCATCATGCCTGAAACTCAAAAAATGACTCTCTTGAGAGGTTATATCTTGCCGTTTTTGTTGGGCGTTAGAACCAATTCCTTGTGGCTTTGCTTTACCCTTGTACACATCTTCATCCTCTTTCCAGTTTAAAGAAATCAAAACCTCCGTTCGCGAGTTTATTTCAAATTTGTAATTGTTTATGCTCTTGACTCTCCTGTCTACTGTGTTATCCACTCACTGCACTTAATACTGGCAAAAATGGGAGAAGGAGAGGGAGAGGGTAGATTAGTCTCGACTTTTACACTGCTTTTGGCATGGAATCTCAGAATGTAATTACGAAGTTTTTGCTTTTAATATTGGAGATACATTGGAAACCAAAAGTTAGGTATTGCCCACATTGATGCAGACTTTATTGCTGCAATTATGTGTATAAATAAATGGAAAATTGAGGTAGGGAAGAAGAATAGATGTTTTGATAAAACCCACGCAGCTATAATAGCCATGGAATAAGGAACTGAATCATTTTGTTAGATAATATGTATAATACGGAAAGACATGTATTTGTATGTATATTCTTTTGCATACTACACCGGTATGATGCAATTCTTATAGGTCGTTTCACATCTTACTTTGACGTTATGATACCTCCAAAATGAGGATATTTAACATCAATTTTGGAGAGAGTACATTTTTTCACCACCCTCAAATTCTTTAGTTCTCATCTACTAAAATGGACAAGCATAACCCATTAAGTAATGAAGGAGTACATGATCCATTGATTCGTCATACATGCGAGGAAGAGATCCCTTAGTGTCCTCTTTGAATGGCACTGCGTATCTCGCTTTTCCTTTTCTGAGAGATATGTATACATACACATACATATATGTATGCATACATACAGTGACAAACATCTCAGAAACTCGTAATTGTTGTCTTATGCTAATGCTTTATTCAGATTATCTTGTAGGCTTCTAACTATAGGGATAAGTTGTCCTTCTATTTAGATTTCCTGGAAACAATCCTTTTTCCAATGTGTGTAGTCTTCTCAAGTACAGTGGTTCAGCTCGACTATATATGATTGATGTTGCTTTATTGTTATCTTTGTGATTGGGCTCCTTCAGGTAAAAATGCTTATGCCATGTCAGTTCTACGGCGAGTGGAGATGAAGCTAGATGGTAGAGATATTGCTGATGGCGGGTACTTGTTTCCCCCGGGACTCCTATAAGATTTCTTATTTTGAGGTTGATAAATGTGTTGATCTCAGTTTGTTTTGCTGTTCAGAAAAATTAGTATTGCAGAGCAAGTGGATCATCTACTTAAGCAAGCGACTAGTTTGGATAATCTTTGCAATATGTATGAAGGTTGGACACCTTGGATTTAAGGTTTTGAAGTCTGTTATTATGGACTGAGACTAGATTGCAAGATATAGTTCCTCCGGTTTGTGTGGCCCTGGATCAATCTCCTATGATGCCGAATGGGAAGATGCTTGCGCTTGGAACCTTTCAACAACCTCTGAAATGAGCATCTGCGCCAGTTGCCATACCTTTTGGGCTTCAAAATCTCTGGTTCTCCCTTCCTACAGATCAGCCAGGCCATGTGCGGTGAGAAATTTTCCGCCAATGCTACAACCTTCTTTAGAAGCCTCGTCCAAAGAAGCTTTGGTACTCTGACAGTGATTGCAAAGCTTTAAAGTATTTTCCGTGTT
Source organism: Escallonia herrerae (assembly GCA_033070095.1). NCBI lineage: Eukaryota > Viridiplantae > Streptophyta > Magnoliopsida > Escalloniales > Escalloniaceae > Escallonia > Escallonia herrerae. The sequence goes on from JAVXUP010000743.1 coordinate 22,252, forward strand.
GAAGTAACTTTCCTATCGGGTAAATGGTGGAGAGTTCTATTTAGCTTATTAGCTTTGATGTTGAACAGCTATTGCAAGTGCTTTGCTAAAATTTACTGGTCAATTCCTCGTGGCATGGCCTTTTTTTTTGCAGGGCTGCTGCTTCGATGGATTCACAGCGTCAAAGGGTTCAAGAGACCCCCTTACATGCCATATATCATTGACGGACTTATGAACTGAGTCACTGTTTATCAAGGATGCCTCTTTGCAGATGGAAGGCGCCTATATGAGACTTGCACAAGGGACCTGCTAATTGATGTGAGATCCTCGTCTCATCTTTAAGTTGTGGTTACATTGTTTTTATGTTCTGTACATCTTTAAACCTTGTACTTCTTGAAGTAAGATTCTCTAGCTCATTTAATCACCATTTTCAGTTTTGGCTCCCCACAACGGCGCTTTCTAGTGCTCTGGTCCTTATTTTTGTTTATCTTTTTAATTGGCACGCTTACAACATTTTTTGAATCCTGAGAGGAAGTTATGGTTAACTTTGTGGCTAAAGATACTTATTTTCTGTAAAGTTTAGTTGTTATTGTATATCAAAGATAAATAAGCAGCAGTGCATGCATTTTCATGAAGATCCTATACTGCAAGCTTTTGCATGGCTTGCGGTTGATCCTATTTATGTTATTTCATGTATAAGTAGTGAGTCAGATACAAGCCACAGGGGTACACAGGGTCCTAGCCCCTAGGGTGTCATCATATAGGAGCATTGCACAGAGTCTCATAGCTGGCCTCATCTTATCCTATGCCCCCTTTTTTACGTTGAGATATTTGAAAAGCCAATTAAGAGTCGTTCATTAGAGTGGACTGTTTCTTTGGGTGGAAATTTTGTTACTGGCCACTAGTTACCAAAAAGCAAGGAAACTAATGCTACCACAGACGTAGTTACTGGTCCTTCTCTTCTTTTTCTTTTTTGGGCTCTGACAAATTTTTTTAAGTCGTATCATTACTAAGTATGTACCGCAAGTACATTGAAACAAAAATTTACTGGTACTACATTTTCTTTCTCTTGTTTTTGGTTGGAATTAGATTTGCATTCAAATAAAGGAGATATAGTACAAGATATTATACACTAACAGGTTCGGGGATCTAAATGCAAGTGGAAGCTAGTAAGCAAAACAGGACTGTGAATTAAGAATATACAAGGCCAAGTGAAGCTCTAATAAAAAAGAGTTGGGTTTTGCTCTCCTATATTGAAGAGTGCAGATCAGCAAGTACTTGGGTCAAGATCCTCCCCATAGCTTCATAAGATTCAAGGCCATTTCTAGTTGGGGAAAGAGTTTACCTAATTGCTGTTTGGACAAATAATTTGGCCTCTTTGAGTATGTCCGGATAGCTTATGGTTAAGCTGCACACACCAAAACAAGAGCGTATGTTGCGTATGTCATACATCGTAAGCTTCACTTCATCGTCTTGCTTCTCAAGTCCCCTAATTTTTTATACAAGATAGGTGGAATTAGTATGCAGTATAATATGTTGGGTTAAATGCATGTTAGTACTCCAAAAATTACACATAAATCTCACTTGAGGATCTCAATTTTTGTTTGTTTATAATTGAGGTCTGGAGTTTCAATTAGGCCATATTAGTAATTATGTGAAAAATTACTAAGTGCGCCACTTGAACTGGAGACCCCAATTGCAACCACCACAGCAATAATGAAAAATTCGATTAAGGGGGGAGAAACATGTAACTAGGACGGAAAGGGGAAGAGGAGAGAGAGGAAAGCCTAGCAAGAGAAACTCTATAATTGCACCTTCTAACCACCATCCCCCATTGAATCATGAGCTAAACACCATGAACTACCACCACGGAGGCCACACCCCCGAACACAGAAACAATGATGATGGCAACCGAGTAGGACTGCAGACACGCCAACAGAGTAGACCAGCAGCCACGAACGATTGACCCACAGCCATCACTTACAACCCGCAACCCTGTATTTTGGCCCCATCGCAGCAAGAGAGCCGAGCCTACACCTCACGACCGCGGCCATCAAGATCCCCAAGGCACCAAAAGAACCCAATTAACGACCACATCAATCGTGAAATGATGGATAGTTTGGACATGACCACTGAGGTTCAGATATGGCCTTCCCATAAATGATCTCGAAATTTTCGTGACAACCCATTCTTGTCACTAAACTTTGAGTCTTTGAGACGTGTTTCGGGTGTTGTCCCACAACAACCCTTTCACCCGCAATGAAATAGCTATGCCGGAACTGCCGGGGGCTCGGCCATACCCTCTCAGTTCGTGCAACATTAAAGATGGTTAGGCTTCACAAGCCGGCATGAATTTTTTTGCAAGAAACAAAATTGACAGTACCATTTGTTTCTACGAAATTTTGAAAATTAGGTTATTCAACCTTTACCGGTGTTGATACTGGAGGACAATCCCAAACAAAAGGTGGGTTATGGGTCGGATGGACTGAGGACCTAACGGGCACCGTTCTACATTGCGATAAACATTGTATTTTGGTACATTTCCAAATGGATGGTGGTGAATCCTGGGTATCAGGTTTCATATATGGGCACCCAAATCTTGCCAAAAGGGCAGTGACTTGGGCCCGCATATCTGATGCAATCGCTGGGATTAATTCCCTTTTAATGCTTATGGGGGATTTTAATCAAGTTCGGCGACCCACAGACAAGACATGAGCCAACCAGTTTTCCACACCTGGACATGATCTTCTAGCTGATTTCATACAATCGCATCATCTTCTTGTGGGTCCAACGTTCAAATGTACCAATGACCGACAACAGCTGGCATGTACTTATGAGCGTATTGACCAGGAATTTGCAGATATTGATTGGACATCACTGTTCCCTATGGCCACCATCACTAATCTGGGAATACAAATCTCCAACCATGCACCCTTGCTACTTGACACAAACCCTACAGTATGCTCCGGGTACCGCCCTAAAATATTTGAAGCAATGTGGCTCAAGCATCCAATGGCGAAGATGGTCATCTTCCAAGCTTGGCAGAACCAAGTTCAGGCCTCCCCACTCTTTTGCGTCACCACGTGGGGCGCTCTTATGATGAGAGATCTAGCTATCTGGAATAAAGAAGTATTTGAAAATTTGGATACCCATATTAAGGATACTATGGCACAAATCAATCATTTCCAATCTCGCCTACCTAACATCGATGCACAACTTATGGAACAACAAGCTAGACAAAGATTAAACTGGCTAATGGATTGTGAGGAATCTCTTTGGGCCAAAAATCTACTGTCAAATGGCTGCAGCTTAGGGACCGCAACAATAAATTTTTTCATGCTGCTACACTTACTGATGAGACCAACGTAACTTACTCTGCGTATACTGAAATTACTCAATGCATGCTAACTCACTTTACACGGATCTTCTGTCCCCCAGAAGTCATACAGGCATCCAATGGTCCTATGTCCATGGTTGAAGAAAATACCCCTGGCCTATCTCCCACCTAAAGGAATTTTTTGATAGACCCTTTACAGCTAAGGAAGTCAAGCTAGCACTTTTCCAAATCAAACCCTTAAAAGCCCCGGGTCCGGATGGAATTCCAGCGACTGTCTACCAACAATGCCGGGACTTTATGGAATGCCCGATTACTGCAGCAGCTCTGTTCTTCTTACGGTCGGGTCACATGCTCAGGGTAGCAAATAAAAACTTTTATTGTGCTCATTCCTAAATGCAAACACCCGAAAACACCAAGTGACTTCCGGCCTATTAGCCTTTGTAATGCCATCTATAAGATTATCTCCAAGAACTTAACCAACCGCATCAAAAGTGTCATACTGGATCTTATTTCCCCATACCAAAACGCCTTTGTTCAGAATCGTCATATAGTTGACAATATCCTCCTAGCACAAGAATTGATGAACAAGATCCGTGTCACTAAGAACACAAAAGGTGGTCTTGGTGTCATTAAGATGGACATGAGCAAAGCATATGATCAGGTACGCTAGAAATTTCTTGGAGCGGTTCTTCTTAAAATGAACTTTCCCTACACCTCAGCAAGCTTATCATGAGTTGTGTTTCCACGATCTCGTATGAAATATTAATCAATGGCGTGCCCTCACAAAGGTTTCAACCGCTCTGTGGCCTCAGATAGGGTGACCCCATATCCCTCTACCTCTTCATCCTGTGTGCCGAAGCACTCTCTACCACCTTGGTCTCAGCTCAGGAAACATGCTTAGTACTAGGCATTTGAGCAGAAATACACAGCTTTATGGTCAACCATCTTTTCTTTTGCTGACGATGCTATGATCTTTACTAAGATCACAAAACAAGCTATAGTATCTATCAAGGATATTCTGAAACGCTATTGTGAGGAGTCTGGCCAGCAAATCAATAGATGTAAATCGGTTATCACCCTCAGTCCAAATACGTGCCTCTCCATGCATATTTATATCCGACGCCAAATGGGGTTTACTTTGAGCGAAGAATTTGGAACATATCTCGGTGGTACCCTTGACATTATGACCAAGAAGAAAGAATTTTTCCAGAACCTCGTGGACAGAATTCGGGATCGATGTGCTTCTTGGAAAGGACTTATTTTAAATAAAGCAGGGCGAGCAACACTGATAAACTCTGTTTTAAATTTCTTCCTTATTTGCCATATGCAGGTATGCCTCTTTCCTGTCCATATCTGTCGTAAAATTGACTCTCTGTTAGGAAATTTCGGGTGGACGGGCAAAGACAGTGATCGAGGTATCCATTGGATCAACTGGCACGCTCTATGTGGCCCACTCAACGGTCGAGGGCTAAATTTTAAGGACGTGAGAATGTTCAATATGGCGCTACTTGCCAAGGTGGCCCGGAGGATTTGGGTTGACAATAATAGCCTTTTGGCACAAATCTTCTGCGAGAAGTACTGTACACGCCATGATTTTATTAGATCCCCTTCTAAGGGTAAATTCTCCCGAACATGGCATGGTATTTTAATTGGTAGGAATGTTCTCAAAGATGGGCTCAAATGACAAGTGGGTAACTGTAAGATGATAAAGTTACGGCACGACTGTTGGATTCCTCAATTCAATCGGCTCCATCAACTTTTAGCCACACATATTGCTAGTCAATGTCAATTTGTTTGTGATATTATCAGGGATTGCGTTTGGGAATGTACAAAAATTAATGAACTTTTCCCGCCCGAGCTTGGTCACAAAATCAAGGCCATACATATTCCAAAGCATGATTTTGATGACCAACAAGTATGGGGACATACCAAGGATGGTAACTTTATGGTAGCATCGGCTTACAACATGTTATTTGCAAAGCAAACCATAGCTTTGAATCTACTTCCTACGCCTCCTTCACGACCGGCTCTGTCCCAACCTAACGTCTGGAGAAATTTATGGTACCTACCAGTGCCGTTGAAGATCAATTTCCTAATCTGGCAAATTCTATGGGATCGATTACCGCTCTATACAAACCTCCACATACTCAACATTACTCCTTGCAATTTTTGTCCGCTATGCAATCTTAATCCGGAGGATATCGAACATGCCTTTATGTCATGTCCTCTGGTGCGGCCCATTTGGTTTGGCATACCGCTCGATATCAGAACACATACTATTGGGGTCTCGTTCAAGGAATGGCTAATTACTTGGCTAATGAAGAAGCCAAGTCCGAATGGAAATTGGCTAGCTGTCTTATATTTCTTTGTTACCATCTGCGTTGTGTGGACTAGTAAAAATAACCTAGTATTCCGTCAAATCCCCTTCAACCCAAACCCTATATTGCAGAAAATTAAATCCATGACTAATTTAATTTACACTCACATGCATAAACTACCCACATGACCTAGGAATTTACCGCAACCCAATTGTTCACCACAACAAATATCCAACCTCACTAACATACCGGTAGGTCCAATTAATATTCATAATAACCCATCACCATGCCTCTGTAGCCTGCCCCCCCCCCCCCCCCAGATTACCATGATAATTTATGCATATTTTGATCCCTCTTGCTTTAGGGTTGGGATCAGTCTCTCTTGCTACAACAATAATATTCGGTGTGGCTCGGCTTCCTTCTCAGCTATGTCGTCGAATCTATGTATTGTTCTCTCACATTGATTGCTTCAAACATCTATATGGGCTTTGAAACAAAAAAAAATTTCATACCCATGTACTAACAATGTCTTCTTTTCTGCTGAACCAGATGTCGGGATCTGAGCATATCATTGACACAGTGGCACCAATTACTTATGACTTTTGCCATATAGTTAAGGAATTCCATCATTATAGTATTGTCAGGGCGGACCTTCATCTAGTGAAGGAAGCCAGAGCTCTAGCTCTTTTTGCTTGCCAGGCCCGATCGACGGTCTATCAGGACTGGGTCATTGGCTACCTACGGCAATGAGTCCTAGCCATGTTTGTCCATGCTTTTTAGGACCCAAAGTTGATATCGAGCCCTACAAAAAAGCATGACAAAGTTGTTGGGACGTTTTCTAATGGCTTAAACTTTTAAGAACTCAATTACATAATTGGCTATCATATGCAAGGTCTTGACTTTGACAATTTTCGTTTGAATATTTAGCCTCCGTGTAATAATAGTGCAATTCACTCCTTTACTAGTGCAACTTGGTGGTTGCGTACTTTATTTATGTCTCAGTGATTTGTTTCACCACGTGCAGCCGAAAGTGTAGGTGGGTACGTGTCTATTGCTGTATCATGCTACTTTCGCTACCTTTAATTATACATATCACTTCATATGTTGGGTTTATGTCACATTTATTTATCATGAAAATAGACCGATTTTCAAGATGAATATGTAACTACTCTTTTCTTGGTCACAAACATTTGATTTTTGATAGCAAATTACTGACTTCAGGGTCACAAAAAATTTGCAACTCGTGCGGATAAGTTTTCGCTTTGGGGGTAATCAAAAATTTTAATTTAATCTAAGTGAATACCACGGGCCTTGGCTGCGGTTTCTAAAGCTGCTTTAACCAATGACTTCTTCCTGTGCCTTTGCCCTTTTAGGAGCACACAGGAGAATACAACGTGAGCGCCGCAGATCCGCCATGAGAACCACTCCGTCTTCTAATATATATAGGCACACATTACTCATTCCTTTACATCAGTATCAAACACCCAAAAAGGTTTCTAATTCTCTCCGTCTTGCTTTGTGCCTCTGTGTTGAGGGAAAAGAAAGGAGTGGTAATGTCTGGGCTTATAGATATTTGGACTAGCGACATTGGCAAGCTGCGCAAAAAGGGTCAGACCCTTTCCTCCAGTGACTCAACTGCAACTAGCCAGGTGGTTACTGCTGAAGAAAGGAGCTCGGACGGGTGGTCGGAGGCCTTAACTCGAGCTATGCGAGTCAAGTCACCAGTGTTGCGGTACTCTGAGGCTTCGGTTTCTCTGCTTGTGGAATGTTTTAGCCCTTGAAGAAGGAGAAGAAAATCATGTGCAAAGAGCTTTACAGTTTGACTGCTGTCTTTTGTTTCAGTACACTCGCAATTTTGATTCACCTTTGTGCATAGCGTTTCACTTCAATGTATCAAACTCGGTGTGTGTATCTCTGTTTTGATGTCACATCGTTGGTTTACGGTATTTTTTAATGACTTAAAAGTAACATCACGAGTTACTTTTTTAGTTTTACGAATTGATTATCAATATAAATAAGTTCAATCAAAAAAAAAAATTACACTTACAATCTATTTTTCTAGATTACGCGCTCCAATACTTTTTGAAGTAGCTTAAGTAGTGGACATTTGTCACCCCTCTTTTCAGAACTGCTAAAAGCATATGTTTTCTCCGGCCAAGAATGGAAGACAAAATTGTAAAAAAAAAAAAAAAATCACTGGCCCAAAAAAAGTAGTATCCAATTATAAATTGACATTTTAGGGACAGCTATCTGCCTTAAAATGGAAAAAACAATCAAAATGTGAAGACCTGTAAAGCCTCAGAAATCAGAATCAAATTGTTTTGAAAAGAAAAAAATGGAAGTGTCATTTAATTTGACACTGTGGGCCAAGACGGTGTGTACATTGTGGGCTAAACGCAGTGGATAAAATATGGGCTTAGAAACGCAATCCCCGCCCACAAAACGCAGTCGTACTTAGAATGGTTTGTGCAAAATCAAAGTGGAGGTGCGGGGAATCGAACCCCGTGCCTATCGCATGCGAAGCGAGCGCTCTACCATATGAGCTACACCCCCACCAGTGCTCTTTGATTTATAGTTATTATATAATAACAAATTTGGTAAAAGAATTAACAAAGAGAGTGATCATTAAACTAGGTGCCCAAAAGGGTTTCTATTTCCTCTCACGATACACATCACCAAAACCCCCGTTCACTATTTTTATGTTTCATTTTCATATCTTCGAAGATATGAAAATGGCAGTTTTAAGGAAAAATAAATAAGTCAGAACAAGAACAAGTTTGTTTGGATGCTATTTTTCAGAATATCAGAAATAACACCGTTAGTAAAAAAAAATATAGAATATATGAAAGAAGCTCTGCATTGTTTGAACACTATTTTACAACCTTTTTAAATGTCAAAATGAGTGACATGACTTCTAATATACCAGTACTGAACAGTGAATAATGTTGGATTTGATGATTTCAAAAACAGAATTGGCTTTATCTAGTAAAGCCTCCTGTAAACCTTCACCTTTCAACCTAATTTTCATTTCTACCACATAAAAAAAAAGGCAGAACTTAAAAAAGATAAACAAACATAATATAACGTATAAGCAAAAAGAATATGGTTGATTTCTCTAAGCAATTAACCAAAGTTTTGATAAGATATGACACGATGTAACAGTAACTTGGTTATCAGACGAATATACATTTTGCATTTGAAAATCAAAGCAAAGATGGATTTTGAGTCGACTTGCTTTATCAATAAGCAACTTTGCTGGTGACAAAAGTTGATACTTTGTCGCGGTCAAAGGACCTCCGATCCGATTGGTAGCAGTTGAGATTTCTGATTTGGGTTCGAAATGGTGGGATTATGGTCCGAAGTTAGTAGAGCGTCATGATGTTATTTTCTTTCGAGCTGCGGATCATGTAGATCTGGTCCTGGGAACCCTCTTCATCCCTGTTCGATCCGATGATAACCGCGGCAGTATTATAAATTGTCACTTCATGCGGCCCCCAATAATAATGCCCCGTTGTATCTTCTCCGCCCTGTTAGGATTTGATATAGATTTTCAAAATCTAACAATGGTGATACTTATATTTTATGCTTTCCTCCAAAGCCATGTTAACAATGTATGTGCTTTCTTAACTGTACTTGTTGTACTTTATCTCCAGAACCAAACATTAGCTTGTATAATTTTGTCTTAGTAAGTGAAATTTCCGTTCTACCAACAAAAAAGTTGATTCGATATGCAGTGTTGGTAAATACCAGCAGCGCCTCCAAAATTGCTTTTTCCTTTGGGGCCGAATTTGTCCCTTGCGTTGGTCATTACTGTGGTTCAACTTTGAACACAAAACATCCCACATTCTGCACACAGTAATGGTGGTCCTCATAAAACCCACAACATTCAATAGCGACAAATCCTTACTTATCTCGTGCTAAGAAGTTTCTTCTGCATTCCTTGTTCACACCAACGCTCTATCCACCACTAATTTTTCTTCTCTCCCTCTCTCTTTTTGGTTCAAATTTCACTAAGCTGCAGTTTTTTCAAATTTTGATCGAGCCCCTTTATACGATCAGTTATTCCAAAAACTAGCATTATACACTGTTGGTTAGTTAAACGCGAATTAGTTCATTGCTTATGTTTTAAAAACTCGAAAAATGAATGAAAGTTTTGTGAGTTGGTTAACCGATTGACGATAGTTTCAAATGAACATTTTCTCACTTCTAATGGTTCAAGCTTAACTTGTTGGAAGAACAAATCATTACCATTTTTAAGTTCGTATGCTTGTATAAACGCTTGACCATGTGCCACGACAACCGCGCAAAATTTCACTCCCAAGAGACTTTTCTGGCATATTCTAAGAAATATCTTGTGTGCCAAGGCCATGAATCTGGGGCGGCAACACGCTGATTTTTCTGAATACCACGTAAAATATCTTTTCTAATTTCAATTAAGTATCTTCCTTCTCTCTATATAAGTCCATACATTTCCTCTTCATAATTGTACATTTGCCTTGGAGATACAAATTAAGTGCATAAAGGGGAAAAAAGAGAGAAAGAAAATAGGAGAAATGTCAGCTGTCATGGATGTGTGGATGGGTGAACTGACAAAGCTGAGAGAGAAGGTAAAGGCTAGGAAGCCATTGTTGCTCAAAGCCCAAAGAAGGAGAGAAGCTGCTGATGAAGATGAAGAGAACAAAGAAGAAAAACCCTCTTCCTCCTCTTCTTCTTCTTCTTCTTCTTCTTCTTCTTTTGCCGTCCGAAAGTTGCCGGAGAAAGAGAACACGCTGTCGGAGGCAACCATTTGCATGCTCATGGACCGTTTTGCACCTTGCTGAGAACCAAGAACTAAGCTAGGGAAGAACAATGCATTTTGCAGTTGTTTCTTTTTTTCCCTGTATATATGTTGCTGTCTCAATTTTCTTGAGAATATTTTGTTTCGAGTAAATCTTAGTTCCCTTTTAATCTATTTATGAACTTCTGCGGTTTCTTCCCATTGGCCACAGTTTTCTCAAAATGCAAATCATCTCTTAGTATCGAACGAGTCAATCATCTACTTTGGTATCTTATGAAACAAAATTGGTGATATTGTTTCTCCAATCTCCACCAATCAAGAATTTTGATTTTTAGGAAGATCATAATTATCCAAAAGAAGGGTTTCCATTTCTTAAATGAACAATTGAAGACGTATTGACTCCAGCAACCGATTGCAAAGTAGTCTCCAAAAAAATTTCCAGTCATATTGGTTTAACTCATAAAGGTAAAAGGAAAAAGAAAAATGAAGGAGAAGTAATACTCCATATTTGTTTTCTTTCTTATTATCTAGATCCATTAAATTTTATCTCGGTGTTACCTTTATGTTGATTAGAATAGATCAACTCATGGCGACGGCTTCAAACCTTTTTAGGTAACTTTTGATAAGAGATCAGAAGTGGGTCAAGTCTCGTGATGCAAAATATGATCTGCCCTAAAGATTTCCTATTTCTAACCTGTCCCTTTGGGTTGTTAACATGATATTTCTACTATTAACCAAGGTCGAATCTGTACTTAGTTAAGTACCTAAGCATGAACATAAACAAGAAAGAACAAGACCAATGTTTAGGCATTCAAATACTCCTTCTAGACAATTGGAAGGAAGTATAACAAATATGTAAAAGACCGCCAACAGATGATAGGCAGTACATGGCTCTGTGAACAACAGAGATGAAAAAATGTATACCTTGAAAAGATCAATATACCCCTTTCCTTTACAAGCCCCAAATCAACACGTAAACATGGGTTGCAAATTAAACCGGAATCTCAGTTCTTCTCAAGGATCGTAATATGGTTTCCTAGCTTTTGTTTCCTGTGTGTGTCATGACTATGTACGAGGAAATTGCAGATTGACAAAAGCCATCTCAGAAACAGGAGCTGGTCTTGATTGCAATTTGCAACCTTTGTCCTCAAAGAAAACTTGAAGTGTTGCTAGCCTCTAAGCTGCCGGAGGATAACTCATTCACGATGATGCAGGGTTTCTCATGATCCCACTTTATAATCTCCCTTCCATATCTAAGGGCTGCATCAACACTAACAGCATTCAATTCTGAAACCGGTGAAACATACAACTTGTGACCAGTTAGCGAATGGAACATTGTTTTGAACTTGACAGCGACGTAGTGGAATGCACGTTGAGCTAAAGACGGGTTCGTGTAATTGGTTATGCTGCTGCTTGGATGAACACTGACCACAGGATTGAAGTCGTGAAACCAGTCGCATTGAGTGAGAGGAACCCGTTCAATCTTCTCCTCCAGCAGGTCAAACTTGGTGAGTACCAGAAGGAAGTCCTTCTTATCAAACGTTGGATGGGTGACAATGCTTTCAAAGAGCTTCTTGCTTGCCGACAGCTTGTTTGTGCGGACTCCATTAATGTCAGTTGAAAATTGGTCGTAGTCAGTCAAGGCAACACAATATAGGACAACACCAACATCTTCAAACATCTCTAACCATTTGCAGTTTTTCCCAAGGCTGCTTGTATGCACTCTTATGAGTTGATGCCTGCAAAATTGCGAAGCATAAATTGACAATCTCAAACTTCAATTTCAGTCAATTCAGGAAACGTCTACGGCCCCTGCATTAGGTATGGGCCATGAATATTACATCAATAAATTGCTCTTTTATAACAGTTTCACACAGGAACCAGTATTTTCCAAGATCAAGTAGCTCCCATTGAAGTGTACTTCTTGACAAAATAAATAGGAGTGAAAGAAGTGAAACTTCTTGACAAAATAAGAGAAGGAACAGGTCATGCAGTTTGACTAATTTACTGATTCCACAATATTTCTACAACTACATATACCCTCTGGCACTACCAAGGGCAAAACATAATGTTGCGACTTGGTTGTTTCTGGGACAGATTGCGATAACAAAGCATTTCCGCCTATTCACAAAAAAATTACGTAGCAGATTGACATATTTCACCTTCTACTTCTCATTATGGAAGCACAATGGAGGTTTTCAGCCAAAGTCATCTCATTTTGCCGAACTTGGGTCTCAAATCTTAGAGTACGAGCTACGAGGTATCAATTTGGACAAATGCCAACCAACATATCAGTATTGATTCTAACCTTGGCAGGGGATCATTCTGATCGGCAGAGTCCATGAAGCTATCCCGTGTTGACTCTGGAAATGAAAATTCCACGCAAGCAAGTCCATTGGAAGAAGTTATGCCCTCGGCAGACAAAATGTCTAAATCAGAAGGCTCATAGTTTGTCCTTGAAATCTCAACAGCCTTCAAAATGGAAAATAACTCATTCAGTTTCGAAGGATAACAATAATGAACCAAAAAGCCGGAACCAGCAGGCACTCAGAGGCTGAGCTCACTCGATCTAAGAAACGGTTAGCAACAATGGGTAGCGTATCTAGTTCCATTCTGCGGCTGTATGTGGCTTGAAAAGCTTTATCCTTCCACAGCTCCTCAACTAGTGGTGCATACTCGCGAGTGGCGGCCGGGAAAATGGCTTCCAAATTGCCTGAGGTCATGACTTGGAGGAGCCAATCACAGAAGGGTTTCAGTCTCGGACTGATGGAATAGATAGTTTCTTCGCCAATCTGGTCTGAGTACCCTGTTGCAAAAGCATATGTTCAGATAACATAATTACAAATTTACAAGTGACCGACATGAAGATTGCGCTGAATGAGGAATGTCTTTCACTTCCACTTTTACCTGAAGGACCAGGCTGATCTCTTTGTTTTCTTCTCATTTCAGCAAAGCACTCTTCTTCAAATTGTTGACGTCCCTCAAGCAGTATACCAAGATAACGGTACAAACTGCTCTGTATCATGAACTTAACACCATGACGTTCATCTTCTGAGAAAGGACCATTATACATAAACTTGGCCTGAAATAAACATACAAAACACATTCACCAATTATTTTTATTCCTACATACAGTAAAGCATCTAATCTAATTGTTAAATAAAAGTATGCCCAGGTACAGAGAAGGCTACAAACTACACCGCACGTTCAAACTAAGGTCTAATAAGATGCCAAATAATTTAGGTTTACAAGCTTTACTAAAGATCTGTCTAGGCAGAGTAAAGGTGCACAACCCGAAGAGTATTGTCTATGAAGCGTTTTTACAATGTGCAACACACACGTGTTGACTATATTATGCACACTAGCTCAAAATTCCGTGCCAAGCACGGGACGATTTATTAATAGTAATTTATTGTAGTAGTTTTAAAATGCATAATAAAATATATTGTACAATTTATAATTTTATGGTTATTTTATCAAAGATAGTTACTTTAATTTTTGACTTGAACTTTCTTGTAATAAAATAAACTAACTTTTCTGGTGAAATATCAATAAGTAATGTCCTTGTACATATTGCTAATTTTGATTTGGTAACTTTATAGATAAACAAAACTTAAAAATTTATTTAGTACACAAGTAAATTCTACTAAAAAAAATATGTGAAGAACATATTGAGATTAATTTGCTATTACACAAGACATTTTTATTATTTTCTAAGTATCTTTTAAAAATAATTTGTACCACTGAATGGATTGCATATTAGTTGAATTTCGATAGAAAAAATTTTGGTCCATATATTTGTTTATAACATGTTATTTATAAAAGTTAATCAACATCACTAATTAATTAAGTAAGGATGATGTGGTATTTTTAGAAGCAAGTGTAATCTACCAACAAAGTATACTGAGAAAATAGTAATCGTGCATGAGGTAATCACGTAAAGCTTAAAAAGTGTAATCAACATGGTATATAGGATAGCTCAAAACCTCGTAGTAAGAAAATTATTGAACAAAGTTTAACCAACTTTTTATAAAGTGTACAATAAGCATGCTTATCAAGTAAGATTTATCTTCAGATATAATAAAATTTTAAATCTAAGTTTTAGTCTACATTCATCACAGATAACTAATATCCTTTTAGATTTTATATGCAGTTTTATTTAGAATTATAAAAATTAACATAAAATCATAAAATATTATATTGCTAATGCAGAATTTATGATGTTTAAGAGTTTAATTACTCACATTAAAAATACCATAGAAAAAAATTGGTTCAAAACTTTTCAACATAAAATTAGTTTAAAATAAAGTCATAATAAGTTACTATATTGGCTAGAAAATTTTGAATGTTTCAAATTGATTTTTGAATTACATAAGGTTTATTATTTAAATGTTTATTATATTTGTTGATTTATTAATTGCAAATTAAGGATCCCATTCAAAATAATGTTTGGAGATCTTTACAACATTAATATGTTTAGCATTATAAATACAATTCAATGAGGTGTCACCGCAAGAGCTATCATTTCATTTCTCACCTCTGTTATTAGATATTATAGCTCATGATCCCGAGTCAAGCTTGAGTAAATTAATAAAATATTTTAAAGTTACAAAAAGTGTATCAATGTGTACCACATTTCAAAAACAAAAAGAGGTTAACATCTTTATATGGAAAAAAAATCTACTTTCCCTAAAACTATAATTGTTTGTAAGAAATATTTATATTATATTTGTAACAATTTCAAGGAATTTGTCAAGAATATATTATTATTAAGTTCTTTTAGTAGTCCAACCTGTAGCCTTTCAAAATCAAGTTTTTTTAGCATTAAAAGTTATGTTAAGAGCTCTTTATCTTTGAAATTGTAAATGTCATGGTCCAGTCTTATCTTCTTCATAAATAATTGTTTCAAGAAATCACTAACTTATTAAGATACGAATGTGATATTCAGTAGAATTTTTTTTTTCATTTCATACATATCTAAAATTGCAATCTTGATTAGATGGTCATGCAATTGTTGCGGAATATATTGTATAGGTATATATATTTGCTTTAGATCCTCTGAACTGTAAGTTTAACGAATAATGAATAGATTGTGTTACAGTGTCGTCGCTAGATTTTTGCGTTCTTTAAGGTTTTGTTTTAGATCGTCAAGCGGTAATGTAACACAATCTATTCATTATTTTTTCAACTTACAGTTCAAAAGAACTAAAGCAAACAAATTTTCATATGCAAATATTGGGCGAGAAGTGGATGACAATGTAATCAAGGTTTTAATAGTCAAAATCAAAACCTAATACATAAATATATGTCTGTAGCCTAGACTTTAAACATCGTACAATTGATTTTCTTGATTTATAAAGTTTAAAAATATCGCGACAATTATATCACGAATTTTTTAGCATTAAATCGCGATAAGGAGTTTTTGTTGTTTTTTAAATCCTTATATATTGGATATAGTCAGTTTAGTGGTCGTGCGATCTTATTTAAAAATGCTGACTTATAATTACATTATTCATTTTTAATGATGAGTATTTTTTATAAATTACATATGTGTGTGTGTGTATCTAAATATATGAATAATGATAGTATATTTAACTCAATTAGAATGCCAATTTTTTCCTCCTAAATCTAATATTTTATTTTATATATATATGAATTTTTATATTCACATTAAAGAGTAGTTGTAAGAATGCAATAGTCATAATAAGTTAGTATATTGATTATGTTGAGTTCTAAAATGTTTAGAATTAATTTTTAAATTATATAACCACATTATTCTTGCAAAATTAATCAAATTTTGAAATAAACTTCCTATCGGAATTCAAATCAATTGTTAGATCATTTTTTTTCTAAATCTCGTAAGTTGTTTAATCTTATATTTTCTTCTAAATTGAAAGTATCATTTTCGTGTTACATAGGACTTACAGAAAACCCTCATTACTCCTGCAAAACTAATTAGATATAAAAATAAGGATCCTATCAAAATTTAAAAGTAATTATTTTTATCCTAAATCTCATAAGTTAGTTTTTGGGTCTACGATTTTAATTTTCATATTAGAAAACAGTTTTAAGGACATAATTGTCAAAATGAAGTCTTAATAGATTAGTATATTGATTATAATTAGGAAGAGTTTTAGAATGATTAGAATTAGTTTTAAAATTAATTTTTTCTTCTAAAGCAAAAGTATTATTTTCATTTGTTATATATATGAGTTTTTATATTCATATTAGATAGTAGTTTTGAAGATACAATAGTCAATGTTAGGTCCTAATAAGTTTCTATAATGATAAGGTTGAATTTTAGACTGATTAGATATAAAAATAAGGATCCTATCAAAATTTAAAAGTAATTATTTTTATTCTAAATCTCATAAGTTAGTTTTTAGGTCTATGAATTTTAATTTTCATATTAGAAAACACTTTGAAGGACATAATTATCAAAATGAAGTCTTAATAGATTAGTATATTGATTATGTAGAGTTTTAGAACGATTAGAATTAGTTTTAAAATTAATTTTTTCTTCTAAATCAAAAGTATTATTTTTTTTATATAGGAGTTTTTATATTCATATTAGATAGTAGTTTTGAAGATATAATAGTCAATATTAAGTCCTAATAAGTTAGTATAATAATAAAGTTTGAGTTTTAGAATGATTGGAATTAATTTTTGAATTTTAAGAACATAATTGTCAAAAAGAAGTCTTAATACATTAGTATATTGGTTAGATAGAATGATTATAATTAGTTTTTGAACTAAATAAGACTTGCTAATATAGACTCACTAATATACAATTTTTATATTCACATTGAAGAGTAGTTTTAAGAATACAATAGTCATAATAAGTTAGTATATTGATTACATTGAGTTCTAAAATGTTTAGAATTAATTTTTAAAATATATAACCCACATTATTCTTGTAAAATTAATTAAATTTAAAAATAAATTACCTATCAAAATTCAAATCAATTGTTATATCAGTTTTTTTTTCTATGTCTCGTAAGTTGTTTAATCTTAATTTTTTCTTCTAAATTGAAAGTATTCTTTTCGTGTTACATAGGACTTACAGAAGACCCTCATTACTCCTGCAAAATTAATTAAATATAATAATAAGGATCCCATCAAAATTTAAAAGTAATTATTTTTATTCTAAATCTCATAAGTTTGTTTTTGGGTCTATGGATTTTAAGTTTCATATTAGAAAACACTTTTAAGGACATAATTGTCAAAATGAAGTGTGAATATATTAGTATATTGATTACGTAGAGTTTTAGTATATTGACTACGTTGAGTTCTAAATGTTTAGAATTAATTTTTAAAATATATAACCTACATTATTCTTGCAAAATTAATCAAATTTAAAAATAAACTACCTATCAAAATTCAAATCAATTGTTATATCATTTTTTTTCTAAGTCTCGTAAATTGTTTAATCTTAATTTTTTCTTCTAAATTGAAAGCATCATTTTCGTGTTACATAGGACTTATAGAAAACCCTCATTACTCCTGCAAAATTAATTAGATATAAAAAAAAAGGATCCTATCAAAATTTAAAAGTAATTATTATTATTCTAAATCTCATAAGTTAGTTTTTGGGTCTATGGATTTTAATTTTCATATTAGAAAACATTTTTAAGGACATAATTGTCAAAATGAAGTGTTAATATATTAGTATATTGATGAGGTAGAGTTTTAAAATGATTAGAATTAGTTTTAAAATTAATTTTTTCTTCTAAATCAAAGGTATTATTTTTATTTTTTTATATATATGAGTTTTTATATTCATATTAGATAGTAGTTTTGAAAATACAATAGTTAATATTAAGTCCTAATAAGTTAGGATAATGATAATGTTAATTTTAGAATGATTAGAATTAGTTTTTGAATTTTAAAGATACAATTGTCAAAAAGAAGTCTTAATAATGTATATTGGTTAGATAGAATTTTAAAATGATTAAAATTAGTTTTTGAACTAAATAAGACTTACTAATATAGAAGTTAATTAATCTTAAAATAAGGATACGACGACGTGCCATATAAAGAAGCGATGATGTGTCGCGTAAAGAAGTTATTAATATATTTCTCGCTATTATATATTATGTAGATTACCAGTTATTATGTAAAAGAGGTTAAGAAGTACTTATTGGTTATGCTGCTCGCGAGAATGAAACGTGCAATGGCAGCATGTGGTGAGTAAGGATTCTACCAATGTGAAAAGAACTAACCGACTACAACGGTCTTTTGTTCAACCAACCGATATGATATGCCAAATAAAGGTGAATCAAAATTAGGGTATTTGGTCAGCCTATGATCACGTATACTACATTTTTAAGCGAGGGAGAGGCTACTTCCACCCCCTTACATGCTTTTTCACCATCTTGTTTGTCGCTAAAAAGTTAAGAATTATCACTAAAACATAGTCTTGGCGACAAAAAGAGGGTTAAAATGCATATGAGAGGATGGGAGGGGGGGGGGGGGGAGAATAGCACTTCCCTTCAAGTAATTATACCATTGTATGCCACTACAAGAGAAGCCAGAAGGAAAGCACAGTGAAAGTAAGCTATTGGGCATTTGATATAGTTGAGTTCAGTAAAAGAACGAAGATTGAGTGAAGTTATTACGCTTAGCCCTTTATTGCCATCATACCTGTTTAAAAATGGTATCTGTCCCAGATTGATCATACCCAACGAGAAGAAATTTCTCAAGTATTTTCTGCTCAAAGTGGTTTGTGCCAACTTCATCAGGAACATTGACAACTTCTCCCCCATGAGAATTCATCGACTCAGGAGGTACTGGCAAAGACAAACCAGCACAGACAAGCTTGATTCCGGTCTGGAAAGAAGTTGTGTTTCAATAAAGGTGAAAATGGATAACCAAGCATGCATATGAATAACCACATAGTACACACCTTCTCCCATATTCGTCCCAACACATTCTTCTGTCCCTCTTCTTGACAGGATCCATCTGCACTCAGCCAAAAGTGTGGGCACCCTTCACAACGTATGCCTGCTATCTGTGAAGATTTGACAATGGTACTAATTTAGCACAACGAAGAACACATATTTCGACATAATTCAAACGTGTTCAGCATACAAACCTGTAGCATCCAGAGCTCTGATTTAGTGATTTCTCGACGATTTATTAAGATCTTTGTGTTCCCATTGCTAGCATTTCGCATAATGGGATCACCAACAGCCAGTTGGGGGCTGATTATCTGGCTAGGCTTCTGCCCTTCCTACTTGGTTGAACAGTAGACATGGTTATCTGGGCATATGAATAGAGGTCATAAAAAATAAATGAAAAAGATGTAGACGTAACTCTCACCTTTCCCCATAATCCAGAAACCCTGTCATACCAATACTTCCCTGGTTTAAGCTTCTTTGGTGGGTATGGACAACCTTGCAATATCCCCAGCTCTTCCGCACAAAGAGGCTTGCCATTCACACAAACAAGCACAGGTGGTATCTGATTTGCTTCACTTGATACCTCAGAATTCATTATATGTTTAACTTCCGGATCAGTAAGCAAGCGCTTAAGCAACCGGGAACAGTTCCCCAGGCTCCGTCGACTTGACTCGTCAATCCTAGAGCCAATGCAAGCAATACATTTCCTTCCTTCTGGCATTGACCCCATGGCTCTTAGCACACAGTTAATGCAATACTTCGCATTGCAGACAATGCAAACCTCCTTCTCAGTGAAACGATTTCCTTTTAGGCATCGGTGGCATAACCCTTTCTTGACATTTAACTTAGCCATTTGGCTCCCTTGAATTGCAATTGGCTCATCGGGATCAGTTTCCGCAATAACAATAATTTCGTTCGATTCAGGACGGCAAAAAGTTACCGTTGAAGTCCTATTGTCGTGGTAGTGAACCTCCTCATCGCAATCCTCCCCATCACTAGAATCCTCTGAAGAAGGAGCTGGTGAATGCCAACTCACAGGATTTTGATAGTTATCCAAGCTAACATCCTCCTTGCAGTCATCATGTAAACCCTCGTCTGAACTTCCGGACAACTCGTGTGACACATCACGACTGTCAGAAAACCCCAAAGTACCAGAACTTCCAATCTTGTCCAATACCCGGGGCGTTAGTTCATCTTCATCTAACAAGCCTAATGCACTTGGGCGATGCATCTCATCAAGTGATTTACATGGCAACACTCCTGCAGTCGAGCAATCAAGTGCTTCAAGCCCCAATTTCGACCCCTTCGCTGATTTGTTGCCTAAAGAATTGCTCTTCACAATCGGTTGGATGACTGGTAGTGACAAATGATCTAACATGGAAGGAGTGGCAGCCATGGCAGCGGTGGGGATCCGGTCAACATTCACAGGAACTGCCCGGGGAATGTCGTAACTGACCGCGGGACCAGTGTACTCCATGGCAAAAGAGTACTCCACATCGTACTCATCTTCAACATCCAATTTTGGAGGCCGAATAGGCAAAATACTTCGCAAAAGGCTGGTCATCTCGCTAATGTAATCCAACCTCTTAAAACCCTGATCCTAGTTTCGAAAAACCCATGAATTTAACCGTAAGAGTGAACAAGAAACTCTATTTGGCTGTAAAAGAAAGGAACATCAACAGATTGGTTTTGCAACAAAGCCCATATGTATGTGTTTCATACCAATTCTTTGATAAAGCAGGATAATGTGACTGATACTTTGACTGACATTATAAGCTCCAAGAACTATTAGGCTATCTAGACGCAAGGTATGAAAATGTTGTATCATTTCTTAACCCGGGGTGGACGAAGACTCGGGACCGGAGACGTTAATGAAAAAGGCAGAGTGGACTGGGAGGACTTCATCGACATAAGAAGCCAATTTCTTCGTCAACGCGTTCCGTTGAAAATGTCCAAGACAGTGACGTGATGGGAAGATTACCGCCATGCCTGTTCACATTTGTCACTATTATTTTTAACAATAAGGATAAATTATTTTGAGTTACAATTTTTGCCATTAAATCTATTACGGTGAAGATATACAGTAGATGATATTTTTCAAGCTTAATTTTGGTAACGACCTAAAATACCCTTCAGAGATTAAAAATGTATCTAGATTCTCATGTACACCATCTATACTATAAATAGTTTTGTAATAAAAGATTATCATTATAAAAAATTGTCATTAAAATGATTAAATATATAAGAGATATCTATCACTGATTTCTGTGTTATAAGTATCATTACTTTCTTTTCTTTTTGACTTTCAAGATGCTGTTTATTTTGGTTTTGTCTAGTATCATGCATGTAAAAATAATCAACGAATGTCAATAAAAATAAATCAATTTACCATAGGTCGGTTTCAGTTCGATTTGTGATCGCTTTCAAAAAATTGATTCATTAACCGAATCAAAGTTGGTCTGAGAAATGTGAAAGATTTTAGACGTTTTAGATTAAGTCGATTCGATTTAATCACTTTAAGAGATTCGAGTAAGTTTAAATTGTTTGATACTCACCTCTATAGGTTACATGATGCACACCTCTATGGGTTACATGATGCGTTTAGCGGAAAAGGTCCACTTTGTTCAAGTTCATGAAAAGAACTTCTGTAAGGGATTTTCGCTCAATTCCATGCTTATCACAGAATCACCCGCTTGACACGGCAGATCCAGCTGAAAATTTGACGTGATCTGGATGCTAATTAGGAAATACTGTAAGATTGGGTGCAAAGTTATTGAAGTAGTCCCACTCCTGCAGGAGGCCAGTGAGAAAGGGGTGACTTTCCTGAAGATCCAATTTTTTTAATTATTATTTCTTATTTTCTCCGAAAATCCTGAACATAGGAGTTTGTAGATGTGATCACTTGACTTGACCTGGACAAGACCTGGAACAATTTCTTGGTGCTTCCCTTCCTTTTTTGCAACTTATATATATAAAATGTGTGAGTTAGATATAGTAAAATGAAAATGACGCTACATTTTGTCATAGTATTGTAATTTTCGAGGGATGTCCATGTCCTAATAATTGGGTTGGACTTTGTTGAGTTCAACTCGTGATTGTTAAATAATTTGACAATATGGTAAGTTTACCTTCAAAAGAATTGTTAAATAATTTGATACGGTAAGGTTTACCTTCAAAAGTAAGGAACTATTCCTTTCGGTCCTAACTAGAACAATAATAATTGTGTCTACCAAAAAAAAAAAAATTTCATCAGTGGAGTATAATCAACGAAAAAAAGAAACAAGAGACTCATTAAAAAAAATAGCACTTGTGAAGTGCTTATGAGATTGTTGTTATTTTGTTTTTCAGTAATAAGATAATTGTATTAATAATAGAAAGATTTACAGTTTAAAATAGGCGACCTTAGGCCATATAAATTATAATACAAATAATGTCATGACAAAACACATGCCCGCTGAATCTACCACTGGACACTGCTCCTATCTATGCAAACTCATCACCACAGAAAACGTACTTAAAACCATAGTTTGTGAAGGACCTAATCCTGGTGGACTGTTGTTCGGGCCTAACATGTCAAAATAACTGATGATAGTGCTTCCTTCAAGAGTTGTGGAGCGATCATGTCAATACTAAAGTGATGGAATTCAAAAATAATATAGTAAAGAAATGAAAAATAATGAACGCTATCGTGTCTAATATATTATCATATCATGAGATTCGGTTGAATAAAAAACGTGACCTAGTTAGTCCATTTCGCAAACTCTGTAATAAATCTGTTTCCTGGTGTCCAATGTCCACTATAGTCTATCGATTAGGTGTCATTTGCGTATTCATGATCTAAGCTATCTAGGGTTTCTGATCCAATTAAAAAAAAAGGGGTGAAAACATCTGGACTGGAGGTGCTTTTTGGGCTTTATTTGTGGGCCTACAACCGCTCAGAAATAATTGGGTTAGGCCACCGTTGCATTGAATTGGGTTCATAGGAATTTGAGATTTTAAAATGTGCATTAAACGTTCGCCTTGCAACCGAGGAGCCCATCACCTCCTCAGACCACTGTCCCGAGTGTCACGGTGCCGGATTTCTTTTGGAGCCACCACATGTCGTCTGAGACCTCGGAGCTGCCCAAGGTTGCTGCTTGCTGCTTTTTTTTTTTGGTACATTTTGCTGCCTTTTTTTTTGGGGGTACATTAAGGAACATAAAATTCGAAGGCGACACTATCGTCATAACATCACCATTCAGTAAATTGATCATAATTTGCAAATTTCTCATAAAATTCGTCTCTTGAGGAGCCCAACTTTTGCCAAAAAATCAGCACCAGTATTTCCTTGGCGACGAATATGTTCTACTTCGGAGGTCCAGTCCCTCCCGATTAAGTCACTGCTGACTGCAGTCTTAAATCAGCTCACTAAACCGCATACCTAAGGCTAAGCCACCAACGTGTCAATTTGTGATTAGCCCAGGCTATACTGTTGTCCAATTGAATAGAGCCCAATCCAATTTAACATAGTTAAAACAGGCCTTGAATTGCCGTGACCGTGAGTAGAAGCATTAAGGCCCCGAGGGCCAACCCCCCCCCCCCCCCCCCCCCCCAACGTACCATGCCTTGTCGAAAAGATTTTGGCTACAATCTTGGTATTGGAAAGAACATATTGTTAAATAATATATATTAATATGACAATTATCTCTTTCCTGTTATCTTATGTCTAGAACATTCTAGAGATTTCCCGGTTTATACATGATTTTCTTTTCTGTTTCTGGTTTATACATGGTAGTGTATTTGGATGAAGAATTTTAAATTACTTTGTATTTCAAGATCCATTCATTTTGAAATTCATTGATTTACAAATTTATGGAACTGCAAATATTGTGTTGGTCGATTTTGTAGATTGAGTATTTCATATGTGGATTTACATTTGAAAATTTGAACTTACATAATTTAATAGTGTATAGGTACAAACTAATGAAAGAGATCATCTCCTTTTTTTTATGGAAGAAGTTATCTAAAATAATGGAGACTTTTTTGTTGGAAGAGATTTGACAAATAATTAGTCTGGACTAATTATTTCAAAAGAAGATTCTAGCCCACCAAATTCGCTTTCCAAATCCCTCCTAAAATTTAGTAAATTCATCTTATTAGTATCCAAACAAGGAATTTTTATACAATGTAAACACACTTTAAATGCCTCATTCTTATTAATGCTTTCTAGTATAATCATTTTTTCATTCACATTTTTTTTTATCATGGTATCAGACTATACGATCAGCCAGTTTGAGAGTCTTTTAACTTTTTTTGCAAACTTCTGTCGTTCACGCGGCTAACTCAAGTGGTTTTGTTTCTTTTCATGCTCTTCTTTTCTTCTTGACTTCAGAATTTTAAATATTTCTTTCCCGCCTTTTCTTGACGGTGATCTTCGCTTATGCAGAAACCCTAGCCACCGCCCACCGTTATGTCCATCAACCCTAGCTTATCTCTTTTGCTAAAAAAAAATGTTTCCTTCTTCAGTTACCTCTATCAATTTCCGTTAGATCCTAATCCTACATCCCTATACAATTTTGTTCCCCCCTCCCGATCATAACGATACCAACCATGCCACCATGCCTCTCATTCAGTTCCTGTAATGGATCCTGCTCTTGTCTTATTCTGACTCCAACTCTGTTCTTAGTCTACGGACCTTGTTCTGGGGCTCCTGTCTTGTTCTTAGTCGCCGGACCTCACCCATGACCATTATAGTCGTCAAACCTTGCCCCTGGACTCCTACTCTGTTCTTAGTTTACAAACTTCATTCTGGGACTCCTGCCTTGTTCTTAGTTGCCGGACCTCACCCCAAGACTTTATGGTCGATAGACTTTATACCGGGACTCCTAATCTTTTCTTAGTTGCTGGACCTAACCATGAGATTTTACGGTCGTCGAACTTTGCTCCTTGGACTTCTTATCTCTACTTAGTCGCCGAACCTCGCCTCAAGACCTTGATGGTTGTTGGACTTTGTCCCTGGACTCCTGCTCTGTTCTTGCATCGCCGGACTTTACACATAGAATTCATCTCAACTTCGGTCTCACATAGTGCAGCTAGTAATAAGACACCGCTTTGGACTTAACCTCTAAACTCAAGCTTGCTCTTCTCTACCAACTTGAGGGGGAGTGTTAGATAATATATATTAATATGACAATTACCTTTTTCCTACTGTCTTATGTGTAAAACATTTTAGAGCTTCTTAATTTATGCATGATTCTCTTTTCTGTTAGTTTTCTAGTGCTTATATAAATGCCTCATTATACTTAGTTTTATTAATATTCTCTAATATAATTATCTTTCACTTCATCTTTTCTATCACATACAACCACCATAAAATAGTAACTAAACTGTTGCTAGTAATATTGCTATAGATATTTTTGCAGACATCTTTTAGCGACAACTTTTAATAGCATTATTTTAGTGTCACTAACTAAAAGGCTACTGATTATGTTTAGCGACTGCCATCGGTCGTTATGAGGGGAGTTTGTAAGCTCTTCCAACACAGGTTGGAGACAAAAACTTTTATATGTTGACTATGCAAAACATGTACTTGAGCTATACTGTGTAATTTACGGATAGATGCCACCAAGATCCCCAGTGCGACATGAAGTTGATCACTGGATAATCATTTGGTAAATGATATATAATTTCGTCCGTATAAATTAACTCAGAATCTAATTTTAATAGCCAAACTTTAGGTTATTTTGCCGCTAGAGACCTCTTTGACGACCAATATGATGTAAAATTTTGTCGATTTAAATTAACTTAGAATCTAATTTTAATAGTCAGTAACTTTATATAATTTGTCACTAGAGACCTCTTTGACGACCGATTTCTCTCTTGCAGTTTAAAACTCAACTTGAGAGGATCCGAATTCTGTAGCATTCAAGAGACTAATCTTAAGCACCTAGTAATACTCCTTGTTCTTTTATTGTATTGGAGACATTCTAATTTTCATGCACTCCCAAAACTAAAAAATAAGGAAGAGCATTAAAAAACGGAGATAAATAGGGTTTCCATAATTTCTGTACCAAGAAGTCTCTGTCTGGACCCCAGCGGCATATAAAAAAGAAAAGTAAAAAGTTTTGTATCTACTTGATCATTTGACATCAAAGTTAATCAACGAAAAACCTTTGATAAAACATATGAATTTTTTTTTATTGAATATTTATCCTTCTTAATTATATGCGGTGGTAAAAAGGAAAAAGAATAAAGAGTTCAGTGTGGAAAAGAAATACTGTACTATGAAATTAAGACTACTACAGAAGGGTAGAAAGAGGTACATCAAAAATGTGCTTTTACAATTCTACACCTTCAACTTATCTGCAATTAGCAAAAAAAACCTCGTAAAAACACTTATTATCCAGATGTTTCACATTTTCCAATAACCCCCACAAACTATGATGCAGTCTTCTGTGTAATTCTCGTCCGTGCTCTTCACTTCTACTCAAGGACCATCTATTTCACAATATCTACTTCCGATGACGTCGATGGTGCCGCTTCTTTCAGGCGAATGAGACACTTCCGACCGCCGTGACGAGGTGGCGCGTGCACGCAACTCTCCACCTCACTCATTCGTTCGTTCCCTGTAATTGCCTCAGATCGGGGGCGTGCTCCGACACTCTCCAGACCATCACCGACTTGTCCAGGCTCCCGCTGTACACAGTCCACCGTTGATCACTCTCATTCCCGTCACCGTCGCGATCCTGATCGACGGCCAAGCACTTCACCGGGCCACTGTGCCCCGTGAGCACCGACACGCAGACGTGGTCCGCACCCTGTTCCCTCCTCCACACGCAAATGCTCTTGTCAGCCGACCCACTCATGACCAAGTTCCCCGCCGCGGCCAGACACAGGACCGCCAGCTTGTGGCCCCTCAAGACGCCACCGTGCGATAGAGAATGCTTCTCACGCTCCCAAAAGTTGACCAGCCCGTCCGACGTGCCGCCGTACACCACCCCAGACTTTGCGCTGGCCGCCAGGGCGGTCACCGCGTTTTCCTGCTTCAACAACGTCTGCACCAAAACGTGTGTCGTTCCGTTCCCGACCATATCCCTCCGCCAAACTTTCACCGTCCCGTCCGCCGAGCCGGTAAATACTAACCCGTCCGAACCAGCAACGACCGAATTAACGGCGTCATCGTGGGCCTTTACAGATTCCAAGCATTTTGAATCTGAGAGTCTCCATACTTTTAGGGTCTTATCCCATGAACCAGAATATAGAAGGCCTTGATCTTCATCCAAGCTCATAGCTGAAACCGCGTCGAAATGCTTGATCCATGGAACGTTGCGTTTTCGTCTAACTTCAACGTAGCTCTTCGGGTTGATGGAGCTTTTTAGATAGTCCTTAGTGGTCGGTAGATTACCAATGCGTTTGTAAACTTTCCGCGTTGATGCCGGAACTTTCCAAACTCGGATTTTACCGTCCTGATGGCCTGTAAATATTTTTTCTCCGGAGACGACGATGGCTTTCACCAACCCGCTGTTGGATTTGAAACCGGAAAACTCCTGCAGATTCTTCCATACCCGCACATTCTTACTATCCGACCCGGTGTACAGCAAATCACCGGACGCGGCTAAGGAATATATGTGACCCTCTTCGCGAACAAGCGAACCGATTAGGCCATGTCCTAGACAATCACTATCGCCATTAAACGGGCTGACCGAAGAGGTTTTGATCCAGGGTGATTTAGTATAAGGCGACATGAAGTACGGAGACGGGCTTTCGTCTGGAGAGGAGTTGTACAGACGGGAGCTAATTGGCAACGACGCAGAGCTTTTCCGGTGGGAGAAGGTGAAATCTTCTTGGTTGGTTAAGATGTTTGGATCAGATTGTAAGAGGGCTCCTAATTTGGCTCGCCGCAGAACCTTTTTCTGCGCCAACACCGTGTTACCACCAGTACTTCTCTGGTTTGTCATTCTACAGAAAGTTAATGGTAGCTCTTTGTTGATGGTAATGCGTGCGTGATTGAGCGATTTTTCAGAGAGGAAAGGGAGATTGGATTGCAATGGATACAGGAAGAGAAAGAGCTGGAGGGGGGAGATGAAGTACATATACAAGCGAAGTTGTAGGCAGTGGGTAGGCTTTAAGTAGGTATATTGGAGGTGGTAGAGGTGAACACGTGTCGAGTTGCTACGTGAGCGTTACGTAGGATGTGAAGATCCGGGGGGGGGGGGGGGGGGGGGGGGGGGGGGATTGCATACAAGACAAAGGGGGGTCCAAAGATTTCTTGGAGGTTAAACACGTAATTGTTGATTTTCGGCTTTATAGACTGATGAGGTGTTTCGGTCATGTGTTTCATTTTGGGGATTGTGGGATGTTGACCTTTGACTTTTTTTTCCGGAAACTTGTGAGTTTGGTTCTCATTTTAATTAATGTGGATTTTGCGCTTTAAGGTGACAACATGGGGTTGAAGTTACTTGTCTCCTGCGTAAATTAATTGGAAAATTTAACCAAATTTGTCTAATTATATTAACTTGTTTGAGGTGGGAATAGAATCTGCAACTTCATAGACCCTAAGCTTATTTTGGCATCCCTACTATATATTCAAAGCCATTTGATTTAAGGTTTGACATGTATGGTTTTTAAATGGTCAGAGTTTTTCTAATTTTGTTTTTGTTTTTTGTTCTTTTTCTTCATTGAATTTGTGAACATTTGAAGTGGCTACTGCATGCGATCTTCCTTTTCATGTCCTCCCATACGCATGCCACGGACTCAATGTTACCCCTTCTTCTTTGGACATTAATGGTCAAATGATATTGCAGGCAAAATCAAACACTAATTGCATTTGAAGTGCAATTGCTTTACTTGTTCACACGCAGTCTTAAGCATCTAAGATTGAAACGTTGGAGTAAAGTGCAGAATGGAAGAAGAAAAATGAAATTTTATAACTTGAGGCGCGTCTAAAGACACTGTTTTTAAGGCGATATTTGCCCCCATTCATTCTAAATTTATTACCGGGTTAATGGCAAATCACCTCCAGGATTACTCAAACCAAAAATCTACAGATATTAATTCTAAATATTCGTTTCAGAATTTCTCTTCGAAATTGTATATGTAACTGAGAAAGAAAAATGAGATTATGAAGTTGGAATGCAAAAATTAAAAAATTAATTCTGAATTTTCAGAATCTTATATATGGACTAACAGCCACCTTTTCATGAAGGGACATAGCCATTAAAAGCACTACTTCAGAAATAACAGTTATTTCTAGTCCTTTTAAAAATTATTTTAAAGTCACCAAAGTGTTACTAAAAATAAATGACTGAAAGAAAAAATTTTGAAAATTGGTTAAAATATGGGCCTTTAGATCATATATAAATTAACGTGTCATATGCGCTTGCTAAAGCGCACATAATGCGCCACATGCGCACACGTGCACGCATGTGGTGCAGTGCACTGCACAATAAAATTCTCAATCTTCCCTCCAAAACATCTCAAAATAATTTAAATGCATGTATCATGTGCTTACTTATAAAGAGAGAGAGTTTTTTTTTCTCTACAATGTGGGACAAAGAACAAGACTTTTTAGGTCTTGAACTTCGCTTACAATACATATAAACATAATAACAATCTACCACCAACATGAAATGCATTTGCAGCTTGGGGGAGGGGAGAATGGGCGAGGGAGCAAAAGGTGAACATGTGGTTATTTTGAAATTGATAAACAAATACAACTTTAATTGAATGTTAAACTCAAATTTACTAACAAAGAGATATAAAAAATCAACTATAAATTTTTTAAGAAGTATAATATTTTTAACAAACTCAAAAATATAAAAACAAATACAACAAATTTGTTAACCAAACAAAAATGTAACTGTATGGGAATAGGTGTTATTTGACTTTTACTTGATGCATATCGCTATAGTTAACGCGTTGAGACGCCACCTCTATGACAACTTTATAGTCACTAGTTATTGTGGCACATGCAATATGTTTGGAAAAATAAAGTTAATAACATAAAATTTATTAAAAAAAAATAAGCATGCCTACATTTTATCAGATGAATTTCAATAATAAAAATCAAACATGTTGTTGTAGGTAGTCACTTACTAGTTTAAATCGTTGTTTTGTGTTGATTTTTTAAAAATTTCTTATAAAGTTAAGTATCATTATTCTAAGTAGATAGTTGAATAACACCAAAAAGAGTGTTACTCTGAAAGGACTACTCCCGATCAATGTGTAACACCAAAAAGGGTGTTACACTGAAAGGACTACTCCTAATCAATGGATGTTCCATGTAGATTTGGTCACCCGCTGACCTATGTTTCATGGATTGAGTACGTACCCGTGTTCAAGTGTCAGATTCATCTAATGTTCAAAATCAAAACACGCACAACAAATATTCCTATATTGTTAATTTTGTAGTTAAAACGAAATACTATAAGATAATGTTTTTAATGACAGACACTTAATTAATACATATAAATGTCTGAAATGGATATTTTATGTATTTTGCAAAAACCAATATAACATAGCTCCTGACTAATGCTGATCTCGTGTGTGATGTTTTCTCCTCTATTGTGGAAAAACGTAAATGCTTCCCGTTTGCAATGAAAACGAGACGCCTTCCGGTAGCGAGATCTTACACGTTTGGTAGAGCATTTGCATGGAAATAACGAGCAAAAAGAGCCGTAGGCATGATATGATTAGTTTGTGACCAACCCGGAACCATGCCGAGTAAGCCAAAGGCATTCTAGTCCTTTATGTGCTGTCACTCTTTGGTTGACAATGTGCAACGCAAATTCAAAGCCCAGGGTTGAAAATCGTACCACAAGCTTGCAGCCAAATTAACTGCTTGTGATTATGTTTCTTGCATTTATGCTGCAATGGTGGAGTTGGCAACGTCCGCGCAACATAAAGCTTCATGCTTCCTCTCCTATGTGTATATAG
Organism: Escallonia herrerae; assembly: GCA_033070095.1. Classification (NCBI taxonomy): domain Eukaryota; kingdom Viridiplantae; phylum Streptophyta; class Magnoliopsida; order Escalloniales; family Escalloniaceae; genus Escallonia; species Escallonia herrerae. The sequence continues at coordinate 53,476 of JAVXUP010000743.1, forward strand.
TATAGATATGTGCTTCATGGTCTTTACCCGAAAATAACTAAGTTTGCTTTTGGAGATCAGATTGCGTGTAGGTTTACCATCAACAAAACCAGAAGTTCCAGTTGCCGTTGTTCAGGGTCTGGTCATCAAGCCATGCAGCGGCGTGGCGTCGCAGAGCAGCAACAATGGGAAATGCTTCTCTGAAATTTTGTTGCACGCTTTCACTTTACGCAGCGAAAACGTCAACGGTCTCCAACCGCAAGCCCTACCTATAGCTGAACCAGCCGGTGACTCTAGGAAAACGAAGTCCCAAGCATCAGCCGCCACGTATCGCGGCCTGCCGCCATTTTCTTGCCACGTACTGTAACGTGACACGTACCTCAGCTCAAACGCAAAAGGGCTGCGGTGGAAGCTGGAAAAAGGTCAACACCTATAAATACTTACCGTAGCATTGCTGGGTCATATTTTAAATTAACTTTTACTTACTGACACCTGGCTGGTAGCGCGGGAAAATTGTCAATTAGGCTGAAGTAGATCATGTCTAAGAAGGTGTAATGCTACATAATAGTATGATGTAACAAAACACTTACTGCTAAAGGAAGCTTTTTGTCCTCAACAAATTGCATATAGGGTGCTTTAAGTTCAGCCTAAGAATACCTTGCAGATAACAATCTTATCCAATCTCTTGCAGAAATTAAGTGACGAGTATATGAAACCACCTAACTTGTTTGGGCGCAAATCAATGTCACGGTGAAGAACAGCCTTATTCTTGTTAATTTGTGTCCTTTGGTGGGGTGGGGTTATAAGTCTGTAAAACTGGATGTTTTGTTTGATTTTCACGGCTAGGTGCATTTTATGGTCAATCATCACTAATGAAGGTCGTGAGGGTTATGTTGAGGCAAGTTGTGACCCTTAAAAGTCGTTTACGAGATACAAATAAGGTGATCACGCTGTTTCACCGAAAATTAAGTTTTGTAGGACAAAAAAAAAGAGTTGTTCCGTTTTTATTTTTTAATTAAGCTCATAAACTAAAGCCCGAGTAGTTAATATAGAGGATAGAAACTATATAAAAATACTATTTGTGTGTTAATAATAACTTAGAAACAAATAATTACCCTTTTTCTAATTTCTTGTCATCTTATACACTTTGAAGTAGAGAAGCCAAGTGACTTTAAAAAATCACTGTCGGCTATAGATAAACTGAGAATATTTTTAAAATCAAACATAAACTTGAATCGGCCGGGTGATTGAGCTGTGGGTGTCTGAAACTGATATAATAGCTAGCCACCGGGCGTAATTTCCCCCCTTCTTTTTCAACCCAAAATTGCGGCTGGTAGGTGGGGATCTAGTATTTACGTTCTTTACTGGAAGAGGTCTCTCGAATTTTTGAACCAAACTTTAGGCAACCTATTGACTTTCCATGTAGCATTATACAAGAGCACAAGCCACATACACTGAATATATACAGTGACATATACTCTTCAAATAATGTCTGATGATTTAAATTATTCATTTTTTGGCGACATCCCCCAGCTATCAAATTAATGAGCATGCCCGTCTATGATTGCGCTTGCATTATTACGTTTGAAGAAAATGGTTATTCAGTTCCTCACTGGATAAACTATCACTTTTTGCGCATTTCATTACGTGATCGACATTTTTTTAGCTTTTTTATATATTATGTTGGGTGACATTGGCTCATATATGTAACAATGAATATAGCTTTGTGTAAAGGAGTGAGGATAATACTTCAAGTGAAGATGTAAAAGAATGTTTGCCAAATAAGTTTAATATATGGAGAATATGCACTCTTAATTTCGTTCTCTTGAATGAGAATTTTTTCCTCTGAGGCTAATTAATCGTAAATCTCATGAAATTAAAAGTCCCAATTGTAGAACCACGGTCATAATGAGACAAGAAATGGAGTACTTTCTTTACAAAAATGATGTTTTACTTATGTGAACAGAAGTGACAAGAAACTCGATTAGTAAATTTTAAGAGTACAATCTTGAAAGTCTCGAATTTTCTTGAGTGAATTTTTTTTAATAGCTTGTGATCAATCAGTTTTAAGTACTTGTTAGTATAGTCAGAACGAAACTGAATTAACACATATTTTTTATTAGTCGGCACGGCACAGCACACTATTTCGTGGCTAAAGAATGAATTATTGCCCCTTTTTAACCTTTCTATGGCACCTGAAGCGTGAATTTGAGGGGAGGAGCAAAGATGTGTATACTGATGTACACTCAACATCCTTGACAAGTTAATCACTTTATAAGTGGCATATTAGAGCTCAAAGCACGTATAAAGCAAGCTTTGATAATATTTCACTGAAAACAGTAGCCCATTCTTTGATTATTATTAAGATGTTCCCTCCTTCCGTCTAGATCTGGTTGTTATCCCAAAGTACACATGATTAGTACTTAGCATTTTTGCCAGCTAGTCATAACTGTACATTTAGCTTGTCATCTTGCTGGGTGACATGACCTCCAAGTACATGACTTGTCTGCTGCTTATATCAATCAAGCTAGTCTGAGAGCGTGAGCCAAACATTTAGATTGATCGTTACATTTTTAACGCATTTGTAGCTGCTCAAGACAAGTGGGTGAATCGCATGCTGATGTTTTAGATCTATCTGTGATGTTCTGAATGGCTTTTTATGTTATTTCAAAGAACTCATAATCGTTAAACGGATAGATGAAAATGAAATTTCTAAATTGAAAGTCAAATTTGTTGCGTTTGAAAAGAGACTGTCAACAAAAAATAATGAATTAGATGACTTTGCTCTTGGGAGTAATATTAGATTTTTCCTTCCAAAGCTGGCATGAAAAGATAAGCTCCCCTTTAAGATAATGAAGTGTGATCTTAGGTGTTGCCCTCTGCGTGAAACACCCAGTAATGGGTGGAAAAGTGTTCACAAAAGTGAAGGGAAACAGTCAAATCTTCTTTAACCTAAATAAACAATGCCATGGTAATCAGGTGGAACCGTAGGTGTACAGAGACACGTAGCATATTGGAAGAGAGTTAAGATCGTATGACAAGGCATAAAGCCAGATCTTCTCTGTATAAAAAAAGAAATTAATAATGCCCTAGCTGCTAAAAGTCAGTAGCTTATGAGCCATCTTTATTAATCACCCGTTAAACAAATGGAAAGTCAAATTTAAGCTTGATTAATGGCTGCAAACATGTTTCTAATTATCAAGCACATCCGGCGTCTGCTCCAAGTTCATTATAATACATACGTTATATGTGAGCTTGCTTAATAGACCTTGTCAATGCCCGGATCGCAGAGGCAAGGTTTAAACAAACAAGAAGGATATTAAATGTGGTCACATAAGAATGAAAAGGTGAAAACAAATTTAAATTAGCCGGATGGTTGGAATGTTTAATTGTGGATCCCAACTTGCCTAGAAAGCATGCAGAAGAATTATTTAGTCAGAATCGAGCGCATTCACTATTGATAATGTCTTTGATATTAAAAACGTGGATTCTCAGTATACATAGAGGTATTACGAAGAATGTAAATCAAGTCAGATGTCAAGTGTGCATACTGATGTGAAACAGAGTAAGGACGGATTAAGGAAAAAGACCAAGATTTTTGAGACGGAACCTGAGGAGTGACAATGCTACGAGAGAAAAAGCGTAGAGTGAAAACTACGACAGTTACAGTCAAATACTTAGAGTGTGTTTGGATACATGATTTGAACTGAGAATTTGACTTTGGTAGGATATTTGTGAATCATTTAGACAAAATATCTTATTTAGATAGTTCAAAAGGGATTTTTTCAAATTTTCGAAAGATTTGAACTATAGATTTGAGCCCAAATTCACATAACAAATCACTAGTCTGCAGTAATTATTTGTCAAATCCATTCTCATATGTAATTCACAAATCACTAGTCTTTCCAGCATCGGAATTCTGCGTCAAGATCCTTATTCCATTGCTAAGATAATAAAAAGATAATAAATTACGATCTTAGGTGTTGCCCTCTTCATGAAACACGTAATAATGGGTGTAAAAAGTATTCATAAGAATGAAGGGGAAAAGTCAAATCTCTAATCTAAATAAACTATGGGATCAGTATAGAATGCCATGGTAATCAGGTGGTAACGTGTATATAGACACGTAGCCTATATAGGAGGAGATTTAAGGTCGGTTAACAAGGCATATAGACAGATCTTACATAAAAGCAATTAATAATGCCCTAAAGGAGTAGAAGTCAGTAGCTTATGAGTCATTTTTAGTAATCACCCGTTAAGCAAATGGAAAGTCAAATTTAAGCTTGATTAATGACTGCAACATGTTTCTAATTATCAAGCACATCCTCTGGCTGCTTCAAACAATTCATTATAATGCTTACTGTATATGCGAACTTGATTAATGGAACCTGTCAATGCCATGCCCGGATTACAGAGGCAAGGTTTAAATAACAATAACAAGAATATAAAAAATGGTCACACAATCGTGGAAAGGTGAAACAAATTTATCTCAGCCGCATGATTGGAATGTTTAATTATGGAGCCTGACTATTCTAGAAAGCATGCATGAGAATCAAATCAGAACTGGGCAGTTTTGAATTTATCCCTAAAGATAACAGCAAAATAAAAAATTATTTGAGCGGGGTGAGCAAATAGATGTAAGTTGTTCATTACTCTTTTGTGGCAAAAGAGATAAGGACATAGCTAATATGGATTTTCTTGATAGTATTAGGTTAAGCTGCCGCTGAGAGACACGAGAGTGACTATTGTCAAATTTTACTTGTAATAGTGTTCGTGACAAGTACGAGGCTTGTAATTATGGTTGTATTTATTGTGATATGTATTTAGTTTTTTGGATTCTTCGTAACTAGAGACTCATATTAATGAATTTTTACGTTCAACACAAGTGACAAACAGTTTTTTGTCTGAATAGAATGTATATATTTTTATTCTTGTTGGGAGAAAACCGCTTTAATAGATTGAGGTAAATGCACTTGAGAAAGGTATTAATCCAAGCTCCAGACGCATCATATATCTCCCTATTCAAGATTTTTAAATTCATTTTTTAAAAGGCGTAACCGAATAGATAAAATGTCTAATTTACCTTTGTTGCATGGTAACAATAAATTGAAGATTCGGTGGCCATGGACAGGGTTGTTTGTGGTTGGCTTGAGTGATGGTATTGGATAGAGCTAGGCTGGTGGTGGGTAGATGACGCTTGGCATGGTGGTGGCAATGAGACCTTTGGCTCAGTGAGTGGCCAGCAAAGATGGAGATTAGGGCGCAGTGGCAGCGGGGTTTTAATGGCGACAAGAGCGAGTGACAAAAGCATGGACAGGGTTATTTGTGGTTGGCTTGAGTGATGGTATTGGATAGAGCTAGGCTGGTGGTGGGTAGATGACGCTTAGCATGGTGGTGGCAATGAGACCTTTGGCTCAGTGAGTGGCCAGCAAAGATGGAGATTAGGGCGCAGTAGCAGCGGGGTTCTAATGGCGACAAGAGCGAGTGACAAAAGAGTGGGCGGGGTTGTGGTGGTGACAGAGAGAGAGAGAGGCGCTTGGGCTGGTGGCGGCGATGGGTCTGGTTGGTGAGAGAAGTGGCTAGGGTTTTTCGATCGAATGGACAAGAGTTAGGGACATGAATAGAAGAGAAAAGGAAATAGAGGGTATAAGAGTTGTTTCCTTATGTTCATTTTTGCAAAATGCACTTCTTAAGAGCGTGTATATCGCATCCCGTTAACTTGGACGATTTTTCTAATGAATGCACCACAATCGTCACTATAGAGGGTCATTTGCATCAAATATAAGCAGGAGTGACTTTTTGCGACCAAGGCAAACCACAAGGTTTCTTTCGCACTTGTCCCTGGATTCTATTCAAATCAAATATCCCTTGCAGGCTAGAGTTAATAAAAGATTGCCACAATCACATCATAGGAGAATATGTTTACGACCTGCGGCCATATCATCTTTTAAATGAACCCGAACCCGAGCCCGAGCCCAATAGGTTTAGGCTAAAAACCAAACTAGGAGAACTTGTTTGCGACAAGTGCGGCCATGTCATCTTTAATTAAGCCCAAGCCCAATAGCATTAGGCTCAAAAGCTTTGCCTTTATCAAAAATTTAATAAAAAGCCCACATCATCTTTCCTTCCTTCCGGGCTGGACAGAAATCTTTCTCTCAAGGGGGATTGGGCCAGGGCTCATCTTCAAGAATTTAGAAAACAAACTTGTTCCCAAATCCCCAAGAACTTGCATAAACCAAGCTCGAAGGGCTAAATTTGATACTTGTTGTGGTTGCGTGCCGAAATGGAATTCAACGTCGAAGAAGGCAAACACCTCCATGAAGAATGCTCCACTCTAATCCTGGTTTGTTCCCACAACTCTTTCTCTAGGGTTTTACCGCTCTACAGTTATTACCTAACACTCACGTTGCCCTAGAATTATGTTAATATTCTCGTAAACTATGTATTGATTAGCATACGATCCTCCAAATAGCCTTTTTTTTTTAGGTTTTGTTGATTCTACTTTATGTAATAATTGTTTTTGTTGATTTTAATCCAGCCAGCATTGTCAATTGGAAATGTGGGGCAGCTGGCTGTCGATTTGCTTATATCTTCGACGAGAGCGGATAGAATCGGTTACTTTGACGATCCTAACATTCTTCCCTGTGTAGGCAATGATGCTTATTGGCCCGCTCCTCGGGGCCACCTCGCGCTCGCTCTAGAAGGTCCGCTTTAGTCTCTGGATATCGCCGTTGAATTGCTGTCGATATTGTAGCCTTCGTTTGTTTTAGTCTGAGTCGTTGTGTTTTTAATGCCTGCTAGTGCTATCAATTGCATTTCTCATTTGCCATGTGTTTAGAATTTTTTTTTTGCAGCTTATGATTCACCGTCTAACGCATTGACCATTGTACAACAAAGATCTCCAGTTTCCAAGGTAAATCTTAGCACGTCTGTCGAATATCAGTGTTCTCATCTTGTTTATTCTTCTCATGGTTCAGATGGATCGGTGATGCAAACTAATAGGAATATGTCTTTTCTTTCTGGAAAGTCAAATAATACTCGTTCCAAGAGAATGCCACAAGTTCATCTTTAAAAATGTACAAGTCCTGGCGGAAAACCCCTCCTTTTGGCTCCGAATCCTATAGCTAGAACAAGTCTTCTTGCACTTTAGCTGCTACAGCTTTGAGTGGGACACATTCATTATAATTCAGTGAGGAAAACAACCATTGTTAGAGTTTCTCAGTTAAAAGTAATTGTTTGGAAACTTGAATAACTAAGTACTGCTATTAGTTAAAAGTCATGTTCGCCCACATACCAACTTCTTTGATTGTACTTTTACGTCATTTGGTGATGCTTGCGCCAGACTATGGCTTCTCTGATATTTGAATCGTTTCCATTGGTGACCAAACAAACATGACATGGAATATAGAAATGATTCAGGAGTTGGAAGCAAGTCCCATTGGGAGGTACAACAACTATGCATAGCAAGAGTTCTCATAAATATCCCTGTCCAAGCTGACCTATAGGCAACGGACGTGAAAATATTCATTATGAGGCTGTGTTGATAAAGCACAATAAACAATTGTGAAGTTCGAACCTGGGCTGAAGTGGCTCCTTAAACCAGTAGTGTCTCCGCCCACAAAAAACTGTCCTCTTTGGCTGAGCAGTGAGCACACGGCTTTAGGAGAACCACATAATTGCATTGCTATCACCTTTGATCATGTTCATTCCATTTATAACCCTTTTAATGGTGTGTTGTAATATGCTTCTTTAGTTGGTGGTATCTAATGCTTAACGTTGAGGGGAATACACTAGAAAAAGATAATAAATATGCTTGAGTGTTCAAAGTGGAGACAATATTTTGTGGACAGAGGCAGTAGGAGAGAAACATAGTGGAGTGAGAGCAAGAGCTGAAAGAAGACTCCTCAGGTTTGTTGATAATGTCTTCTACAACAAGGTTCTTGGACTCCATAGACAACTTTTCTTCCCGCAGCTTGAACCCTTTGATCTCTAAGCGGAAGTAAGCTTCTGCCTAGACGAGCTAAATGAAGACAAAGTAACCCTAACATATTTCATACCTCCTCTGTGCGGTACTGATTCTTGAGGCACGTTTGTTTGTGAGTTATCCTATTCGGTGCAGTCTTCATAAGTAAGTGGTGTAGAAGGACATCATCTGAGTGGGTATAGTGCGATTACGCACAATTGACGAGACCTTAGATGATGGAATTTCGTGGCAATATCAAGCGAGAGGGACCTGGCAAACGGGTCGACCCGCTGGCTAGGGTAATACCCGGACGGGTACGTGTAAAATCGGTCTGGGTAAAAATCACCCAGTTTTTTTTGGGTGGCCCTTTCTTATACCCATACCCTACCCGGCTGGTCCGGATAGACCCAAAGGTAAATGGATTATTTGGTCTTCTTGGCAGTTAGGCCCTTTTTTTTCTTCTTCTCTCTCTTCTTCTTCTTCTTTTTTTCACTAGTACATTGCTTGATAATGGTTACAATTATTTTCAACTTGAAGGTAAACTACTAAGCCGAAAATTTAAACAGTTAACAAAATCCAAAAATCATGCCATATACCCTTAAAATTTACTAACTAAAAAAAATTAATACTCGGTAGCAGCGCCAAAATATATAGCAAAAAAATTACAATTTCCAGTTGTCACCCAGTGTTTTCTCTTCTCAAACTTCAGTAACATCCCTCAATTTTGTCAATCAACATTTCCTTTCTTTGATCAGTTATATCAACAACACAAAAAAATTAATTGGAAATTTATTAACTATGACTAAATATGAAAAGTAAAACAGATAACAATAATAATAGGGAATCAGGAACTCGAGGCCTGTCTTTCTCCCAAGATCCAACTCAGTGATGTCACCTTTGGGTCACGAGACGACGAAGGTAATTACTGCAGTCGGCAGTGATGGTGGAAGTGGACGGTGGTGTAGCGGTGACGGTGGGAAAATGGATACCTGAGCTATGGTGGACTAAGAAGCACGGATGCGACAACTAAATTGGTGATAATTTCTTAAGTTTGGACTGTTTTGTAAATATTGAAATTGCATAAGTGAACACAATGAAGTTGCATGTGTAATCTTTGAAATATTGGGGCTGAGTTGATAAGTGGGTACGAAATGGCAAAAGTGTTGGCCACACAAGCATCGATGAATCTGGTCATTCAGTCGCCGGTGGTCACGCACATCGGTCACAGATCGCCGGTGGTTAGAGTTGGATATTCCTTGCCAGTGGTCGTTTGAGTCGCCGGTGGTCACAGCGGTCACAGATCGCCGGTGGTTAGTACGTGAAGGACACGCACCGATTATCCGGTGCCAGTGCGTGAGGTGCTTCATAGATGGTGGACGGTGGAAATGAGGTGGAAATGAGATACAGCGAATCTGTGAGCGGCGGAACGCGAGGTGGATGGGGGATGTGGAACTGCCGTCGTGTGGACTTGAAGTGGTAAAGTGTGGTCGTGACTGTTGGCGATATCTGGGCGCTCGCCAGCAGAGATGTAAGAAGGGACCATTCACAATTCGCGAGTGAGTGAGTGAGAGAAAAGAGTCGAGAGAGGAGGGGCGGCAGAGAAGAGAGAAGTTATAGGGAAAGAGAAACACTAAAACGAAGTGGGTGGGCTGCCCTCTTATGTAAAAAGAGTCTATATAGTAACCAAATACCTGGGTAAACCCAGGTAACACGTACCCGACCCTGACTGAACCGGGATTTACGGGTTGGTCCAGTTACGGGTAAAAATTGAACAGGTCTCCAATTTTAATGCCCTTACCCCTTTTTTGCAACGGGTTGGGTCGACCAACGGGTACAGGCATTTCTTTGCCAGTTCTAGAGAGGGAGCTGGAAGGAGATTGTTAAGGTCCTTTGGTAGAGCTTTCTTTGCCATATTGAGATTGCTAGCCTTTTCTTTACAGCATCCATTTAGAGCTTGCAAGGCACCAACCTTGAGCGTTCCACCAAAACCTCGTGTTATCATCCAGTCTTCCTCAAAACTGCCTCGTGTCAACTACATCAAAGGGAAGAGGACACGCACCACCTAGATCATGGGTATTTAGCGAATTATGTCGTTTAAGCCTCTATGCAATGAAAAACCGAGTGCAGGATCCAAAAGCCTTCTGGCATAAACGTTATGACCCCAATTTAGTTTCTTTGGTTCTTATTCAGTAACATTTAAATTTATTCTGGTTGGTCCTGTTTTGATGAGCACCTGAACGCTCGTGCTACATGGTTGTCCTGGAATGCCATTCTATGCAAGGTCCTTCCATTCAGTTTATGTTTTTTTTTTCTTTTTGTTCTTGCTCTATTATAGTTTTGCAAACCGGTAATTAAATAGGGGATGATGGTGGAATTTGCTATGAGTTTGGCTGATTTTGCTGCTGCTAGCGGAAAGAAGCATATTGTTGTGCTCTCTAGCTTGGACTTCGTGCGGTGGCAAATGATTGATATGTCAAGGTATTGGAAGCAGCAATCTTTTCTTTTTTAATAAACGCATAAAGCATTAATGGTTTCCATATGTTAGTTAATGGGTTTGACCTGATGACAATCAGTTTCCTAACGTACCAATTTCCTGACCAACCACTTGAGTTGATTGTTAACAAGTTGACGTAAATCTCAGTGGTTTGCAGATTTACTACCTGTCTAGCATCAATACCGATGGAACAGATGATGAGTGTGAAAAACTTGGATGGAAAAGATTGCCGGAGTATAATCCTGCTCAGAGGCGGTGGAAGTATCTTAGCGACTTAGCTGAAGGTAATGCTTTGCAAGAAGACAGCACGGAGTTCGAAGATGAAGCAGGAGAAGAAGATTACTACCCAAGTCTGCCTTTTGCTGCTATGTTTTCTTGTTTTAAGGTAATGCTCCCAAAGTTTACTGCCTTGACTTGTACAGCTTAGTGCTATATTTTCCAACCTCGTAAAAGAAATCACCTCTGCTACTACTACTCACGAAATTTCATCTACAATGACTGTATTGGAGAGATGCTATATTGTGTTGGATGGCAATGTCTTGCTGCCCCTTCTATAGTAGTGTTAGTAGTAGGAGGAGCAGCAGCAGCAAAAAATCATCTACACTGTAGTTTATTTGATGTAGTCAAATATCTCACGCGGCCTTTGCAATGTTGGATCAGGCCAAAGGTTTGAAGGTTACTTGCCTATTGTGTTATTGCTCAGAAGGAGACAACATACCCGATTCTTTTCATTTGGCTGAGGCAGCAAGCAAATTTTTGGGTCTTAGCCTGGATAATCGTCAAGGTGAGTTTGGTGGTTGTCATTTTTATTCATCATCTTCCCTCTCCGTGACAGCATGTTAATTGCTAATCTTGCCTTACGCTTTCATGTTTCCTTCAAAAATCTTAGGAAATTGATAATGCTTCATGCTTCTACTCGAATTGTTCAATGTGCTGGTACATATTGCTGTTTATTTGTTTCAGAGTTGTGTTCAGTCAAACGATTCGCCCGAAGCTACAATTTACTGCTCAAATTCATAATTTTGTAGCGGATTTGCAAACTCAAGCTTGCACACCCATGGGTTTGTCTAAGAAGATGGACGTATCTGTTTTACTATTAAGTCATTGTGCTCCATTCCTTTGGCATGGAGTTTTGATGTCAAAGCTTGTACACGTGATAGAATGTATTGGCCTTCACCTTTTCGGCTCTGCCATCCCCGACCAGTTCCTGAGATTTAATCCAGCTTGATTCTAGTTGGACAGAGTACTGCACCCAGAACTGTTTCAAGAAACTCTGAAATTTTTTGGATGCTGAATTGTCCCCGTGGCAAATATTCCCATCCCATCCCAAATAACCCTATCCCAAATCATCCCAAATCACAAAGTTCAGGTTGGCTAGGTTGTATGCGTCTCCCGGTTGCGGGAGACCACCCTTACTTTCGACCTTTCTGGTTTCCAGACTTGGACCTAATCTTATACTGTATTACTGTATGTCAACAAAGTTCCTGAATTCCTGTTGCGTCATGTTACTTTATCACTTCTGTTGGGTTTTCCTAATTAATTCCCAGTCTTTTATTATGCCTGGATAGAATTAGCATAACATGTATTTGCTTGGATTGGGAAAAGGTCAGATGCATGCATTCATAATCTGTTTACTATTATCATGGAACCTCAACCATTTCTTTCTTTCTATTTGTTTGGAAAGTATTAAGTATTGAAGAGGTTGACTGCATTATTTAGCTTCGTTTGCAATATTGAACTGCTGCATTTGTACTACGGATAACAATCAAAGCATGTGGGTTGTGGAGCAGGGTTGTTACTTGTTAGTAAGGATAAATCGTTTTAATTTTCACCTGTATTTTCATTAGGAGCAATTTAATCAGGCTTATATTTTTGCTGACTTCTTCAGGCAATGAGGGGGGTAAATGGGTCATCCCATTCTCATGGAAGAGTATCTATGGACCACCTCCAGACATGTCTCTGTTTTAGTCTGCTAACACGCGGTAAGTTTGGTGGAAATTCAGGAGCCATTTTGCTGTTTTTGTTTGTCAGAGAAAGGAAACACATACAAGTAGACAGAAATGGAGGGATGACAATTTAGTACTTAATTGTACATTCATGTTCCCTGTTAGAATGGCGAATTTTTAGTGATGGACTAGAAGCATCAGACTTTCATTCTTCTACTCTTCCGTATTCTTTTTTTTCTTAAGTATCATGTTGCGTGTTTCCTCGAAGAACTGTATAATTGCTGCACTTCAGTATAAATACTGGATAGAGTCCACAAGATTCTGTCATGCTTTGTTCATAATTTAGGCATTTCCTTTGTTCAACAATTAGCATAGCCATTTTTACGTTTATAACAGTCATCTTTCATCCGACTCATATCAGCTTCTTCAGACATCTCTCTCTTGACCACATTCACTAGCCAGTTTACCAAGAGCCCTTTCAGGTGGGGTGAAGCAAAGTAACTAAATGGCAGACTTCAATTGGGACAGCATCCAGTAGGCCCCCAAGTACCTCAGCTCTACTATTTTTTTTTGGGGGTGGGGAGGCGGCGGGGCCGGTCCTGTACGCTATACGATAGGTCTCGAGTGATTTACGTAACACTGCTTTGAAGAGTACTCATGAGCAATATTTTGGTAGCCGGTGGGTTATAGTTAGGGCTGTAAATGAACCGAACTGTTCACGAACGTTCGTGGTTCGTTCGTCATAAAAATCGTTCATGTTTGTTCGTCTAATATACGAACATAACATGAACAAGTTTTTAGAACTCGTTTAATAAACGAGCCGAACATGAACACTCTAAAATGTTTACATACGCGTTCACGAACAGCTCGTATAAACAATAAACTAATTATAATATATTTACAAAATTAATATTTACATAAATCATATAAATTCAAATTTAAAGTTATAGGCCAGGCCTTTAAGTCCGCCCAAAACCCCAAGCCCACTTATAAACATAGAGCCCAATTTAGATAATCCAATCTATGAAGCCCAAAACTTAAAAACCCTAACTATATAAACTAACCTAAACCTAATATCACAATTCAGAAACCACACAGCCACACTCTCTCCGTCCCGTACCTCGTCGGCACACGCGCACACACACAGACGCAGATCGCACATAGCATGTCCATCCCTCCCTCTATGTCGCTCTCTTCACAGACGGATTCAACCTGCGGCGCCGGATTCAACTTGCAAAATTACTAAGCCGCAAAACGAAGTTTCAGATCTGCAAAGTCATCGCCTCTTCAAAGCCAAGGGCAACCTCGAATGCATCAACTCGTTGACCGTTGTCTATATCTTGATCACCAATCGATCAGATTTATTTTTTCGGTGTTTTTTATTCTGCATCCTTTCTTGGATCTTCTATGTATCGTTTTTTTATTAATTATAGCTTGATTGCTTGAATGATTTGAGAATTATGAGTAAATTTAGGAATTTGAATGGAACTTGAACATGAATACGAGCCTGAATTTCCAAACTCGAGTTCGGCTCGTATTGTTAAACGAGTTGAGCGAGCCGAGCCCGAGTCTCACCGTCACGAACACGAGTTGAGCTCGAACATCAAAATTTTGGCTCTTAACGAACTCGAGCCCAGCTCGAACATGCCAAAATTTAAACGAACCGAGTTCGAACACACTCATGTTCGGCTCGAACTCGGTTCGTATACAGCTCTAGTTATAGTTGCTAGGCTTGATTCTTTAGTGAAAGGAAGGCTTGCCTAGTAATAAAGTAGGTTTCTATAGTTGAGAAGGCATATCAACTGTGAACTTGTGATCTTTGCCATGATAGCCTCATTCCTGTAGTAAGCACGTTCCATCCCCGATGGAGGCAATCGATCTCCGATCACTTGGTATGATGCCAAGAGTCCTATAATTGAACAGAATGAAGGGAGTCAGGCAAAGGCGTAAAAGTTTGACCAGGCGTATGGCAAAAAATGTCTGTGCTTCAGGAAGCTTTCCAAGCCAAAATATGTCGATCCCTTGCATCTTTTTCTGTTCTGTTTTTTTTGTTGTTGTTGCTGTTTTGCATGCAATGCTCAAAAAGGAAGTTTAAGCTGGCATTTGCGAGTATGACTCGCTTGAATTTGTGTTGCACCTTGCTTGGACACAGGCTGTAACCATGGTTATGGCAAAAGTACTATGACTAATTTCTAGCCGTCCAAAATTAACCCCATAAATCCGATGCACCAGCTTTTGTCATGTCACCAAACCCCAAAATCCTCTGCTGCCGCCCCCTCTTCCTCTGTCTTTGCCCCTGTTGCTGCTCTTCTTCGTCCTCCAAAACCACCTCTTCATCTTCGTCGCCGTCGCCTCGGCCTCCCCTGAACCCATCTCCACCAGAGAAAGTCGATTAACCCCACTGTGGATTAACACAACCACTGAACCCCTCTCAATCCACCTCTTTGCTGTCGTTGACTCCTCTTGCTCCACCCCTGCCCCACCGTCGCAGCTTTCTTCCTCCGCGAGACCAACCTCTTGCCCTTCCCCCGCCATTGCCTTAGCTCCCCTGAACCCACCTCCACCAAAGAAAGTCGATCAACACCACTGTAGATCAACAGCACCAAGAAACTGACCTTAGTCCACCTCTCTCTCTCTCTCTCTGTTGATCGACTTTCTTTTGATTTCAGCTAGGTTAAGATTTTGTAACGTGACAAAAGGTGGTGCGTTGAATTTGTGTGGTTAACTTGGAGGGCTAAGAATCCGTCAAAGCACGTACGTGTGGGTGTTATAACCTCTACGGCAGAAAATCCGTGTCCACCTTGCTTGCATCTATCATTCGTCTCAGTCTCAAGAAACTCGTACGATGATGTGACTCCACTAGCCTGGTGCAATTCACCATCAAACTAGAATCTTTCCGTTAGCAAAGCAAGCAAAACTTGTGCCGAAAGCAACGTCTTTATTGTACTTACGGCAAATCACCTTTTTTTTAATCATTATTATTTCGTTCACGTGTTCTCCGCTTCCGCTTCCTTCTGAAGTCATATCTTTTTCGAAGCCAATCCCACAGAGAAGAGATACGGAGTAATATATACAGTGTCCCTTCAACAAATTTGTTCTTCTATAAAAGCACCGACCCCCTGTACCCATCCACCCAACTGTATTCCCCATATCTACAATTAAGCCACCAACAATGTCTTCGTCTTCCTCCTCGTCCTCGTCCAAACTTCATCCATCTTCCCACCAACCGCCGCCATCACCCGGCTCAAAGCGCCCTTTACTTGAAATTCCGGGTACTTACGGGTCACCCTTTTTTGGCGCAATCAAAGACCGTTTCGACTACTTCTACAACCAAGGCCAAGATGGGTTCTTCCAAACCCAAATCCAGAAATACGGGTCAACTGTCTTTCGGACCAACATGCCACCCGGTCCATTCATGGCCTCCAACCCCCGAGTCATCGCTGTCCTTGATGCCATTAGCTTCCCCATCCTTTTCGACACGTCTAAAGTCGAGAAAAAGAACGTCCTTGATGGCACATACATGCCCTCCACCTCCTTCACGGGTGGCTACCGGGTCTGCGCTTATCTCGACCCGTCTGAACCGACCCATTCCACTCTGAAACACTTTTTTCTTTCCTTACTTGCATCCTTGCACCATAAGTTCATCCCTACTTTTCAGACAACTTTATCAGACCTCTTCACTGTCATCGAGGACGAAATATCCAATAAAGGCGACGTATACTTCAATACTTTGAGCGATAACATGTCATTCGAATTCGTCTTTCGCTTGCTCTGTGGTAAAAGCCCATCTGAGACGAAACTCGGTTCAAAAGGTCCTGACCTCGTTACAACATGGCTATTTTTTCAGCTTCATCCGTTAATAAGCCTGGGGCTGAAATTTGTACCAAACTTCCTTGAAGACTTACTTCTACACACATTTCCGCTACCGTTTTTCGCTGTAAAATCCGAGTATAAAAGGCTTTACGATGCATTTTATGCGTCGGCTGGGTCCATTTTAGATGCGGCTGAGAAGAATGGAATAAAGAGAGACGAAGCTTGCCATAACTTGGTGTTTCTAGCAGGATTCAATGCTTTTGGTGGCATGAAGGCTTGGATTCCTGCTTTGATCAAGTGGGTTGGATTAGCAGGAGAAAGTTTACACCGCCGCCTCGCCAACGAGATCAGGACTGTTGTCAAGTCAGAAGGTGGCGTCACTTTATCGTCACTGAACAAAATGGCGTTGACTAAGTCAGTTGTGTATGAGGCATTGAGGATTGAGCCGCCGGTTCCGTATCAATACGGTAAGGCCAAGGAGGATATAGTGGTCCATAGCCACGATGCGTCGTACCCGATCAAGAGAGGCGAGATGATCTTCGGATATCAGCCGTCGGCAACGAAAGATCCAAGGGTTTTCGCCAATCCTGAGCAGTTTGTGGGGGACAGGTTTGTGGGTGATGGAGAGAAGTTGATCAAGTATATCTACTGGTCAAATGGACGCGAGAGTGATGATCCGACGGTGGAAAATAAGCAGTGCCCGGCTAAGGATCTGGTGGTGCTCTTGTCCAGGGTGATGTTGGTGGAGTTTTTCCAGCGCTACGATACGTTTACGGTCGAGATTGGAAAGCTCTTGTTGGGTTCGTCGGTGACGATCAAGTCATTGACCAAGGCGACGTGATTTAAGTTTTAGCGTCTTTAATGAATTAGAAGTTGGAAGTGTATTTTCATCCAATAGGTAGGGAAGGGTATAGAGATGTCAAACGGGCCGGCCCGGAGGAATTGGGCTTAGGGCCTGGACTTGGACCAGGCCGAAAAATTCTGGGAAAAAGCCCGGCCCGGCCCGGTTCTGGCCCGGTTCCGGCCCCACCTGTTTGAATTTTTTTGTTTTTCCCCCCTTTCTCTCCCCCTTTTCCTCCAACGGATATATTCCCCCAAAATTCTACTTTTACCCTCCCAACAGCAATATAACGGCTAGTTATGTGTTCAGATTTTATTAATAAAGATCACCAAGAAGAGTAAGAAAAGATTTAACATATAGCAAAAAATAAAATGAGAGACAAAAAAATATATACATACATACATACATACATATATATGAATATTACATATAATGAAATAAAATGATAAAAATTAGATTTGTCAAAATTTGAAAATTGGATATGCCTAAAGATGAAATTTAAAACTGAATAACAAGAACATTTAAAAAAATAATAAAAATAAAAAGGGCATGGGCCGGCCCAAGCCCGGCCCTAGAAATTGGGCCTGGGCCTGGACCGGGCCTAGGATTTCTCCTCAGCCGGCCCGGCCCGGCCCGATTTCGCTTAAAGCCCGCTGGACCCGGGCCGGGCGGCCCAAGCCCGGCCCGTTTGACATCTCTAGAAGGGTAGCTTGTGCCGCGCCATCTTAACAAGTCATTGATTTGTACATAGTATGAAGGATGTACGCTCTTGATTGGTTGGTTTGATATCTGCTTTCTTTTGTATATGCCACTGTTGCTGTATTTCTGGAGCCATCTTATCTTATGGAATTTAAAGCATCTTGACTGGGATATAATGGGAAAATTGCGTAAAATACCCTTGTGGTTTGGGGTCATTGCAAAAAGATCCCTCTAGTTACAAAAATTGCAAAAAGGTACCCAAGGTTGCAAAGGTCTTGCAACCGCCAAAAAAATCGTTAAAACTAACGGCATGTGATATTCACGCTCCTGAAGAGCGAGTTTGGTAGAAATTAACTAAACAAATGACCAAAATGCCCTTTCTATCTTCTTCTTTCCCAAATTAGGGTTTCATTTGTTCAAATTAGGGTTTTTTAAATGTCATTACTTCACCGCCGGCAGTTCACTTCCCCGCCGGCAGTTTCCTTCCCCGCCGACAGCCATTTTCTCCTATCTTCGTCCCCTATCCCACTTCAAGCCCCATCCACCTTCGAAACCGCGAGCCCCAACCACCCACAGCCGGCCCTGTGAGCCTAGCAGCCGCCAGCCTCGTCACCGTGCTCCACCGATGTAACTCACCACCCCGTCTGCCACTTGACCCAACCACAACAGGCGCCACCCTATTTCTCACCCAACCTCGCCGTCGCCAACTTGTGCACACAATCACATTACCGTCAAACTTAATCACACAGGCAAGAACCTTACCTTTCGGCGATAAAATAAGAACAATGGGCAGTGAAGGAACACAATTTTCATGTATATGGGTTCTACCAAACTTAATCGAACCCAATCAAACTGATTCGAACCCTAATCGCACAAATTCAGATATAGGGTTTGATCTGAATTTGTGCAATTCGAGTAATGAATCAAATCAATATCTTGCGCCGTCGTGAACCCCATCGATTCATGCTTGCGCCGCAGCGAACAGCCATCGATCCAAGGTAGTTGGCCTTCGTGCATGTCCAGATCCAAGGATTTAGGGGAGAAAGAGAGAATCAGAGGAAAAGAGAAATGGAAAGGGCGTGCCCTTTTCATTTATATAAAAGGGCAATTTCGACATTTTTACTATTCTATTACGAAAATTTTACGGTGCAACACCTTTGCAACTTTGGGTACCTTTTTACAATTTTTGTAACTAGAGGGGTCTTTTTGCAATGACCCCAAACTACAAGGGTATTTTACGCAATTTTCCCGGATATAATTTCACTGGTGGGAACGTGGCAATTGAATAGAGTGCATTGATGTGATCAACTTAGTAAACAATAGAACGAGATTGAGTTCATTTAAATTATCCAGGTCAATGTCCAGTAGCAAACGTGGCACATGGGGGGGCTTGCAAACTCCTTCCTACTATTAATAGTGAGTTGAATGCTTCTTCCGGACCTTCAAGAATTATTTTAACGATTATGGCTTGTTAGCTGTCAAGAATTTTTACGAGCTTATAGTCACAACGCAACAAATCTTATAATCACGAGTGCAATACATTCGCTGTTCATTATGCTGTCCAATAATCGCTCGTGAATTCTTTGCTGATAGCGAGCACCCCAACAAAGAACAAGACTAGCACGACAGTAATGAAAGAGCCGCTCCTAAAGAGGCAGTGTTTCCCTTTCTGAGAGTAATCCCACCGGCGGTGATCAAATTGCAGAGGTCTCCCTAGTGTGAAAAGGCATGATATTGATACGAACTTAATGAGGCGGCACGGAATTCAGCATCAGTTGAAAAAATTGTTAAAAGAAGGGGGGGTGATGCTTGCACTACAACTGATAGCACAAACAATAAAAAGCTTTTGCTTGTTTGTGAAGAGATTCCATTGCCACAGATGCGATACACGCTCAAGCTTTTGCTTTGTCCAGTTATTGCTCCGTATCATATATCCAAAGAGAGATATAACTGTAGATGAGCATTTTTATTTTTGAAAGATAATGAAGATTATCAGGACGGGGACAATTGAAGTGCGTGCAATGTCTTCGTTCGGTTCAAGGCTCATTAAAGACTCTTATTTTACAACACTGGAACAGCCCCTGCACTGCCCCTCGCCAGCCCTTCAATCTTATCTTGTGATCTCATCGTTCGTTCTCTCCAAATAAGACTTTTCATTAGACGGTAGCTCCGTGTGCGGGTGGTCTTTCCACGTTTTTAATCATAGGTTGGCTGCTTGCCTTTGAAGTTATTCTGGTCGGCAAAATGGAAATTGGGCAAGGCACAGGCGTAGATTTATTCGCACACGGCTTAGAGACACTGCCCTCAATCTAGGCTCCAGAGTAGAGTCCAGCATAAGTTTCTATGAGAAGTTATCGTGCACGGTGCTCCCTCCTTTTAAATTAAATACATAGAATTATTATGAGTATCTGGTTCGCAACCCACTACTTGTTTATAGCGTTATTGATTCCAATTGTGATGGACGTGTAAAGTAGGCTGATATGTCTATGGCTTGGCGCTGCTATTGCAAGGTTAGAGAGCCTCACATCTCGACCCCGAAACACAGAAAATAATAAACTTGTGAGCCTCACATCTCGACCCCGTTGTCGCTGCCTCTCTTCTTCATCATAAATCTCTTTCATTTCCTTAGTCCCTGCTTTGGCTGTCCCTCTCTTCTTCATCATAAATCTCTTTCATTTCCTTTCATAAATCTCGCTGCTTTGACTATAGCCACATGTCTCCTCGTCATCTCTACTCCCACCCATCTCCATGATTGCCTTGTCATCCTTATACCATACATCCACCCTTTCAACCTAGTCTCGTCCACCAGCACTAATCTCACCCACCGCTCAAAGAAAAACTTAGGAAGCGTTTGATATCACTTCCAGTTTTGGTTTCCTTTTTCCAAACAAAAAAAAAATCAAAATCATTTTAGTTTTTATTTTTTACAAAAATAAATGGGTGTTTGATTACCCAGTTTTTATTTTGATTTTTTTTTTTGTTTTGTGGTGGCTGCGGAGCCGGTGGTGGGGCGTGGCAGTGGTCGGCCGACGGCGGCAAGCGGTGGTTGTGGTGGTGCGAGGGTGATAGTGGTCTCAAAATAAAAATCAAAACTCCTAAAAGGGAATTTTCAAAAAGAGTTATGTTTTAAAAACTGGTTTTCAAAATTGAAAAAAAAAAACGAAAACTGTGTCAAACGCGTTTTTTTTCTCTAGTTTACAAACTAGAGAAAAAAATTAAAAACCAAAACGTTTTCAAACAGAGCCTTAGATTATATACGAACATCACACAAATTCAATATCTATGTTCCAACATAGCACGAAAAGTAGATCTAGTGAACGGTAGCATTTATCCACCTGGGGTATTTTAGAGAACTCCTTCATTCTGTTATGGGAATTGTCAAACAGAACACATGTACGACCCTAGGTCTTTCCTTATAACTTTTGTAACTCGACGAGTCTTTTTGCAACACTCAAACTGCAAGGGACTTGTATGCAACTAACCCTAACTTAAACTTTATGAAGTGCTGTCCCCACACGTGCAGTAGCATTCTGAACTTAACAGCCCGTTTTTAATACCCCACAAGTTTACTGGGCTTTGGTAGCTAGCGTTCAAATTCACTTTTTGGATTGGATTAGTTGTTTACAAAGCCTCGTACATTGCGGGTCACATAAGCGAAACATCTCTTATTATAATTTTGGTACCCACCGCTCCAGACGTATCAATTGGTACTCAAATTATCCATTGAGGGTAAGAAGTTTCATTATTTTGGAAGTTTTTTAGACTTTGGAGGACATGTGGGGTGGTTCACATGAGACATTTACATGGCTATATCCTAACAATTGGGTTCAACCGCAAAGTCAAAGGCTTCCTCTTCCCAAATATATCATTCCGCTGATCTTTCATTGTGATATCTCTCCTCAATCCATCTGTCTCATACCTTATATTTTGTAAACATTCATCGTCGTCGTCGTCATCGTCGTCATCAATCAAATCAAGACTCATATTCTTTGTGAGCGCGTTTAATTTCTTTCGGTTTAAGACAATAAATTTTTAGTTTTCATTGTTGAAGAAGTCATAGACAATCCGCGCATTAAGTCAAGTGTAGCATTTTGCCTGCAATTTGACTGTGAGTTTACTAGTGAGCGCAAACAGGTACATAGCAATTGTTGGAAACTATAAAGAATTGTCTGCTTAAATAAACGCAAACTTCCATGGATCATGTATATACATCAGAAAGCCCATTTTTTTTTCCATTTCGAAAGAACCTCCAACAACGAGAAACAACTCTTGTATGCATGCAGACATTCAAGAAGAATGCATGTACATTTATGGGAAACATAATCACCCTAAGAACATCAAACATTATCAATCAAAATGAAAGACAGAGACATAACAAAAACCAAAAAGTAAAAATTAAAGAAGAGAGACCATCTAGATGCGGGCATAGCTGAAAACTGCAACCAAAGCAAACTTAGTTCCGCGGGCGGGTGTTCGCAGCATTAGAAGTTCCAGTAGCAACCCTCCCGACATCTAGGGCAGTCGCTTCCGGCTTTTTATGCGAGTACAACGTAAAGTAGCCGATGGCGAGAACGATCGCGAAGCCTCCAATGGCGAACCTCGCAGGACTGAAAGGCCCGTTGGCGCGCTGGTGGAGCACCTGCTGAGTCGTGTGCTGCCCCGGCCCCGGCATCTTGGGGGACGCCTGGTCCGTTCCGGCTGCCATCTTCCCGGTTCCTGCCTTAACCATTTTCTTGCTATCTTTTCTGTTTCCCTCTCGAGTTTACGTGTGCATGGACATGAAGATGCGTGTGCTATGAAATGTAGACTTTAGAGAAAGGGCTGAGTGATTGACACGTGCAGTTTTTTCACACTTGATACGTGGATTACACAGTCAAATTGAACCCTTCCTTCCTTATAGAGGCATCCATGGCTTTAGACCCGCTTTTTTACTGCCCTTTAGGCGCGGGGGGGGGGGGGGGGGGGGGGGGGGGGGGTGCAGTTAAACAACTAATAGCTGAGCTTCCGCTGGTGTAAGGAATGTTTAACAAAACTTTTTTTTTTATTTTCAGTTTTTAAAGAGCAGCTTATATTTTTTTTTAACAAAAACAAGTGGATGTTTGATAACCCTTTTTTTTTTACTTTTTTTTTTGTGGTTTGCGGTGTCGTTGGTGGGGCGTAGCGGTGGTCGACGGTGGTGGTGGCTGGCGGTTGTCGCGGCAGTCGCCGGCAATGGCTGCCTGCGGTGGAGGCTGCCGGCGGCCGGAGGTGGCTGTCGGTGGTGGCCGGAGGTGGCTGCCGCCCAATGGTGGTTGCCTGCGGCCGGAGGTGGCCACCGCCGCCACAGCCCGGTGGTGGCTGTCGGTGGCTGCCGACCGTGGGTGTGTTGTGGTGGAGGTCTCAAAAAAAATTAAGTGAAAAAAAAGGAGCTTTTATCTCTTTTTTTTTACTCTACAATTTAAAAAGTGATTTTTTAAATTGAAAAAAAAATGGTTACCAAACTCTCCTTTTTTCTATTTTTAAAACTGAAAAAAAAAAAGCAAAAATAAAGAGTGTCAAACATAGCCTAAGTGTTTTGTAGTTGTTTTATTGCTGTACGATTCGTTGCTAGAAATTCTTTAATGTCATTTTTGTTATCCTTTGATTTCATGTTTAGTGTATCCAAACCCGAAATTTTTTCAAGTAGGATTCAAACCTACGGCCATTCAGATAACAGCCGTTCACTCTACGAGTTGAGCTATTGAGGAACAACAGGAGATTAGATCTCCTAAAGTTCAATTCTTGTTTTCAGCACATGACCGATATATATGAGTTCGAAGCTTCTTTCGTAACTCTCGGAACTTTTTGCAGTGGTAACCTTCCACATCTCATTACATATTGAACATCAAAGTGACTCTATTTCATTACTTTCCACCAATATCCCAATTATATTCGATTGATATCTCTTTGGTGCCATTCACATAGCAGATGTCGTTTCTAGTCTATCTCTTTCTATTTTTTTTTTATATATATGGAAAGTTCAAAATCATCATATAATAATCTAGAAATTGCCATAGGAAAGAGAAAGAGGAGTTTGTGATGATCTCTAAAAGATAACATTTTCCAACTTTTGTATCCATTGGGTTGAAGTCATGTCAATAGATGATTCTAAGCTTGTATAAACTCAAAAAGATAGCTTAATAACCAGGTCAATGGAAATGATTGACGTGGCAAGAAATCAGGACCCACAGATTGAGTAAGAGAAGAGAGCTGAAGAGACGTGGCACTCTTCAAATCCTATATCTACATCCAAGAACTTTTTATATTTATATATACATCCATCCATCAGTTTATTAATTACTTATGATCATCACCAGCTGATCTCCAAGTGGCAAATGACTGTCAGCTAAACTCAAAAAGAAAAAGTTTACTTTACACACTGCTTTGACTTGCCTCCAAAACAAGGCTCCGAAATTCATATCCAATCACCGAAATCCACCGCCAAATCCTTTCTCCCCTTTGGAAACTTCGCGCACTCCCTCTGCCCCTATATACCAACGCACAGTGCACAGTTTTTCACACACTGGTAGCTGCAAGTTGCTCTCGAGATCATCCGAAAGCAGAGCAAGAGATGGTGGGGAAGAAGAATTACGTGGGAAGGAAGAGCGAATCGGCAGTGCTCAGCGAGTTGCTGGGTTCTGATTTGAAGGAAGTTGCGCACGCCGCGAAGAGGTTTGCCAGTCATGCGATCAAGCTCGGAAGCCTCGGATTTGGGACCTCTTTTCTTGAATGGATCGCTTCTTTTGCTGCCATGTAAGTAGTCCTGCTTCAGACTTCTCTCCCAATCTCCAACCGGCATCTTTGAAGAATCGTTACCAATGAGAGCTAGTCATCGATGCAAAAGTGCAATCGCAACCCGGTGACTATGTAGTGGCCCCCGGAGGGTTACTCCTCCGTTTCTACCCATTTGATTGAACAATTTTGTTTGTCGTGTACATGTAGAGTGTGTTCTGTGTCCTTAATCTTGTGTTGTGTATAAACTGGATCACAACCAAGGAGATAACAAAAAACTATGGATAGCAAATGATGAGTCCACTGTTGATCACAAGCCAAGAACATCACGCGATGCTACGCTGATGCGAGTTTCCTTAACTCAGAAGGGTATTAGTATAAGAAGTCATCTTCTAAAATTTCAAGTTCCAGTCCTGATTTCAGATCATATTTGAATTTCGTTTTAAAGTTTAATAGATAGGTAGACGGATGTGTTGATTGTCGAATGATTTGAATCTAGCATCCTGCTATCAGAAAACTGCAACTTTAACCCACTGGCTGACAATTATACAAACGCAACTCGCTCATATTTTTTCCTTGTTTCACAGCTATCTGTTAGTATTGGATCGCACAAACTGGAGAACGAACATGCTTACGGCACTGCTAATCCCTTACATCTTCCTGAGTCTTCCTTCCTTACTGTTCAGCTTGTTCAGGTATTAATCAAATTGCTAGTATTTCAAGTTTTATGACACTGCCCTTCTTATCTTTCTCGCATCTCAGTTATGATTCGTTTAATAAATCAGGGGAGAAGTTGGAAAATGGATTGCTTTTGTTGCAGTAGTGTTACGCCTCTTCTTCCCACGACGTTTTCCAGGTAGGTTACTGGATCAAGGCCCTCGTGCATTCTTCATGTTTACAAGTAGTGCATATCACCCTCGTACTTGAAAATCTTGTGGCTTTCACAGATTGGCTTGAAATGCCAGCGGCGTTGATCCTTATTATTGTGGTGGCTCCGAGCTTGTTAGCAGATACCCTACGAGACAGCATTTTGAGTGCCGTGATATGCCTCATCATTGGAGGTTATTTACTGCAAGAACACATCAGAGCATCGGGTGGTTTCAGGAATTCCTTCACAAAGAGCCATGGCATTTCAAACTCCGTTGGCATAATCCTTTTATTGGTTTATCCAGTCTGGGCACTCGTGCTTTACTTCCTATAGACATCTTGCAGTCTGTGTATTGATTTCGTTTTGCAATTATGAACATCTGTATCATCATATCAGTAACTTAATAACAAAAACCATTTTGGTCGCCAGTGCGTCACTTGTACACGTAGTGTGTTAAGAATTTGGTGGTTCGTTGGGCACATTGCCCAGTAACGTCGAAGAGGCCACAGGAATTTCATTTTTCATTCTCACATAGAGAAGCTAGAGCTAACCAGTCCACATTGGTGTTGGCTGCTAAAAATGTTTCCTGAAATTTGATAGGCAGGGTAGTTATTTGGTTAAGAACCTTTAGTTTCTTCTGTTTCTTCATCGAACGTTCATGCAGGTATATATACTCCTTGTAAAGTTGATGTTAAAATTAGTTTTGCGATACCTGGGCACCAGATTAACTTGCAAAACTTTATAAAGTTTTAAACTATATACACCAAGAACAACATGAAAAGAAAATAGGCATCTTAAGATGCTGGGAAATTATGTATATCTTCTACTCCTTAAATTACTAAAACATGAAACGAATTTTCCCCAACCCCGGACCAGTATGCATCCCACCTCATCTTTCATACCTTTGGCACCTTCGCTTCATTGTACAGTTCATCAATACGGTCCTGAAGATGGGACAAAAACAATCAGGGATGGCAAGCATAGTTGTTAATTGACAAGCGTGCGCACACACGGAATCACTTGACTTAAAGGTCGCAAAGCTCATTAGAACTGCTTGCTTGTGCACATTCGCGTGATGATACTGATTAAAATAAAAGTGCAAAATACAGACATTGTGTGGCTATATGAATTGTAAGATAAAGGTGGCACCTTTGATGAAAACTATGAAACGTGATTTGCATCAAAACGTGACCCTTACAGAAGGCGGAGGAGGACGGGTAATTAGCCAAGTTAAAAGGTGCTTGGTTTTACCTTATAGTACTTGAGAAGCTGTGGCCTCTTCAGTTTGAATGTTGGAGTTACCAAATCCCTCTCAATGTCAAAAGGAACAGGTTCCAGATAAACTGCTTTTAACATCTCAAATCCTCGAAGCTGTGCAAGAGTAGATCAGGTCACTACAAAAAGATCACAAAAGAAACATATAGAGAATTGAAATCAGAATTTTATACGTACATGGTGTTTCTGAGCAGTGCTATTGAGTTCATCTAAGATGAATTTCCTTGCCTTCAAATTTTGGCACAATGATTTGAAATCTCCCGATTCGCAATTATCCGTAGCCCACTGCTCAAGTACCTTACCTTCAGGGACCACCACAGCCACAAGGAAGGACTCAAAACTGTTACCATAGACCCAAATCTGTGCACCAGGAAGAATTCAGTCAGAAAAACTGTTAAAAGTGCTAAATAGTAGCAACTATTAGCATAAAAACATGTTTTGTGGGTGCCCCCGCATATTTCAGCTCCTTCAATTAGGGTAGCGCACCGTGTGGTCCAGCCTCCTACTATGGCACTATCCCACTATTGTTGCAAAGGAAGTCACCAATATCCTCTACTGAATTGTCCATTTTGCATAGTTAAGTACAACGCTTCTGGCTCTCAGTTTTCCTTATTCTGTCTCTATTCATCCTAACTAGACCCATCGTTGCCACTCCACAATGAACAACGTCCACATTCACCTGATTGACCAACTTCACTATCTGTTTTCCACCGCCACCACACCACCTTCACCATCAACAGCCTCTCCATCAATCACAAACAATATCCTTGCCTGCCTTCATTAAATACCAATTTTTGGGTTGTATCTTGATTTAAAGATCTCAGTCTCCAAGCAGTACATACAAAATGTCCACATCTGACTGTAAGTCAGACGATTCTAATTGTCTATTTCTTGGAGAGAAGTGCAGAAGCTCTTCCTTTCATTCAGGGGAGCCTGCCTGCCACCAATTCCACTGCCATTAGCACACCTTTTTAGTGCTCTGTGAGATAACCTGGGCCGACTTGTAAACTTCCATTTGAACTCCTATTATTCCTCAGTATCTTTTCTCACATCTCGATGACCGACTTAGCCATCTTGATGGACATTGTCCTGAGTATGAGGCTTAATGAGTGAAAGTTGACTCACCTTTAGGGGTAAGATGCTAAGGTAATTCAGCCTAATTCATGATGGTGCAGCGCCCATAAAAAAATGGCCGAACACTTAACAAAATCAAATACTTCTCTGAAATCAAAAGCAGTGCTTCGTCTATATCTCAAACTCCTGACTTAGGCATGCATGAATGCATATTAATACCTCTTTTATAACTCCGCACCACACACAGAATCACCTCGATCATTGTGTTTAAGAAAGATCATGACTTCGACCAACTACTTTTATAAGCAAGGAATATGTTAAGAGTGCACATGAGAGGAGAGATGGAGGCTGGAAGTTCTGGGGAGCTGAAGGAGAGAGATGCGAGATGAGCTTGAAGGGGTAAAAATTAATGCTGCCAGAAATCTAAATAATTGGTGTATAACTTCGTCTGCAATGAAGGAAATGCTGTAGTACAATGCTGAAGCATGAAGTGCCCTTTAGTAGTCAAAAAAATTTTACCCCAAGTTTTAGAATTTAATATAGTAGTTGATGCAATTATTGCATTATATACTGTAATATATAAACTTACAGAGGTAACTAGAGTGCATCGCAAATATGTGCTCTCAATGTTTTCCACAGCAACATATTCCCCTTGAGACAGCTTAAATATATTCTTTTTCCTGTCTATGATTTTCATTGCTCCATCAGGCTGCCATTCCCCAACATCACCTGAAACATTGCGTATGAATATAACTTATGTGGAGAAAAATGGAATCCAATACAGTCCACATTGCAATAGTGCCTTCCTAGAATAAGTTAACGAACCGAGTATAAGCATGAAAAGTTCATTACTTCCATATTTTGACGAGCTTGACAACAACTGATACCTTTTCTCTTTGGCCAACGCTGAAGAAACAGTATAGTTTTACCGGCATACTATATAAACCCCAAGTTCTTCTGCATTTGTGGACTGGCAGGCTTTGGCTTGTGTTCAAACTTAAATGCAAATACATTCATGTTTTTTTTTTTTTCTCTTTTGTGGGTCAAGCAGCAAAAGCATCTATATCCATCTCACTTGTTGTTTAAATGGCCAAAGGTAGCTATTTGTCGCACAACATTGACCAAGAGATCACTAGCCTGGATTATGCCAACAGAGCAATGAAGCTCTAGAATTCAACTTGCATAGTTCTGCAGGACATTAGACAAAGCTTGGCCATAGCTGTAATTAAATACCTGTATGGAACCACCCATCAACCAAGACGCTTTTGGTAAGATCTTGTCGCTTCTGGTAACCACAAAACAAAGTGTTTCCCCTCAGGCAAATTTCTCCACGTGGTACAGTGGCAAGTGCATCATATCCCATCTCCGGAACCGACTCCAGCCTTGCTTCAATGGTGGTCATGGGGACGCCAACAGTTCCAACCATAGAGAATACATTGGCTACAGATGTAAAGCACCCACCACAACTTTCTGTGAGACCTGGTAATTGAATAAAAGCAGCAAGTTAATACACAGGACTGTCTAAAACTGAATGAAAACATAGAGCCAGATTAAACATAATATTTTGATAAAGACATATAGTGGCCGCTGAAATGTTGCTAGTGTCGTAATTATTTAAAGACAATGTAAAACTCTGGTGCAAAAACATAACCACTCTAATCCTTAATTTAGATTTCCAAAACGGCCTTGTACTATTTCTCAGCTAAGTGGTGCCCATAGCTAAGTGGTCCGGCTACAAGAACCGTTTCTTTTGTAGTAGCAATTGTTGCCTGGTTTGACCGGTTTCGCTCTTCTTCTATTTAAACCCACTGGCATCCCCCTCCCCCACCCCCACCTCTACCTCCCACCCTGCCAAACACACAAATAATGTCATGAGCAAAACTCTCACAGACATTACGACATACCATATCCTTGCGATAGGACAGAGCAGCATGTAACCCTCAGAAACTCCTCCACATGGCTTGGTAAAGGCGCAGCTCCAGATAACATAAGACGAACTCGTCCCCCAAATGCTTGTTTAATCTAAAGAAATTGGCCATTAGAAGGGACAAGAAAATGTTCAGTATAGACTGAAGGAGGATAAAATCACTCACCTTATCAAAAACCAGCCTGTCCAATAGAGGAGCTGCTTCATCTTGTCGTAGTCCCTTCTCCAAATTCCTCAATTTGCTGTCAATAGCTTCTTATTTATTGGTAAGGCAAGCAAGAAACCAATAATTGCATCAATAGCAAAATTGAATCAAGCAGGGATCTGTGGTACCACGTACTAGTTGTAAGCGTATTGAAATAATGTCTTCCTAAGAGTACCTCCCAATGAGACTTTATGCATTATACCTTGGCACAAAACCAGGACCCTTGCTTAGAACACCAGGAACAAACATTGTATCAGCATATTTCAAATTGATTTATACCTGCGTATATCCGATCATAAACTCTAGGAACCCCACAAAATATAGTAGGCTTTAATTCCAGAAGGTCCTCAACCATATATCTGACATCCTGAAAGGTAGAAAAAAAAGAGCTTCGAGAAAAACATTTTTACAGTAGCAGCTTAAAGAAACTGCCCTTGCTTAGAAATAAGCTAGTGCAAAAAATATTTCTTACTCCTTGCCAGAATCCTATTGAAGAACCCCTGTAGATGCAATAAGTCTCGATTATCTGATCAAATATATGCGCTAAGGGAAGAAAGGAGAAGTATACATCTTCTTCTGTACCCTGTATTAGAGAAAACTTTGGTCATGCTCTTCAGTGCTACTATAGCTCAATATTACGAAATGCATAAAAAGAGCTTTGAAGCAAGCATGGTCATGAACAATGCAGCAATCAATGAAGGGATAACTTCCCTTAGTGCAATATCTTGACTGCTAAACAATCAGATGCAGATCTATGAACCATCTTAAGCAACTGAATAATTGTTCTATTCTATGTAAAACTCTGTGCCAATCCTTGGGTCAACAGCATACCACTATGATTTCTAAATCGTGGTATCAAGAAAAGAATTTCCTGCCTTAGTTGAGAGAATTCTCTCTACTCTGGTCTACTCTCAGGCCAGTTTTGACCAAAGAAGAGCATCTAACAATTGTTTCTATCTTTTCCCAATGAATTTGGCACGACAGCCTTTTTAATATGGTCACGTAGACTTCTGTGAATTACATTAACTAAAAGTTCTCACCAGCTTATGTACTGATCAGGGTTCTTCATCACATATTTAACGAGCAGACCTAAATCTAGTGAAAGCTACAAACTCGTCTACACAAAAAAATTATGAAGGGTAACCAATCCTAGATTGATAGAACCGCATAATCCACCAGATTCTTTTCCTGTCTTCTTCCCTTCTTTTCCCTTAAGGGGCGGGGGGTTTAGTGGAGATTATAAGAGGCAAGCAGAATTACCACTTTGTCTGTTTCTCTAAGTAAATGATCCATAGATAGTACTTCTGCCATGAAAGCACCATTACTTAGAATGACGCCCTTTGGTTCCCCTGTAGTTCCGCTAGTGTACATTATGGTGCCAATGTCAGTCTTCTGCTTTGGAGACAGTTCATGATCCAAACTTCCCTGAAAATTTAGGGCTAACAATGTGAGATTGTTACAAAATCCTATTGAAACTACTTTAACTGCTTGCCGAATACAAGATTTTGCTTACCAATAGACTAAATTCTTCCCAAGAGAAGCAAGCTACACCAAGTTCCTCAGCTTCCTTCTGTTGGATGATGGAAATTTTCCCAAAGCTGACAATAGCTTGAGAAAGGAATACACGAATCTTAGTTACTGCGAAACTCTTTAACATGTTATATAGCCAGTATGACAAATCTGAAACTTCGACTTACTTTTTAGATGTGATGTACACCTTGGGAGACATGTTAGGATCTGTGCCAAGAGTCAACAATAATTATCAGGAATAGCAGAGGAACCCTCTCGCTATTTTTCTGTTTAGGTTTCTCATGCGCAATTACACAGAGGTGAAAAAGATGCCAACAATTAAATTCAATAATTTCTAATACGGAACATTGTCTTTCACAGAAGAAAACAACAGAAGTTCATGCATATACCCGAGGCTAAGTAGTAGGGTAATATTCTACATAGTTATGCCACAAATCAAGGTTCAAACAGATCAATAATGCATATTCTGTGAAGAATGAAGATATTTTCATTTGTTGAATTTATACTTCCCTGTGTAGCTGTAACGCATTTATTCACTTAGGACTTACAAACCTTGCATCATAGTGGGAGCCAGAAAATATAGTAAGCAGGTTGTCAAAAAGGCCTCAAACAAAGCTGATTATAAAGATTATATCATGATTTAGAAGATCATCTCTACTCAGTGAGTTGAACTTGAAAGGAAAAAGCGATATTAAGCCCTCCATAGTAGGCAGGCGCGTCGAGGGAAAAGTCAAAAGTTCTGAGATTGGACCAAGAGGAGAAAAAAGAAAAACACGCAGTATGGAAGGGAAGATAAATCAACAAAGTATGTGGTAGATAATAATCAGTGCTTATTAAAGTGACTAAATCAATGAAGTGAAGCCAAGGCATAGCGTATATGGCTGTTTTGGAGCTTGAAAACAACTGATTAGACTAATTTGCAGGATCATAACATTGCATCTAGTGGAGATATTTTCCAGTGCATATTGAATATGGCCGGTTCCATCTTTACATCAAAGTATGTGAGCTAAAGAATGAACTTAAATTATGAGCATACCGCTGAAAACTTGTTTTCTTGCACAAAAACTATTGGAAGCTCTGCATGGTTGATGATGAACTCCACGGCATTGGCACCTGTTACATAGTTAAGTACCAGTGCTATCGATTACCATAAATGCTACCTTTCGATTACAAATACCTCCAATCTCATTATAGCGCTGTACAAACTAAAATTTCCAAAATTACCAATGCATGAAAAAGCAAAACTCACCAAGCGTGTCATATAAAGGTACATTGGTTATGGCCTGGCTGTTACAAGCCTGTCATGATTATCCAGTGGAAAGGTGAGATCAAAGTACGCTTCTTAAATTAACATACAATAATAAACATGACATTTATGATATGTTGTCTGCACAACTTTTAGCTACTCCTAATGCTTAAATTTGTATAGGAGTGCAAGTGCGCGCACGTGCACATGCACGCACATACCTCCATCGTGATAATCCACTCGGGGCAGTTAGAACCATAAATGCCGCAGCGATCACCCTAAATACAAACAATCCAATTCGAATAACTCATCAACTGATTTTTAGCGCGGGAAACACGGAGCATTCTTACATACACTAACACGTAAATGTACAATTAACTAGATATGTTTTCCTTACAGGATTGACGCCGCGGCCACGGATGGCAGAACCGCAGCGGATGGCTGAATCATAAGCCTCTGCGTATGTGAGCCATGCATATGGACCAGCCTGTCAAAATTAACTCAAACTGGACCATTACTTGAAGAATTATGGACAAACTTACATACGAATACACACTGGGGAAAGAGAGATGTATACCTTTCCATCGGTGATCTG
Source organism: Escallonia herrerae (assembly GCA_033070095.1). Lineage (NCBI taxonomy): Eukaryota > Viridiplantae > Streptophyta > Magnoliopsida > Escalloniales > Escalloniaceae > Escallonia > Escallonia herrerae. Next base: position 86,681 of record JAVXUP010000743.1, read on the forward strand.
ACGACGACGACCGAGCATTGGATTCTTGGGGTTTCTTTTGACTGATTCACTGCGGGAGAAGATAAGGATCCACATTCCACAATGAGAAGAGACATGATTGTTTGATGTGAATCTGAATTCAGATGCATGTGTTCTTGTATTTTGCCCCCAAGTATTTTGAACGGAGATCGAAATGTAGTGTACATACTCGGCTGACGATTAAATTCTTTAAATAATTTGACTCGAAATTGAGCCGATAGCTCAGCTGGTTAGAGCGCCTCATTAGAAATGCAAAGGCTACAATGTTAAGTTACCGGCTAAATAAATAAAAACTGAGTGCAAATAGTATTATGATAAAGGGTGACTAAAAATGTAAGCAAAAGGAATCGAACCAAGACCTTACTAAATCAGAGTTCTGATATCATGTTAAATTATCATCTTGCTCTAAAAACATAAGCTATTAGACATTTATCCTACGATGCCTAATTTTACTTTTTAGGGCAAAGAGTGGGAACTAAAGATTTGACATCGTTTCGAAAATTTTTATTTTGTTATATCTTCATTGGTATAAAATGATTTAGTCTTGCATTAAGTGGTTGAGCGATATCCTATTTAAAACCTCTTTTGATCATCGCCATTAGTCAAAGAGATCGAAGGAAGTCTCAAGAAAGAAAAAAGATTTTACACAAAATTTCTTCAAAAATGGGAGGGAGGCTACAATTAAAAATTTAGCGATATAATACTTTGGTAAACATCATCGGTGGCAAAAAAATTTGATTGTGGAAAATGCTTATGAAAATGTCGCGAGGAATGCAACAGCGTAAGTTGTTTCTAAATGATGGGGTGTGCAACCTATTTGCATCTCATGTCCAGGTGTAAAAGTAAAAGGGGCAGGTGAATGGCTACCCTGATCTTTGTGTTTCTTTATTATTATTTTGGCATGTGCAATGTGCCCATCACGTGATTCAAGGGTGGACCGTGTAACTTATTATATATAAAAAAAAGGACCCTGAAGAGAATTAATGCAGAAATCTATGTCCGTCGTTGTAAGGGTGTATCAATGCCATTTCCTGTATAGCGTCTCTATATTGTACAAAAAACAGCACCACTTTTTGTGTAGCATTGAATACTGTCCGTAAACATGTAAAAAATTACGACCTATCCGTGACCAATACTTCCGATCAATTTTTTTGGTTGGAGATATATTATAAAAGAATTTATTCGTTCTTCTTAATCGTCACTGATCTAACGATCTTAGATTATTGTAACTAACGATAACAAATGATGCAACTCTTAAGCAACACAAACCCCCACCCCCCAAAATTTAGCTCAAAAGTTCCCCTACTTGATCAAGTAACGATCCTTTGAAATTCGAACTATAACTCTCATAAAATGATTCATTCCGGTCATCACCGAGAGACAATGCGATGCATTTATCGGCTTGGCTCACACGATGAAAATACAAAAAACACATTTGCATTACCTGAAAAACTCCCAGGGAGACTGCAACCCCGCCGGCAACTCCAAGAGACCATCTTTGGCATAAACGCACCTGAACACTGGCCCTGCCGACGGCTTCTCCTCCGTCGCCGGCCTTGATCCTTCAACTTTCACCGTGTACACCGACATTTTCTTCTCCTCCGAGTGCTGCATTAGTGAAGATATTGCTTGATATAAAGAGATCGGGGGGACAGAGATGAGTGAAGAGTTGGTTGAGGTGAAAGCAATAAATAGGATGAGAACATAGCAGATTATTATAATGGAAAATGGCTAGCTATCTTCCATGGCGGCCTTAATGAGCTTTGAGTAACAGATGCTTATCCAGGTAAGAAAAAGTGGCCTCTCATTTAATTTGGTAGTTGAATTTCAGTGGCTTTGCCCCTGGACTTCATGTATCTACCTATACAAAAACCAGCTCAAATTTGTTTGTACTTTCAAAGAAAAGTGCTGACTGATCTTTGATTTAATTTAGTTAAGAAAGACACAATCTAGTAATCCGCCAATATGAGAGTCATTTGTGACACAGAAATGTACTAGAAATTGTTTTCCAATATAAAGTTGAGTATTTTTATATTTTTCAAACTTCATGTAATGATACTTCAGTAGTTTCACTTTCTTTTTCAAATGGCATCCGATATCTTTTGTCATCTTTTTTAAAAGTTTTAACACGAAGGGAAGAGGGTGAAAAGAGTAACCTAACACAGTCTAAATTCTTTTAGCCTTAATAGTAACTACGAAATATGAAATATTATAATACTTCCATGGCACAATCTCGATCCACTCCTCACGCGTAAAGCAATCCAACAATCACGTTACAATCTTTTAAGGAAGCCCTTAGCAAAAATTGCTGATTAATTCAGGTAGCCTTTGAAATCACTTTCAATTCTGGTTTTCTATTTTCAGAAGAACAAAAAATAAAATCAGTTTAGTTTTTATTTTTTACAAAAATAAATTAGTTTTTGATTACCCAATTTTTATTTTGAATTTTTCATTTTAAATGTTTTGTGATAATGTATCTTGGATAACCCGGAATGTGTGGGAGTCTCACAAGGTTACATCCTAGTTCTAAGTATAAAAATCTTGTCCTACATTGATTATTTAGAGAAAGTCACTACTTATCTTTGAGTATATATATGTTGTCTTGTATTGTGTTTAAGGTAAAGAGAGAAGAGTCATTCTTTGAGAAGGTTTGTTGAGAGAGACAAATATCTGTAATCTCCATAATGAAATCGTTGCTACTATCTTGGACAGTAGGCTTTCGCTGAACCACGTAAATCTTGTATCTCGTGTGTCTCGATTTTCTGTTATTATTTTTTATTCTCTCCTTCATTACTTGGTGCAAAATCTAGTATATTTTTAACATGTTTGATTATCCAGTTTTTATTTTGAATTTTTTTTTTTACGGTGATTTGCGGTGGGGGTGGCTATGGCCTGCGGTGGTGGTCGGTGGCCGTCGGTGGCCGTCGGCGGTGGCTACCAATCGTCGACAGTCGCTGACGGTGGTTGTCGGTCGCCGACAATGGCCAGCGGTGAGCGATGGCTGCTGATGGTGAGAGGGTAATGGTGGTGGTAGTCCTAAATGGGAGTTTTTAAAAACTAAAGGAAAAAAAATTATATGCCAAACACTTTTTTTAAAACCGGAGGAAAAATAGAAAAGGGAAAGGTTATTATACAGATCCTTATAGTTTTTTGTTCTAGAGCAACGAGATGCTACAATCTTTTATATAAGCCCAAAATGAAAAATACATGCATCACTTCTGGAGTTATCCAAGAGAAGTACAAGGACTTACGCGTAAAAGAATGAGGTCACTTTCGGGGGTTTGGGCCACTTTGGCCTAGCTCTAGTTCAAGTACTGAGTTTAGTTGTGAGAAAGGGGGGGGACCATGGACCTTTTTGGTTTTCGATTTTGCTTCGTTTAACTGGCAATGTACGCAGTTACAGAACCCGGACCGGTGGCCCTTTTGCCATTAGATTCCGGGTGTCACAAATGCAAGGAATGAATACGTGTCTCAAAATTTTGCACTTGAGTGCACTAGTAGGAAGAGTGGTGGGTTTGGAGCTGATTGTAGATCCTCTCGCATTTTGTTGTTCCAACTCGTCTAGTGTATACTATGTTGATGTTTGTTCTACTTTAATTTGGCTTTCTTGTTTGTAATTTAGGGCTTGTTAGGTTGATGGATAGATGCACTTCTCTTGTTTCTTTCTAGTATTATCTGACGTCTATTTATTATGGCTATGTTGTTAGCCCGACGACGAGGAGACGCGCTAGTGTCTTGTAACCCTACTAGAAGGAGTGTAAGAGTTGCGTCCTTGTTGTCTTTATAATCAACCTTTACTTCATAAAATTTTTAAACTTTACTCAAAAAAGAAAAAAGGATTAAGATCACTTCGTAAAAACGGTCGGACAGAGAAATGCAACATCGATCAATGCTGCTACTAGGGATGGCAATTGTAACCCAAACTCATTAACTCGCCCATTTAAAAATGATCCTAAACCACCCATTTAGAAATGACCCGAAATCACCCATTTAGATAAATGGGTCAACTGGGTCAAAAATCTTGTAACCCATTTAATTTATATGGGTTACAAATGGTGCCCATTACCCATTAATTAATCTGTCTATTTTTCTCTCTTCCTTCATCCACGACACACGACCTTTACCCACGATCGTTCACCGTCGACGCCTCCACCACAACTCTCACCGTCGACACACGAGGGAATTTCACCGTCATCATCACCGCCGCCGACCTTTACCGACAGGTAGGCTTCTTCTCCGGTCGTTCTCTCCATCTCTTTCTCTGTTGATCAATCTTCTCTCTTCTCCGTCGATCTCCATCTCTCTTTTATTCCTACAAGTCAACGTATTTTGAAATCTTAGTTCATTCATGTTCGAGTGTACTGCAGAGTGAGTAGTACATAGTGGCGTGTCATTGCATTCATAGAAGCTTACTCGACAGGCAGTGGCAGAACCAGGATTTTATCTCAGGGGGGGCTAATAATATATCGAATAAGATAAATATTTTTAAGTAAAAACACACAAAAATAAAGTGCACTTTTTGATAATACAATCTATAATCAACAATTAATAATCTCAATTTTTAAATGCACAATTAACACAACCTAAAATTATCAATCAAATAATCAATACTCAAATGGGGTAAAAATTCAATTGGGTCTCATCCTCCATCAACAATCTCAACTTTCAAGTACTCAATGCACGATTAACAGCCATAAAGCATCAATTAATTATCTAAATTCTCATATGTTCAACTAAAAACCTATAATTATTAATCAAATAATCAATTCTCAATAGCAAAATAAATTGGTCAAAATGCACACTGACCTCAGTCCTCAGAAATCAGAACGGCGTCGTTGTCGCAATGTCGCTTGGAACTGCTAATAGATAAAAACAAAAGCATACCATTAGTAGCTGATAACTAATTAAACAAATCTGATGTCATCGTCTTAGCCTATAGCTTGATAGTTGAAGCGGTAAACAACAACCTAACTTCTTTGACGAAGTTGTGAAAGCAATACAATATAGATGCAAGACTTGTTCGTAACATTATGAGAGATTGCAAAGCACCAAAGCAGGATTTTACCTATTGATGGGTGGGTATCAAACGAACAACCAAAAAGCTTCTAAGAGTTGGCTTGAACTGGAGGATCTAAAGGCAAATCACTCACTACCCGAATCTAAGCATTTTAGTTCAAACTTGGAGTCTCAGATCTGCTTAAATTTTAGGCTCCGTAACCGGTGAGGTTAGTCACTTCGTCCGTCGACTCGTAGATCTAGGCTAGATCTAGCCGGAGTTGGGGTGGGGAAGGCCTTCGGGGCTTCCACCGTCGACCGTCGTCCTTGACAGTTGAGAGTTGAGACCGTGACCGTCGCGATGACTGGTGGGCGGTGACTGAGAGGCGCGCGTGACCGGGAGACGCTGAGTGACTGAGACTATGAGAGCCGGAGAGGTCGACCGTCGACGCCTCTACGGGAACTGAGAGACTGACTGAGTGTCAGTGAGAGCCGAGAGGAGGAAAGAGAAAGTCGCGAGTGAAAAAAAAAACTTTTTTTTTTCAAAATCTCAAGGGGTGCTGTAGCCCCCCCCCCCCCCCCCCCGCGTACATATGTAGTTCTGCCCCTGCCGACAGGTGCTTGATAAAATGTCTGTAAGAAATGATTCTGCTGAATGAGACCTTGTACCTAAACTGCGAAGGTCTCTACAGAGTCCGTGTGAGTTTTTTGGTCCCTTTAATGGATTCAAGTCCTGAGGTGAAAAACTGAAAGAAATTATGGGGAACAAAGATGGGTACTCATTGTTGAAGGATTTGAAATTGGAAATCAAGAATCAAGATGGGTCTTTCTGTGTCTGCTTCTGCTTCTGGCTTTACCTAACAAAGTCCATTCAGTTTCCCACTATTCTCATTCGTCAGGTTTCTTTCTTCTTTAACTGCCATCTTTCTGTTTCTTTTTCCTTCGTCTATCTTTGTTGCTTTGAAAAATCGCATACGGGTCTATATCTCATAGCAATTGATATACCATTGCTTTGAAAAGTTAAGCCAAAGGGACTACAGATCAACCCCACTATGTGCTTGATATTGAAAGTACCCACTTAAGTGTCTTACATCAAGTTTTCAGCAGGCAGTTTAGGTGTCAGCCATAAGCCCATAAATTGGTATCTAGAAAAAGCTTTAGATTTAGGATACTGTTCCAAGTAAACTTGAATAGAGAGAATATGCCTTGAGTGCTCCTTAATTAGATTTAAATCTAAGGAACTTGGTTCCCTACTTGAATTTCAATTTCAATGGTACTGTTCATTGTACGGAGGGAGCAATCTACCACATAGTGATACACAGATGGTGAGTACAAGTTGTAGTATTGTTATTTGCTAGTAACCTCTAGCTGTTTCCTTCAAGTTTTAAGAAAGTCAGAACAATTAGCACAAATAATGTGGTGACTATTACTTGAATACTCAAATTTCTAGATGATTGCATATTGTATTGCATACATCTTCATATTAGTGTTCTATGATTCATTTACTTGGCGGGCCCTCGTGCTTGGTGAATTTCTTTTAGTGCAACACCCTGTTCCACTAGTAGTGTTTTGCTGGACTGAAAAGGGATGCTATTTTTAACCACGCCAGAATATCGAATTGAAACGTTATTACACTCTTAATATGCACCTAAGGGTAGGGTGGGGGTGGAACATGTTGGCAATGAATGACCCAGATAGGTGGCATAACCTTTGGTGGCGAGCCATTCAAGTTCAAGGGGTAAATATGTCTTGATGAGATTGTAAATTGTTTGTGGGATTGAGTGAACCTGATTAGGAAGTTCGTGGCAGTCTCGTTGGTAGTAAGTCAATCTAGTGCAGGGGAGAACCATTTACGCCTCCGGTTTTGGAGTTCTTTAGCTCTGCGCCCAAAGCTTACTTTGTGTTATGGGAGTGCTTTAGCCATTGAGGCACGATCATCCTAAGTGGAAGCCAGGTAGGACGCGTTTCTTATTGATACTTTTATAAAAAGACGATGATGTGTTAGGCCAGGAGCATCCACCATTTGCACTATGAGGGAGGGGGTTTGTGCGCTTGATTGATTGTTAGTATCTAATTTTATTTTTAGAAGGGTTTTGAGGGTTTAATCAATGGATGAGATATGCAAAGAAAAAAAAAGTCTCAGTTCTGTAGTAGCTTTTGTTAATGTACAAGCCCATTTGAGCCTCTCGTTACCTAATGTTCAGTCGGAAATAGCAGTCTGAAGCTCTAAGGCATTTCTTTGAAGGGCTAGAGTTAACCCGTTTTATTATTATTGCTCTGGAATCTGGATATTAGGCAGCAAGCATCTCCTAGATTGATTTACTTTCACCATATGGTATTTGTCAAGGGTTACTAAACTTCAGTCCTAATCATTTTTTTGTTATGAGTATTTATGCAGAATTTGGAATTCTTTGTTTCTTTTTTTTCCTCCGGAATTAGATTGTTATGTCTTGTTATTTATGACTCTAGGTAAATATTTGGTGAGTATTTGAGTTTGTTTGAGGAATCGATATAGATATGGAGATGGATGAAAGTTCATCTATTGGTGTTAGTTCAACATTTGGTGCTAAAAGGAAGCTTACATCTCTTGCTTGAGAATATTTTGAGTGTTTTCAGAAGGATGGAAAAGAAAAAGGGAAGGTGTTTGAAATGTAAGAAGTAGTGCGAGGCGGGTAATAGTGGTACATCTAACACGTTACGACATATTAAGTGTCGTGATGGTGAGAAACAAGCAAATTATGTGCCACTAGACCATGATAAGTATCGAGAAAAGTTGAGCATTTCTATTGTTAAGTATAGATTATGTGCCACTAGACCATGATATGTCGCAACTGGCTATGTGACTTGTTAGGTAAACCTTAAACTTGTCGTTTTATCTTTAAATTATTTTTTTAATTAACTGTTTATTTATTTTTAAAGGTTTACATGATGCGGACGAGGAGAGAGTTCTCACCGAAGACTGCTCACACTTGTTGATTTCAGAAAGTGAAGGTACTTCAAATGTGATTACCTGAGTATAATAGGCCGTATTTATAGGGCAAAGTTTGAACTCATTTTGTTTCATGTCTTCTTCATATTATGTCTGTCTTTTTTTAATATCTGATCATTTAAGATGAGTGCACAACATTTTCGATTTGGTTGTAATCACAATATTCGATTTGGTTGTAACCACAATCAAGTTTAACATTAAAAAAAGGATGAGTACGTACCTTATTATTAGAAGTGTACAAGTATAACTAATTGCTAAGACAATATTATCATCATTTCTAACGAAAAAAATTGAAATATGAAAGTCAAAAGTCAACGTCCAAAAAAAGTCAACAGGGTCAGTCCAGGGGCTGTGTCTGGTAAGAAATTGGGTTGGGTGAGAAATTATCAAATTGATTTGGATCCTAGTAAATGGGTCATGTTAGAATAATGGGTTAAATCAACCAATTTAACAATTGACCCAATTAACCCATAAATAAATTGGTCTAAATGGATCAGTCACCCATTTTACCCAAACCCACTTTACCCAAATCTAAACTCAACCCACCCACTCATTTTGCCAGGCCTAGCTACTACTATAATCCATAAATGGACCACAGTGGCATTCAAGATTGATCAACCACCACGCCTCATGTTCCATTTATTTATAGAATTTAAAAGTCGTGCTTACGGCTTGAAAATAGGGGTTGAGCCTAACCATTGACGCTATTCATGGCTAATAATACAAATCAGTGTCATAAAGTTAGACCTGGCAAACGGGTATACCCGGCGGGTACGGGTAAAATCCGATCGGGTCCGGGTAAAAACGGGTCGGGTATAATTTACCCGATTTTTTTTGGGTAGGATTTTACTGGATCCGTACCCTACCCTTGCGGGTAGGGTATTACCCGCGGGTAAATAATTAAATTATTAATTTTTTGATAAATTGAATTAAATCACTATAAAATACCAACTTTTTTCTATTTTATTTCTTTTGCCTTTTCTCAGCTCTCATCTACCTACGGCTAGCATATTCCTCATTCCTCCACCCACAATCCAAAATAAAGCAAATTAAATTTATACAATCTCATTTTCTACCCACAATCCTAAGTACAACAACTACAATTTCTGTCGGAAAAAAAAAAATTCAACAGATACATCACAATATCACATCATCAAGCATAAATAACGAAAATGAAATCTTCCATTCTCGCAAAATTCGTGTCAAACGGCGGTGGCTTGCGAGCTTCAGATTGGCGGTGGCGGTGCGAGCTTCGGATCGGCGGTGGCGGTGCGAGCTTCGGATCGGCGGTGGCGGTGCGAGCTTCGGATCGGCGGTGGCGATGCGAGCTTCAAATTGGCGGCACAGATCTGAGTGATGGTGAGGGATAGAGAGACGGTGACGCCGCAGATCTGTGAGAGGGGCTAAGTGGGCGACGAATCCGACGATAGGTGGCAGTCGATGGTGTCTTTGTTAGCTGTTAGAGTAAGGTGAAAGACCAGTGATGGGCCAATGGTGATAGATCTCGACTGAGAGGGGTGGCATCATTGGCAGAGAGGAAGGGGGCGGCGTGAGAGTGAGAGAGAAGGGTATAAGAGGTGAGAAGTGGGAAGAAAAATGTAACTGAATGGTAGGGCACAAATTTTTTTTTATATATGCATGAAATCCGGGTAAACCGGGTAACCCGCTATCCGACCCGGACCGACCCGAAAATTACGGTTCGGATCGGGTCCGGGTCTGATTTCAGCGGGTCTCTCATATATGTACCCGTACCCGGGATTTTTGGACGGGTACGGGTAGACCCGCGGGTACGGACCAAAAATTGCCAGGTCTACATAAAGTACACAGCAACAACTTAGATACCACGCAATGCAATTAAATGTTTGCTAAAGAAGGTCAAAATGCTAGTTTTGGAGACTCTCGTTACACCTAATTGTGGTTCCAACAAGGGAGCATCAGCATTAGCTCACTTTGAAATAACGCAAAAGCAGCATAAATTGTGGTTAAAGGATATTCAAGTGTTGTTGCAACTCTCGTATGATTATACGAGAACCTTCATAATTTGGAAGTGCTTTTGTGTTCTTCATCTCCAGTTTCAAAAATAGATTTTGTTGACTTCATTAATTTTAATTAATACGTTTCATAGTGAGTACTTTTTTCTATTGTAATTCAAGTTCCATGAACCCACCAAAAACAAATTGAATCAAAGTTGCCTTTGAGTCACTAATGCATAGGCCTTTTTTTCTTTATTGGGCGTAGGAAAAAGAAAAAGGAAGATGTGACTTTTGTTGGAACAGACACAAGTATTTATTGCACTTAGCGGTAATGTCGAGCTTGATTTTGTTTTTTCTTCTTCTTTTTTTTATTTTTTATTTTTTATTTTCCATAATCAGTATCTTATAAGTCTATAAACTCTAAAAATCAATAAGACTTTATTCTAAAGTGTATAATTGATAATCTCAAATAACGAATAACAAATGATTTTGAAAAAAATCATATAGCAGTGTAATTGTAAGCAAGAGGATACACACATATCTTCATATGTTTGACTATTTTCCCAAGTTACAGTAATTGTGCTTTCTGTGAGTCTTGTCTAGGATATAGTTGACAGCTTAAATGGTACGGAGCATTTAATATTTTCTATGGTGCCCTAAAACAAATATTTGGATTCATGACAAAGTGAATAAAACATTTATATTATGGCTAAACAAAATGATTCTCGTGTCTTACTTGGTTTAATGAAAATGATCATAGACAATTTCTTAATTTGATAGCCCAATCTTGTCGACCAGATATCGAAAAGTGTAACCTCTAATAATTACTCATCACGCTAAGAGCCTAAAGACTCAAGATACGGTAGGTAAAAGTTAGACAAGGACAGGCCAGTTCGTGAGGGAAGGCAAATAGTGTAAAAGCCTTTATAAAACTAAAAATTAATTATACTAAGGTCCTGGAGTTAGGATGAAACTACACTTGTATCCTTTAGTTCGAACAAATATCAGTAATATCCGTTGATCAAACAAACTTATGAAATGCATAACACTTTTGACAAAATGACTATATTGCCCTTGATTTCTCAGGCAACTATTGAAATGCCTTAGGAAGCATCCATTTTTCCTCCTCTTTCTTTTCAAAAACTGATGCCATGATACTGCTGCCACCGTGCCTGACACTGCCTCCGCCGTGTACAACCCACCACCACCAGAAAAATCCACCAGCGGACGTTTCCACCTTCTTACCCTCATCACCTATCATCACATTCCAGTGTTGTTGCCTCATGCCTTAATGCATCACCATCATCATGTATTGGACCTTATTGAACTGCCGTGACAACAATCGACCCATGAACAGATCGTAACATCCCAACCTCACCAAACCTAATTAATCCCAAATTTTCATAAGCCACGGGCAAGATTATTGTTGGATTTTCATGTGGGTTGTAAGCATTTTACAGTGGTGTTTGCCATTACACATCAAGACCCATCACCACCTGGGGGAGGGGCGTGTTTGAGATGTGGAAGATTAGTGAGGGTGCTGGGCTATGGCATTAACTGTTGTTGGTAGTAAGGGTGGTTGGTGCCGGTGGTGTTAGATGGTGCCGTGAGGGTGCCATGGTGGTTGGTCAACAGAGAAAACATGAAGGAAAAAAAAAGATTTGGGATTTGACTTTTTCTAATTAAACACTTACGTAATGAACAAGATTTAATTTAATATTTTAAAAATATGTATTGATGACATAAAAAAAATTCTACTTTTTTAACGGGTCATGGGCAAATGGACACAGCAAAAACAATTTAATGTCTCTGGTCATATTTTGCTACCTTTCCAAACTTAATGTCATTAATCATAATTTATCTTGACATGAGGAATTTAGGCGTAATTAATCCTGAAACTAGTTTTGCATTAGTGCATGCATAAGACACTGCTATGCTACAGAGCGACGCACTAGTCCTTGGAAAGTTATGTACCTCTGTTGGGAGCCAAGGCTTCAAAAAGTTGAATGATGTTCCATCAAAATCAACTCATTTCCTCCTCCATAAAGTCGTTAAAACAAAACGAAATGAGTGAAGGATAAGTGGCTACTTTAAGCCTATCGCTCAAATCTTTTTACGTTAATCTATCATAACCTTAGAGGATATTCAAGGGTTTTGCACAATCTTCGTGCCAATCATGGTGTGATCAAAGCACTGACTTTTGGATCCTGTTCTTCATTCTACGGAACAGCTTTACAAAGCACAAAAGCTCTAAGCAACAAGATTTTGACGAGCTTCTCTCAACCATGATTGTTTCAGACCTGACCATAGAAGGCCGTCAAACCGGAAGGAGCCAAGAGATTGTTCGTTATATAAACTTTCAACAGTATTAAATTACCTTTTCCACTTCTTGGATTCAAGCTTGAGACCAGTACCCACAGAAAAAGAGAAAAAAAAAAACCTGAATGCACCGGGCCAATAAGGGGCAAAGCGTCCTTTAAGATATATTATGTAATTATATATATAAATATATATAGACAGGGGGGAGGGGAATCAAACCAAGTAACCATAAAAGCCAATGCCAAAACCCACCAATTTTTCCCGCTTTTCCAAAAACAGGGCAAAAATTAAAGAATAGAATAGGGAGGGAGGGAGGGACGGACGGCCGGCCAGGCAGCTATAAGCATTTATGAGCCTCTTATTTCCCCCACTCTACATCTTTCTCTTTTTCTCGCACTCAACAATTCGTTGGCCGGTAAAGAAGAATTATACACAAATCTATACATATAACAGAACCCCTATACACACACCCTGAAGAGATACAGAGAAGGGAGGAGGGGGGGAATTGAAGCAACTCACTCGTCATTTTCTTCAATAAATGCTCAACCTTTTCCCACCACAGTCCACCGCCCATTTAATGAGACCACCTCCCAACCCCGGAACAGCCCCAGTGCCCCCATTTAATTCGCGCATGCGACCCTCCATTAATACCATTAGGCACCACTCCCCCTGCCCCATCTCCCACCGTGCGTTTCCCCCACGATCACCATCTCCACTCGCACGTGTCCGCCACCTTCACCGTCTGTTGTACCTCTCCGGTGACAGCAACGCCTCGGGATCGCCGCTCCTCAGCCTGCTCGACGAGAACGGTCCCCCCGTCGCCGCCGTGGACCTCATGAACATCGGGCTGGCGAATGATTTGCTCCGCCGAGATGAGCCACCGCCTCCGTTGCCGGCGTACCTCACGCTCAGCTCTGACATCGGGAATAGTCCACTTCGTCGCCGGAAGAACGGCGACTTCATTCCTCTGTAGTATCTGAAAGAAAAAACCCTAGACTTCGTCAGCGAACTGAACGGCGACGGCCGTTTGCTCCAGAAGCTTCCTCCGCGTCTGTACCGCCATGGGGACGCCGTCGCCGGCTCCATCGTTATTCTCTCCGACCCTAAATTCCGTTCAAATCCGAACGAATACGACCGCTTCAACAGAAAATCCCGGCCGTTGAACCGGTCCTCTGATAAATTCCTCTTCGGAGACGGCTCCTGCGTGATCTCGCATACGGTCGTGTCGGATTCTAATGGAGCTTCAACTAACGGCTCGAGAACGGAGCTCTCCATGATGATGTCATCTAAGCTTGGCCGGATTCTCGCCGCCATGACCGGAACGAACGGGGACTCCGGCCGGAAGATTGCGGCACGGCAGAGCGGACAATTCGCATGCGACCTAAGCCATATGTCGATGCAGTCCACGTGGAACGCATGCGAACAGACAGGTAGCGTGCGAACGTAATCGTTGTCTTCGAATTCTAAAAGGCACACGGCGCATTCGTGAACGCTGCTCTTTCTGGTGTGAACGGAGAGTGGAATGGTCTTGATGACGCAGTCCTCGAGGCCGTACGGTGAAAACAGTTGAAACGCGTCGGTAGGATCGAAGGAGGATGAATTGTAGGGAGGGGACTCCATGTCGCCGGCAGAGGACGGGACGTAGGATCTGAGCAGACGCCGGCGCCGGCGCCACTGCCGCCACCGGCGACGGAGGCGGAGAAACTTGCGGGAGATCAGTCGCGAGTAGGTAATGATGACGAAGGCGGTTGCTATGATTACCACCATGGCTATCAGCGGCGGGCTGAACTGGACGGGGAGTTTCGACGGCGGTGATGATGATGATTGGAGGATTGACGGCGATGGGGCCCAGGTGGAGAGGTGGTGTTCCGGTGACGGAGCAGGGGATAAGTGGATCATGATGAGTTTGGTGAGGGAAGCCTGTTAATGGAGTGCGTTTTTCATTTTGTGGGGGTTGACTGAGAGAGCTGGTGCGGTGCGTCCCATCTTTTTGTTACGATTTGTCGACGGGGGTTGTGCGGGAAAACGACACGTCGAACATTTAATTACGAATTAATTGCCGCGAGCTGCTGCTCAGTGTAGCGGCGTAGTACTGGCCTGGAGTGGGGATGCGCGTGATGCGTTTGACTCGTGTCAGAGCACAACCTCTCCATTGAGTGCTGTTATGAGGTGGCCGGTTTTTACTCGCTGTGGTAGCTAAAATGGGTTGTGGATCCCCAGGTATTATTAATAGGCGATCCGGTACACGTTTGAATGCGGCTACAACTGCACATATGCAGTGAGAGGGATCGGGAAAAAATGGGTTTTAAAGATAAATATATATATGTAAATGATGGGTTTATTTTGAAAAATTGTGAAAAAAAGGGGCCACTTCTTAAAATTTCTGAAAAAGGGAATTAGTTGGAAAAAAATAATTTTTGTTTACAACATACTTTTCCATTTCTCAAATTACCCCCTCCCCAATTTCTTCTCCACTTCTCTCCCAATCCCGGTTGATCTTTTATTCCCCTTTACAATCTGATTCCTTCCAAATTCTTCCAACCCCACCCACCCACCCCACCCTGCGGCGGATACTCACCCCACCCCTTGCCTCTCTATTTCCCTCCATGCACTTTTGCATAACAGACTGGGTCATCCGCAGAATTTGACATGCACTTTTGCTTAATAGACTTGTGTTTCCACATAAAACAACTAGTGTCACCCAAACTGTGCGTCTATACCATTCTACCAATTCATCTACAGGAAGAGAAATTATGAGACTTGACATGCCCAGATTGTCCTACCAATTCATTTACTACCTTCTTCTACACCGCGATAAGGCGACGAATCAACCAGCGACAAGCTCGGCATACGGCTGTGAGACCGGCCCAATCGAGAGCCTTGACGTTGTAGTTTTGGTGGGGCTGCTTGGCATCGATCTTGGTGCGTTTGCACTCCGTCGCAGGATTTGCCTCATCACGGATATCAAATGCATGGCCAGATTCAGTGGGGGGCCGGCGGAATTAAACTTGTAGCAGAAACTCATGTGCTGGTTCATGGCCTCCTCTGCGCTCACCAGCCTCTCACACCGCATGATCTCGTCCTTCACCGCCTCGCCGCATAGCCCGTAGATCCACCTCCCGTTGAACTATTTAAGGATGTTGTCTATGTATGCCGCCGTGCACTCCTCCGTCAACCTGCAACAGTCGCATTTCACGAACTCAAAGTCGCTGTTAAGCTTCGGTTGCGATTCTGCCGCCGTCGTCACCATTACTTCGCAAACCACAGTTGCCAACATCCCTGCAAATCCAAAAAAAAAAAAATTCACCAAACAAAAATCAGTGATAACACCATCTAATAAAATTCAGGCCGCAACAAACACTATCCAAAACCAATTCAAATTACCTGCAAAAGAAGCAAAATGAAATCAATCGATGGATTCCTATGCTTTCCTGTCGAAGTTCTTCTAATTCCTATCGCTCTTTCTCCCAATCTCTTTCTTCAATCTCTTCCGGTACTAAAAATTTAAACATCAAAGACATTTCATAACAAAAACACAGAATCAGAGCAGCCATTTTCTTCCTCCAATTATTTTCTCATCAACAACTACGTGTATATTTGGACATAAAAAATACGGCTTAATCGAGAGGTGACAAAACGCTTTGCTTTTCATTACAAAACGACCTAAGTGCATCCATTTCTTTAATCGCAACCCCCTTAGCAAGGGAAAGGGTAGTTCCTGCAAGGTCCTTTTTTTATAGAGTTCCACTGAAGCAAAAGCAGCACTTGTGCCCCCCCACCCCCCACCCCAGCGTAATTTCTGCATAAAAAGACTGAGGCGTCGGCAGAATCTGACATGCACTTTTGCATAAAACGACTTGGGTTTCTGCAGAAACTGACTAGTTTCACCTAGACTGTGCTTCTACACTGTTCTTCTATGATTGATCGATAAACACACTCCGAAGTGGATCAATTTCTCCTCAACACCTATGAGTATATTTGGGACGATAAAATGCGTCATAATTGAGAGGTGACAAAACGCGGTACTTTTCATTACAAAATGACTAAACTACATCCGTTTTCTTCAATCCCAACCCCCTTAGCCAGGGAAAGCATAGTTCCCTCAAGGTTCTCTTTTTTTAAGAGTCCCACTGAAGCAAAAGCAGCGCTTGCGCCCCCCCCCCCCGCCCCCGTAATTTCTGCATGAAAAGATTGGGGCGTCGGCAGAATTCGACATGCATTTTTGCATGAAAAGGACTTGGGTTTCTGCAGAATGACCTGTAAATCTAGTGGCTTAATCTTTTTCTAGTGAGTGCACAGGCAATTATTGTATTACGACCGTTATCAGGTGATCTGATCAAGTGGTCAACCAATAGTCTAGAGGGTTTGCAGTATAAAAATTAATTGAATTAAAGAAATTGCGACTACAAGCTTTGCATTGTCGCGTGCAAATGGATATCTTCTACATTCACGATACTTGTAACGTGTTTATAATTTTTTTTCCAGATTTATTACCAATGCTAAACATTTTCTCATCTGTTCTTTTATACCAAGACGCATGCAGATGTTTATGGCTAGCATATTTTCTGTTCAGTGATTACAAGTTTATGAAAATGTTTAATCATTGCATTTTTGTTCCTAGGAGATAGGCTAAAGCTTGTACGGGTGTGATAGCATATTTCGCATAAGTTTCGTTGTTTCCATCAGCAACATATTACAACAAACAAAAGAAAAAAGTTACCTCCATTGATACTGTCATTGGTAAGAAGGAATTGTCATTATAGTAGTTAAAAGCAAATAATAATAACCTAAAAGTAAAACAAATGTGCATCTCCCTGATGTGATGGGTCCAAAAATTTGAGAAAGAGATGCTAACAAGGCAAGGAAGGAGACACCAATACCAGCTGAGGTGGGAAGGATTTTGGAACGTGAAGGGTGGGGTGGGGTGGGGTGGATTTTGGAACCGAAATCGGGATTGTGGGAGAAGTCAGATTGGGAAATCTGACAAAGTCAAAAATTGAGGGAGGGAGGGGTATTTTGGGAAAGGAAAAATAGTAAGGTTAAAAAAAATCATGTTCTTTTAAGTCACCCCACTTTTCAGAGATTTTAAACATTGACCCCCCCCCCCCCCCCCCCCCTTCACAATTTTCCAAAAAAAAACCCTCGTCCCCAA
This sequence comes from Escallonia herrerae, assembly GCA_033070095.1. NCBI lineage: Eukaryota > Viridiplantae > Streptophyta > Magnoliopsida > Escalloniales > Escalloniaceae > Escallonia > Escallonia herrerae. The sequence continues at coordinate 104,127 of JAVXUP010000743.1, forward strand.
ATATTTAATTACAAAACTCACTTTTTTATAATTTTCCCCAAGTACTAAACCATTATGGGCACTCAGTTTCTATTTTTCTGATATACTCATATCAGAATTGGGTGACTCGTAAATAATAGCAAAAGATAGTGATAGAGACCTCAATTAACTGTGGAATAATTAATTGTGTTTTAACACTCGATGACTCGAAAGACTATCTATCTTATTGTGGTATCTTTATTTTATTATTATTGAAATTAGCAGAGGACCTGTACAGTACACGAGATTTAATTCTATTTTTGCAATATAGTATTTAATACACTTTAGGAATAACAAGTTGTAACTTTCCAGCTTTTTAAAATTAGTTTAATTTTCATGTTATGTTTAGAATGGAATCAAATGAAGAACACTTCTTATTAAATGGGCTGAATACAACTCTTCATAACGTATAATCATAGTACGTCGTGTAGTGTTTTCTAGCAACAAAAATTGAATGGCATGAATTATTTTTAAGATCTTCTAGTCCTTTCGTTTATTGCTTCATTTTATTTATTTGTTAATATTAACAATCTTGAAAAGAGGGTATGCATAACACATCATTAGTACGTGTTCATATCATGATTAGCCTAATATAATTTTCTTGGATTATTTATCACGCATAACCTCTGACATGACACTATGAAAGCACCATTCATAAATTGTAAGTACAATAATAGGCCGAACTTGCAAATTGACTAATTCGTAAAATGACCTTTGAACCAATGGAAAGTTATTGCATGTGAGTACAAAAGCATTATTAGACTAATTAAAGAATACCTTCTAAATAATGGTTAGGCAGGACTTCAGAGGTAGTTCACTTCACACAGGACTTCAGAGGTAGTTCACTTCACACAGGACTTCAGAGGTAGTTCACAGGGCTTTTGCATCTAGGATGGCAATACTGGGTGCCCTGACTCGTCCCACCTCGAATTGCCCCATCCTCATTTGCCTCATCTTTAATGTAATGTATCCTGACCTACCATGTTCCATCCGATTTAACCAAATTCAATACCGGTCAACCCATTAATTTTCCACTCCATTTGTTTTAAACTATTATTATCATATTTTAAATTGTATTTAGTTTATTTCGGTTGGCAGTGGCAGTGGGCAGAGATGGCTGTCGAGGTTGGCAGTGACCGACGACAACACCTGACAGTGGCAGGGCTGGTGTCTATCAGAGGTTATCGGTGATGGTGACTGTCGGCAACGACTGTTGTTGCAAAAGCAGCCAGCGAGCATAGCAGTGATTGTTGGCAGCTGTCGAAAATTAGCGGTGGTGGTGGCTGCCAGAGGTTACTGGCAATGGCCAATGGTGGCAATTGTCAGAGGTTACCAGTCGGTGGTTTTCAGCACTGACTAGTAAAAACCACCGACTGGTGACGAAAGGCAACAATTGTTGGTAGGCGAAGGCGGTAGACAACTGTTTTGCGGTTGGGGGGGGGGTTGTTTTGAGGGGGGGGGGGTGTGGGAAAGAGAGAGATAGAGAATAAAAACACACGTGTACGAGCTAAGTTTTTCAAAATCTCTTTGTACTAAATTGGGGATGTAAAAAACTCAGATATAGTCTTGTATTAGATCACTATTTGCCCCATTCTTATTTGGCCAAAATTTATTTAAATCTTTTACAAATAAGCCCCGTGTGGCTCAAGACAAGGTACAAATTAGGCTCTCAAATTGTCATCTCTATTTGTATCTATGCATGAATAGTCCAAGTAAGTAAGCGGCCTCTTGTATCTAATTACTACTTATTTGGCAGAAAGAAATGACTTATAAAGACTCCATGTATCATATAGAAAGAGCTTTATAAAATTCTCTCTGTCGTAATTTTGTGTTTTGCTTCAGCTTCATATATATATATATATATATATATATATATATGTATAGCTATTCTCTCTGTCCCTGAAACAATTTAGTAATAATGATTCAAGTAATTTAAATGTAAACATTACCTCCTAATACTCTCCTACTTTTCTAGCACCGCGATCCACCTCTCTTTCCATCTATTTGTAACTACACATAACTCATTCTCTCTTTCTTTTCCTATCATCATTATTTCTCTTCCACTCTCTTGATGCCTTTGATTTACAGCATCATCTATTAAAAAATAACAACTCTGTGTATAAAATTCACAAAGTTAGATTATATATGACTCGCGTTTGCACAAGCAATACTTGTGCCCCAGGCTGCCCTCGTTACATTCAAAACCAGTTCTTATCAGGTCACTTGTTACGTTAAAATTGCAATATTTTTGACGTTTGCCTTGAACAACTAGGGGGCAGTAGATTAGATTCTTAATCTAAAAACTTGTGCAAAGATGGGCATCCTCTCGGTGCAATGAAACTTTCTTACCAACTTAATTACTTTGTGTTGCAGTTGAAATAACAACCAATACACAATAGCCAGCCAGCCATCTATCTCATACTAGGTTGGGTTTCAAGTTTCCATGTTCCCTTAAATGGATATCTTTAACACGTCGCGACAAAATCCTCTGTCATGAAAGGGAACTCTCTGATTTTCGTGTTTAAAAGTCAATTCACGTACACCAGTGGAAGGTACTCGAATATGTGAACGACTGAATTTCAACCTCAAAGCTGTGACGAGTGAAAGACAAGGTACCAAACAACTTGATCAATAATCACTGTTCATCTCCGGTCGACCAGTTTGTTTTCCTGGTCATGTGGCTTAATAGAGTAACCTTCACCAACGGACTAAGGACTCTTGGCTTGCGCTTACCTTCGCTTTGCATACCTACATTTATTCCGCTCCAGAGGTAATTAATTTACTTGCTCCAAATCGGCCATTTTAGGCATACACAGAGCACCTTGCCGTAAAATATTTTCTGAACTTCTAATTTTGTCATGTGTTACGTTTCAACTTCCGTCCACTAATAGCTAAGAAAATGATAACAATGGCATTTCACAAGTTACTTATCTCCATCATTTTTCCACCGCCTCTCTACAAAATAATGATAAGTTTCTAGTTAGTGAAAATTTTTAGATTTATTAACTTCCCTCAATTCCAATACTTTTTCATCAACAAAATTACTTTTTCATCCTCCATGTTCCGAATCGCTTTGGAGTTCATTTATTCGTTCATCTTTTATTCGTGTGCATATTGAAGTTGCAAGAAACTAATTACTTCATACTTCATCAAAAAAAGTTTTCACTCGGTAGATGAAAGCAGAAGAGACTATAACCAATACAACGTGGCGTCATCCTTGTTTTGCTGATGTGCCACTGCGCTTGCAGACAACCATCAATTTATCTATTTCCTATTTTGATCCCGAACAATATAGCATCTTTATTGTTGGGGCGGTGCTGCCGGGTTATTATTGTAATAATAATAATAATTATTATTTATATCTATACTACTTCAAAACTTGATTTGATATAATACATTTTTGGTATTACCTAACTACCAACATATAATGATGACAAGTGGCATTTCAAGAGTTTTTTTTTAAAAAAAGACACAAAATAAAATCTTAATTAGTAAGTAACTACCTACAAAAACATGTTTAGTTTTCACCATTTAAAATTCATCAAAAATATAATTAAAAAAATTAAAGGCCAAGTTTGATACGATAATAATGTTTTGCTAATTTATTTTTGGATATGTATGACTAACTTATTTTTCTATTATTTAAGATTCATTTGACTGTATATGACAATAATCACGTATATCATGATGTTTTATATTTTGTTAAATAAAATTTATATTATTAATTTTATTTTTGCATACACATTGCATGTGCCACGATAAATCGTAATAATAATGGTTCACCCCAAAGAAAAGATCTGAATGGGCCAAAGTTATAACATGGATAGCCCAAAATCCAGCAGAGATTTAGCTTAAAACCCTTGGCCCAGTTTCTCCAGTCCAAGCCATAATATATCTTCTATCAAAATCTAAAACCCTAGGGTGCCTTCACTTTATCAAGATCTCACGCACTAAATTTGTTTCCAGTCATCCTCGGTGAGAGAACCGAACAAGAAATCAAGATGTTTCCGGGGATGTTTGTGAAGAAACCAGACAAGCAAGTGGCTCTCAAGCAGCTGCGCACTCACGTGGCCTTGTTCGGGGCCTGGGTCGCCGTTATTCGGATCACCCCTTACATCCTCCACTACTTTTCCGATCACAAACAAGAGCTCACTCTCGATATCTGATTTTAGAGGTAAATATTCGAAACGCATGTTGTATATGTTTGTTAGTTCTTGTTTAACCTTCTTCTTTAAATCAATAAAATTTTCATAATTTAGGCTCCTTTTTTGGTTTATTATGAAGTGGTTTACTTATATTGCTTGGTGCATCTCGGGTTTTTAGGTTAAATCTTGTTATTTTGACGTAATTTTCTGAGTGAAAAAAATGGAAATTAATATTTTTTGGTTTCTCGACTTGGGGTTTCCTGTTATTTGTAACATGTTTGAGCAATATCTAGATCTAATTAATTTTTTATAAGCTGAAGTAATCTTGTTCTAAGTACCGATGAAAGCGTTTGTCAGACTTCAAATTGAAAAAATAGGTATGAACTCGAGTGGGTAATGTCATTTTCAATGAATAACTTAGATGCCCTTGTGATTTTGATGCTTTGTTGTAATTTAGGGTGTTTTGGTCTTGGTACTAGAGTTTTTATGGCACTTTTTGGTTTCCGAGTATATTCCATGAACACTCTCTCTCAAGATCAGACAGCATAATGTTGAAGTGAAAGATTAGTCTGTTGGAAGAGTCAGCACAGGGGGTGGGGTGTGAGCGTGGATCACAGTAATCAAACGTTATACCTAGCTCGTCTGCGTATGCCTTCATCAGTCATCTGCCACGTGGAAAGGCACGTGGAAAGGGAATGTTGAGCTGTTTAAGTATCGTTGGTGGGGGTGGTCAAATGATTTAAGAAGATAGAGAAGAGTGAACCAAGGATCTGCAAGCAAGGATAGGTAGTCACATGTAATGATTGTACAACGGAGTGCTTCCACATGTATGTTATTATTTGGGCTTTTGAGTGCTTCGACAAGTAGCAATGGAGAGGATAGATGATTAGATTATGCTTCAGAGGGAATTGTGAGGGAAGTTGAAGACGTGATTTTCTCAGGGCTCTAGTTATTTGCACGTAGCAGATTAGAACAGGAGTGCTCAGAATTAAAATTTTATCTCTAGACCTATATCCTTTTTAGCAACAATAACCCCCCTATCACCTCTTCTCTCGACTGCATCGTTAACCGCGGTCTCTCTCCGAATATGGGGCACCCCACGTCGTTACTTGCGGGAACATGGTAGGTCATGTCCTCCTTTGCCTTTGATAGCTGATTGAGGATTAAGGCTGTATGGTTGTACCATCATTGAATGTAGCTTTGAACATTTTGCATGATTCAGAATTTGGTAATTGGGAGGCATTTTTAGGATTGGTCAGTGGATTTGGTTCAGGGTATGTTAACCACAGGAGATTCTTTGACATAATTTGTATCCATACCAACGGGGTGAGGCTACTAGACTCACAAAGAGGACAGATATGTTGGTGGGCTGGTCTTACATGTAGGAGGTAGCCAGGCGTATTTGAAGCGTTGTCATATTCCTTGTTTGATATCTATTGGGCTTGAGTTCTCTCATCGTACATGGCTTTTGCCTTTATACAGATTTTACTGTTTAAAATTGATATTCTGGCTAAAGCTTATAAATCTGTAGTATTGAAGCATTGGTAGGATACAATGTGGAGGACTCATATCTATTATAGACTTGTGAAGTATCTGTAACTATGTGGTTGTGAGGCACATAAGGGTAAAAGAAAGCATTAGACATCTAATTAAGAATGGTTCAGGGTTATATCACTGCAAGTGGAGATCATTTTCCACAAATGGGTAGTGGTGAAGAAAGCTTAATGCTAATATTTGATGATAAAAATACTTTTGAAAGGTTGGAGGGCCAGAGGACATGATTTAAGACTGACTAGTCTCAAGAGGACAGGATTGTGGAAAGGAACAATGAAAGTTTGATCTATACGACGAAAAGCAATCTAATTCAATCTCGAGGGAAATTAGTTTTGGGTGGTGGTTTTCTATTATGTATGATTGGAGTTAATTTGCCCACTGTTATTTACGACAACTCCGGCAACGATTCCTGCCCTCTCACTGGCTCGCACTCTCTTTCTCCGCGTCTCTGTCAGCATGATAGTGCTAGTCTCTACCATACTCTTGTTAGAGGAAATATTTTAAATATTATTGCTGTTCTTATAAAACACAATGGCAATTGGCTTGGTCTCTTGGCAAGTGAAGAAAGGGAAGTCGAGGGGAATCCTCCATCTTCTCATATGCCTGATCGGAGTTACTTCTTAACTCCCCCCACCCCACCAAAAAAACAAAAACAAAAACTCACCTCTCTCTCTTTTTGTCTGTGCATGCATGCATGCATGCATGTATGCATCTCTCTCTGTGTCAACACGATAATGCCACTTTATACCCTACTCTGGTTAGGGAAATATTCAGGGTATTAATGCTTTTGTTTGAACACACGAGGCAATTGGCTTGGTCTCTCGGCAAGTGAACGAGGGGGATGAGTGAGGGAAAGCCTTCATTTTCCTCTCAGTTTTGTATATCACATGCCCGAGCATCTGTGCACGTGTTTGTAGAGCAGGGGTGGTCCCACATGCCCCCTGAACGTTTCCGAAATTCTTATGTGGCCTGCTACTGCTTACATCTGCTATGCAAGTTTCTTCATATTTTGCTCTACCTTTTTGGCGCTTCTCATCAAAAGCTTCTTGAACAACGTGCTTATCAAACGTAAATTGCCTTGGTTATGTGCTATACTCTGTGGTTAATCATTTGTGCCTTTCTTTTATCTTGTTTACAGTTCTAGCAGGCGAGGAATGCGAAGACTATGAGGGCCTCTTCAGCTTACATTCATCTGCCTTGAAATTATCGTTTGAATCTTTGAGAAGTCGCGAGGTCTATGTACACCTTACAGCACAATGTGGTTTGAATTTCAGTCATTTGCGTACCCGCATTCTGTTCGTTTCTTCTGTTTTTGGTACAACGGCGAGAAGGTTCTTTGGTGTCATAGGGGCGAGTTTCCATAGTATGCCGCATGTAACCCTAAATGTTATTTTCGATCGATTGGTTGGTTTAATTGAAGGAAAAATGATACAGACACTTGGGGCATACCCTACATCTAGGTGGAGATGCCCCTCACTACGAATCCAAAACACAAGTTGTCGAAATTCCTCAATAAACAATAGCCGTAATTGAGAAAAATCCGGATTTTTGCGTTGAGTTTTCCATTTCGATGGAAACTGCTTCTTCAACTAGGGAAGGGAAGCAGTTAGAAAGAAAAGCCGAGGCCGAAGGGCTAATTTGTGGCAAACTCCACAGCTGTAGCCGATGATGGTCGTTTGCCTTCCTTTAAGTTATGGAAGTAGAAGCATGCTGAATGACATTTTGCGGCAATTTATACACCAATTGCCGATCAGCATCAACGATAAGGCGGGAGCCCTCTTGCTTAATTTTTTCTCTTTCTTAAAAAATTGCGGGAGGGAGATAGTATATCATTTTGAAGTAAATATTCTCAAATCTAAAATTTTTAAAAATAAAAATTTGAGGTGCAAGGTGTGGAAGACCGTGGTGTGTGTGTGTGTGTGTCGGTGAGCAAGGAAAAAACATTGGCCCCCCACAATTTTGTATGCATCATCTTCTACACTTCCAATAATAAACACGACTCTAATAATATGAAATACATGGCAAATTTGTACCCCCCATCCGCTTAGGCATCAATAAGAAACCAAAAGCAAGGAATAAATTACATGAAGAAAGCATTGCAAGGGGTCCAGATCTCCCCTGTAAATACAACGTACGTACGTCACAAACCCGTTAGAGAGAGTCAGTCTTTCAGAAGGAAAGAAGAAAAGAGAACCGCTGTCTTTTGCCACAAACTTACGCACACATGTTTATCGCCTAATCTCACCAATACTTTTCTCTGTTTCCTTTGTTCTTGGGTACTTAATAAATCCCTATTACTCTCTAATTAATACCCATTCTAAAGAAAGAAAGTTCGGGCGAATCGTTGGGAGTGTACATGTTCTGTTGGTTCCAGGATTGAGAGAAGGAATGGACGGCTAATTAAGACGTGCCATGGATGAGGTACCAGGCTCTCTGGGCACCAGTGCCAGCTTCGCTCTGAGGCTGGGCCAAACCGTCTTCTCCTCTGCTTCCCTTCTGTTCATGTCCATGGGTGTTCAGTTCTACAGCTATACTTCCTTCTGGTAATTCCTCCTGTTTCTTCTATTCTGCACGTTTTACCTATAATCTGCAATTCCCATGTTGCATATTCTTGGAGTATTTACTATCTTTGGCTGCGGCCAAGTGCCATATGGAAAGCACTCCTTTCCATAAAGAAATAAGAGGTGATGGAGCATTTGACTGGGCTTATGTTTTGCTGTTTGATTGTTGAGATTGTCTAAATCTTGTTCTGCAGGACCCGAGACCACATAATTGCCCAGGTTTTGACATATTAAGAATTTGGTTTTGCCTGGTTTAATCTCAATATCAGTAAATTGAATCGCGTGGGAATGTTTTTGCCTCAGAAGTGTAGTCCGATTAATGAATCATTTTTCCCTCCTTGTACCTGTTGATTGCAACAGCTTCCTGGTGACGATCATGGGTTTGGTAGTGCCATGGAGTTTCACGTTGGCACTAGTTGATGGATATTCTGTCCTGGTTAAATGCCCCATCCGTCAGCAGGGAATACTCCTGGTTATTGTTGCAGGGGATTGGGTAAGGTCCTGCTCTTTCAACGCACTTCTACTGCACTAAGCTCTGCTGAATGGCAAAAGTTCTCTAGCAAAGCGAAGTTATTCCCACGGGCATCTAACTTTACTAACTAATTGGCAACAAGATAAGAGACCTACAATACTTATATATTGAAGTATTATTTATTTTTTGTCCAATATGAAATATATATTTCTCAACACACAACCTCAAGTATAGCCAGACGTGTTTTGCATGGGCCTAGTATGTGGAGAATTAGACTAGATTGCGATTGATGAATTAGTTTTTAAATTGTGGACACGTGAAAAAATTAGAGTCGGTGGCGGTTGATGAATTAATTCTTGGGATTAGATCAACCAGTTCTGTTACCATGTGAAAGTATCGAATTCAAAATCGATCGACAAATAAGGAAAGATGCGTACAAGGCTTATATATTGAATATTGAAGTATTTTCTGTACAATCTGAAATACATGTCTCTCAACAACTCTTATCTGACAGAGTTGACAAAAACCTAAATCTGTTCTTAACTTCAGGTACTGTCGATTCTCACACTAGCGGCAGCCTGCTCAACAACTAGTGTCGTGGATGTGCTGCTGAGGGCAGATGGATCTTACTGCCCCCCAAAGTTCTGCTACAGATATCTGATATCTGCCGTGATGGCCTTCTTGTCATGGTTTTTATCTGCGGCTTCCTCTCTTTTCAATCTTTGGCTACTTCCCTCCTTATGACCCTCATCTAACTGGAGTAACGCTTTTTCTTTATCAAATGCATGGACCAACACACAATATTGTACACAACTAGCATTTACTAAAGCGATACGTATATCTGATTTCACATTCACCCGTTCAAGCAAAATCCTCGATACTTTGAATGAATGGAGAAGACATATTCGTTCCTTGCGTCCCTTAACGGTGAGCAAGTTGGCCATCTCTAGTTCTGATATCAAGTTTCGTGCTCCAACACATATCCTTCCAAGGGAAGAGTAATTTAAGGTCAAAAGGATATGAGATAAGCCTAGCAGAATTATTTCCTTCATCGATTAGTTTGCAATGACAGCTTATGCAGCCCACAACTTGACAAGAAGTAGAAAAGAAGGGAGAAAACGACTGATGCAAGTCCTTTCTGGGCTTAGTCTGACCCCAGACCTTCACGCCAAAACCTTGCATTAGACGCATCCCCTACCTCAAAACAAATCGTCCCAAGTCATTTCTCATTCCAATCCACAAACTCGCCTCGAAAGTCATCCTTGTAAACAATAGGGGTTACTTTCCTTGCCTTTGCTTCAAAAGTCGATCTCCATGGCAAGCCGAAGAAAGTAGTAGCAAGGGAGTGCCAAGTCATGCACAGGTATTTGATTTATCTTCACAGCTACTTTTGTACTCGGCAAGAAAATCTTCGTGACCTCATTCATGCGGTTTCGTGGTGAATCTGGGACTACATAGCCTGAAATTCCAGGATTACTGTACAAACAATTAGTAATTCTTCTTTGGAAATCTCCAATTAGGAAAAGTAATTACATGCTCAGTAAGGAAACCTTGTGCCCATTTCGACGTCTACTTTCAAATTAAATTCAGTATGCAACTCAATTGACATGAATTGCAAAGCATCAACATTTAAATAATACACTCACCTTAGTCCAAGATGAAACCCAAGGTAGTCATCTCTGCTTCCGAGTGCCAGCCTGTAGCAGACTGAGTATTCAGCCAATCCGAAAATAACCATTTTTTCAAATGAAGATAACAGTATCAATCTTTCATGTCTAGGCACAAACCTCGGTCTTCTAGTGGAGCAATTCTGCTGGAAAGGTGCAGCACCCCTGAATCTAGAAACAGGAATGGGATTTGCATCTCTGGATCAAAGACTAATATATCTAATTGCTCTCCAGAGGCTTTTGGTTTTTAAGCATTTCCTCCCTCAACTTCCCAGCTAGCTCTACATTTCCTTGTTTCTTATACCCATCAATGAAACTTTCATAAATTGCTGAATTCGGCATATAGCTTTTCCCGACCATCTCTGCCTGAAGCATTAAAGCTTCTTCCATCTTGCTCTCCTGACACAACCCCTTGATCAGACATTCATAACTCTCCTCCTTAAGCATAATATCACGTTTCTTCGTTGCAACCCTCACCAATTCCAATGCTTCAGAAATCCTCTTCTTCTCACAGAGGCCCCAAATAACGACATCAATTGTTGAACCCTCTGGCCAAAACCCTTTCCGACACATATCTTCATACAAGAGCAAAGCCGAATCAACATCCCCAATCTCACAATACCCAGTTATGAGATGTTCAAAAGTAAGACAAGAGCTCTCCACTCCCCTCAACCCCATCTCCCCGAAAAGCCCCTCAGCCCTTCCCACCTCTCCGCTCTTACAAAACCCGCCAATGATCGTATTGTAAGCCGCAACATGCTTCAAACCCTTATCTCCCATTTGCTCCCACACCTTCAGAGCTTCCTCCATCCTTTCATTCTCGCAATACGCCGCCATCAGAACACTATAACTATACGAATTCGGCTCACAATTCACTCTCCCCATCTCTCCCCATACCTCCTCTACATTCTCCATCAACCCATCTTGAAAAAAAGCAAGCATAAGCACATTAAACGTATGTGCATTTGGAACTGCCACCTTACCACCATTTCCAGTCCCACTCCCACTTTCGCCTTTGAACCCAAAAACCTCTCTATACATATCATACCCAGCATAACAACCACGAGACTTCGAAACCGACCTAATCAAAGAATTACAGGTACTAATCGTAGGGTATATCCCCTGGGATCCTAACATTCTCACAATTTCAACTGACTGATCGATTCGCTTCGATTGCAAACAAGCTTCTATGAGTAAGTCAAACACAAAAGGAGCTGAATCACAAGTCCGGTAAGTTTTCACCAAAACTTCAAAAAGCTTAGGAGGACATGATGGCAAATTGTCCGGGAATTTGATAAGGGCGGACTGGATTAGAGTTAGGGTTTGGGATTTGAGGCGGGCGCGCGAGAGCGTGTGGATGATGGTGGAGTAGGAGAGGAGGGAATGATCACACATAGAGTGGGTGAGGGTGAATTGGAAGAAGGAGAGGGCAAGGCGGGGGTTGTTGCGGAGCTGGAGGGTAATTTTGGAAAATTGGGAGGGGCGAAAGCCTGTGGGGAAGAGGGAGCGGAGCTCGGTCCACCGGGATTTGGAGCGGTGGTGCTTCAGGATGGAGGCGGCGGTGGAGATCACGGGGTCGTCGGATGGCGGTGGTTGTGAGGCGGTGGAGAAGGAGACAAGAGGATGGCGTTTGGTCGGAGGAGTGACGCGTTTGATTGCAGTTGAAAACGACGCCATTGATGGAAGCTCAGAACTCTCTTCTTGGGAATGAGGTAGGCACTTTCAATGGGCTGGTCTGATATTAAAATTGGGCCGGACAAAATATGAGCTAGTCCACTTGGTAATAGGCTCGGTTGGGCCTGGTGACGGGGTCTTAATGAGTATGACTGTAAGTTGGCTTGAGTTTTATGGTTTACCCAACCCAACCCAACCCAAGAAAATATGAGCTTTTACCCAAACTAACTAACTCGGTTAAAAAATAGATTAGGATGGGTTAAACTCATATGTTAGTGGGTTATTTTGGATGGCTTTTAAAACTTATTTGGTAAGTACTCATATTTTTTAACTACCACTAGCAACCACCATCGCCGCTACTGACACCAGCCATTAGCAGAAGCTACCGACACCAGCTGCTGTCATCTCCGACAGTCACCACGACCGACAGCCACCAAGTCCATCACCACTGCCTGCCGACATTGGCAACCTCCACCACCAACGCCTGCCGTCGCCACTGGCATCTCCATCGCCAAATGGGTGGCGTCTATCGCCGGTCGCGATGGTTGTGGCTCACAAATATGATTTTTTACTAAATGAGTTTTAAAAGTCTAACCCAAAAATATAATATGAGCTCAACCAATCTTAACCTGTTTTATTAATTAAGTGAGTTGGGTTAAAGCTCACATTTTCTTAGGTTGGTTAAACCTACGAAGCTCAACCCAAAATTGTAGCCCTAGTTACAACCTACAATTGCTTAGTTCTATGTAGCCCAATATAGCAAGTATCATCAAACAATTTCAACTCATGAGTAAGGCTGTGCGAGCTGAACAAAGGTATGTTCAAACTCGTTTGTTTAGTTTCAGGTCATATTCGTATTTATGTTCATTTAATCTTCAAAATTTTGTTTGAACTCTTCGCGGTTCAATTAATAATATTCGTGTTCGGCTCGAGTTTGTTCGTTTATTTATTAGAACTGAACTCGAACTTGAAACTCGTATTCTTGATCAAAACAATTACTTCAAATTTAAATCAGAACTACACTTTACTTGATCCAATTGTTTAAGTGATTTTAGGACTTTTAAGTTTAAACTAATTTATACTATAATTAAGTTATACGACTTTTGAGTTTTGAAGATATTACAATTAAGTTATTATCCAGACGAGCTGTTCATGAACACATTCGTGAACACTTTGATATGTTTAAAGACTTTTTAGGATAAAAAAACAAACAGACTTTTTGCGATTGTTTAATCGTTTTTATTCAGTGGACGTGGTTATTGGCAAAGGTGTATGAAGTTTCATATTTGATTTTTAAGCAGAGCGATAGAGACTTTATTTAACTTAGGTAGAGTCGACAATTGAAACATAGCATTTGAGGTTGGGATCAGGTCATACTTAAAATATATATATATATATTCCCAACTTCCATGAATCCATTGATTCTATATGACTTATTACTACCCTTTTGCTCGAATAGGTAAAAATGAGATCATTGTCCATCGAAAGAAATGAGATTATCGCAGATACAAGATACAAACGAATATGAACAAGTTCTTTGAGGAACGAACCACAAGCAGTTCATGAACGACTTGGTTCATTTACAGCCCTACTCACGAGCCATTCGCAATTACTCGGTCTGAATTAGTTTACACTTAAGGTGTATTTGATATCGCAATTAAGCACTTAAAATTTAAAATCTTCCATAATTTTCATTTAAGTGCATTTGATAACGCTAAAACATCATATCACTTAAAAAATTGATTCTTACAAAATTAGATTAAAATTTTAAGTCATTGTGGACTTACTCTATACTTATTATTTAATTATAAGTGAAATGGTTTACAGTTATTCGACAAAATTTTATAATAAAATATTTACCATCATGATGCCGTCACAATTACAACTACCTCCATAAAAATTATTCCCTTTGCCACCATCACCACAATTTCACGACGTAGCCACCACCACCACAATTACCACGACGTAGCCACCACACCACCACCACCATTACAAGAACACCTCCACGACACCATCATCGCCGCCACCATGTTCATCCCCGCCAAAACTATCTAAATATTTACCATGCTACAGCTAATGCCATACCGTCATGTCGTCACCCATCGCCAACACCACAATTATCAATACAATGTCTTCATGCACCACTAACGCCATCACTGACACCTTTCTGCTGCTGCCACCACTATTATTACTTCATTGTCACTGCCACCACCATCACCGACACGGTTGTGACAAAAAAGATTATAAACTACATAAATAAATGCATAATTTTCCTAATAGATTATTTTGTAGCTGAAACAATTTTTAGACATTTGCTTTTGATTTACCAAACATGTAAACTTATTTTTTGGGGGTAAAAATTAGTCGCTTAAAGTTTTTAGTTTTACGAATTCAGCGCTTAAGTTTTCAAATTTTAAATTACAGTTTTATCAAGCAGCCCTAGGTATGGCTTAATTTTGAGACAAGCATATGACTAATGACAGATCAACCAGGTAGCATTCCTCTTTGACGTCGGCACAACATGAGTTTGGCCGAGAGAATTAGCAAGGAAAAACGATCATGACCATCGTTCATGAGAAGCGAGAACCCATAGTTTGGGTAAACATGGTGACAAGATCCATCGTGCTAGCATAAGGCTACTTATCCCACAGATCGACCGTTGTCCTTGTGGGCAATGCAGCCGCATCTTCTCTAATCAACGCTCCAGTTCACTAAATTTTGTTCCTACGACTTTTTACAAGTTCTTAGAATAGAGTTTGTACACGTGAATATCAATTTTACGTACTTTTTCTATCTTAACTTTACTTGTCAAAGGATGGTTATAAATTAAGCATTACTATCTGAGTATCTGTGTTCAATTCAATGTTAAAATGTATCAAATTCTGTTTTAAGATCTAGAAGAATTAAAGTCAAAGAAGAAAATCCAAGAAAACGTGGCGAGTATTTTCTGCTGCAAAAAATCAGAATTTGCTCGCCATGCATAATATCGACGATGACTATAGACAGAGGAATGCATAAATAGCAACCATGGCTAAGAAAAGCTGGGGTGGGGTGCCCAAGAAGCAGAACCATATTCAGTGATGCCCTGTCTCTTTTTCTAGTGCAAGTACAAAAGCAACAAGTGAATGGTAACTTGCGCTTCTTCGAATATTCCAAATGTTTACAAAAGAAAGATAAAGATAAAGTGGAAAAATAAAGGGGAAAAAGAACTAACCTGGCATTATTAAGATCCCACCTTAATTATCTGATGCCTGTTTCTCCAACATTCAGTACCGTTTGACCATAAGGCTAGCTTGCGATTCATTCCAGTGGCAGTCAGTCCCCAAATTTCATATGCAAGTATTCTGCCATCTTTATCTTTTCCTAGTACCGATTTACGCAGAGTAACACTTAAGCATATTATTCACATTCGATTTAGCTAGACACGTGATCTTGTAAACGTTAAAGAAGGTTGGACGTTGCAATAATCCATATTGTAAGATATGTTGTAAATCCATCCACACCAAACTTTAACTCCTCCGCTCCATTTTAACTATAGTAAATTAGAAGTTTTGTTCTTAGCAATAGTGCCACTAAAAATCATCAAAAGTTTCGCTCTGAAATCGCGTTACTCATGTATTATTTGCCCTCTGTAACCTAAAAGAAAATTTCTTTTCTAGGCTACCTTATATATATATATATATATATATATATATATATATATATATATATATATATATATATATATATATATATATCTGAGATTAAGTGGTAAAACCAATGGGACAAATTATTTGTCCATTATTTCTTGCACACTAAAAAGTCATAACGTCGTCGTTGTGTCATCACCTGTGATGATATAAGGATTCCCTCTCTTTCTTGTGCAATGAGCGATTACAGCGACAAGTCATCCAATATAGATGGCGATGTTACGTGGTAAAAATAGGAAATGGTTTAGCTTTTTGGGGATTACTAACTTCAGTTCACACGCTAAGCAACCCTAGCAAGGCTGTTAAGCATCAAAATAAATTGATTCCGCAATGCAGAATTAGGTTCCCTACAGAAATATGCCGTAACACGCCACATTTTGTGAACTTAGCAGTCACTTAATCCATTGGAAACCTTAGGCCCACTCTAAGATGTATACATGTATTCTTTGGAGGTTAAATATATAATTATTGACACTTTCTTATGGAATTTATTCTACGTTATTATCGTATTCTGATTGACATCGGTCTGCTTGAAAGACTGAGAATGTTTTAATCATAATTTATTAAGACCCCAGATTCTATTCTCGCAAGTCCTCCGGAGAAGTTCAAAAGTAGATATACAAACAAATTCTCCCTAATCCTTTAACTACAAGAAAATTAAAAAAAATAAAAAAAAAAGTATCACATGAAGATTATTTATGAATTGTTCCATATACTCTTTCTCTAATCCCTTTGCTGATAACTCATACAAATCTTTTGAAGCTATCCCAAAATCTGAGCCCACTTTTTGAAATAGACTATGAATATACATTGATGAGTCAAATTTGCAATTTATATAAAATTCTACACCACAAACTTCAATTTGATATACCATGTTCGATCTTACAAATGATGGCATGCATAGAGATAATAAAAGGCAAAGAATCACACATCCTAACTAATATTTGGCCAACATCCATCGATTGGAAGATCTCTCCTAAAGTGAAAATTCGTATTCTCACGCATTTTTGGGGGGACATGAGCAACCAGTTGATATGCCTTGTGTCTGTCCTCTCTCCCAATCTTGACGTGAGGATTCCACATATACGTACACTCATTTACCACTATCACCACCATTCACAAGCATAAATCCCTACTTTGCTTCAACCACAAGCCAACTCTAACCCTAATTAGAATCTTCCTAATCATATATTTATCCTCATCCCCTAAGGAGTAAGGACCTACCTTTGTATATTTATGTAGACAAGCCAATCTAGATCGCCTTGTGGTGCCTATATACCAAATCCAAAACCATGAAGTACAATGAGATTTCTCATTTCGGCCACCCTCAGCACAAGCTCAAGTTTGAGTACACCACAGATCCATTCAAGTGTGATGGATGCAAGGAAGTAGGCATTGGTTCGTCTTACAAGTGCAACACTTGTGACTATGATCTTCACATGCACTGTGCCCTCCCTTCGCCCTACATATCTCACCCTTTCTACACCAAATGCTCCTTCCAATTCCTGGCCCGACCACCGGGGAACACACCGCGGTACTGCAACGCGTGCGAGAAGGACGTGACCGGGTTCGTGTACCACTGCAAGTCGTGCGGGTACGACCTGCACCCTTGCTGCGCGAAGCTCCCCATGGTGCTCGATGATGGCGAGGAGAAATTGTACCTGCACAGGAAGGTTAGCGCGTCGTGCCACCGTTGCGGGAGGAAGGGGAGGAGCTGGTGCTACCGCTCTGCGTGCAATAAGTACAACTTGCACGTGGCTTGTGTGAAGGAGATGCTGGTTGAGACATGGCATGACTTGAATGCTGGTAGGGGAAGTTACAGTACTGGGAGTAGTACCAGGAAGCTGGAGACAAGAATTCCAAGCCTGAAAGGTACACTTCAGACGCGTCATCACAGCAAAAGCAAAGGTAAAGTGCAGAAATGCTGTGAGATGGCTGGTTTGGCCTTGCAGTTTGTCATATCAGCAGTTCTTGGAGATCCTACCACGCTCATTGCTGGGGTTGTTGGCTCTTTGATGTCAAAATAAGCTGTTCTGGATGAAGAATTACTTTGATTCGGTAGTATAAGTTCCTGGATAAAAAGGTAATTAAATGTGCCCCTAGTGTGGTCAAACCTTCTCTTTTAGTTGACTGTGTTATGAACTGCCTTTTCTCTGTAATTAGACCTTGAAACATGCTAAAGGCTTATGTATATTATTGTTGACTTCACTCTTACACTTGCTATTGAGTTGATTTCAGTTATATATCGTGCCTTTGTAAGTTAATAGTGCATATTTAGGGACGAGCATTTCGCTTTAGCGGACTTCCATTTATTGTTCCAGAGGCCATGACACCGAAGTATATACTCCAAGGGGAAATTGATGCTTTGCTACGCAATAGGAAAGTTTTTTTATGTCGTGACTCTAAAACGACGTAGTTTAATTTATCTTTTTAGCATAAAAGTAAAAAGTACCATTAATGATATGATGATATTACCAAATGCATCCCACTAATAAAGTACGATTAATCTTTAACCTATATATATGTAAATATGTATATTTATGATGTACTCCAAACATGTTATCCGGAAACTTATTTGACTAGTTCTAATATATTGGTTTTGGTTTGAACGAAAGTCGAACTTTTGCAAAAGCCCAATAGATTAGAACCGAATAACCAGATTTCTAATTTTTTTTTTCAAGTGAAAATAATATCAAACACGAATAGCTCATATTAGTATGGTCAGGTTACCTCTGTTATAAAAATGCTCACCTCTCAGCGGCGTGGCCTTTGAGTACCAACATTAGCTATTTATTGGTAAAATTCATGAATTTATCACGATAATTTGATGAAAAGTCTAAAACGCGAATTCGTCGTGATTGAATTATGCATTCGCGAATAACACACAAATTTTGCAAATTTAACAATTTTATTGCAACATTTTTTAATGTAGTGCTAGTTGAAATTTTTGCCATGACTTAGAAATATCACGCTACAATATGAATATTATTCAATTTCTGCCAGAGTAACTTCATAATCAATTGATCCACATGATTATATGTCACCAGCCACATTGTCTCTCATTTTTTTTCCTATCACCTGAAATAGTGAAAGAAATACTGCAATTTTATTATATTGGTTGTAGAGTTTGTCAATTTTTATATGCTTATAACTATTGTAACCTAGACAAATAATTATCAATTCATTCCTGATTTATTGTACAAACTTTGTTATTTATCGGATTATTTCTCATTGAGATTTTGTCCGAATAATTCTCGAATACTGAATCTGTCACTATAGCCTTAAGAATAGGGCAAAACGTAAAAAGCACCTCAGTCCATGTCTAGTAGTAAGAAGTACAAGCCCATGGGCCTCTTTACTGGTTCGGAATTAGCTGTAGGGTTCAGCTGGCAAATTACACGGAAATTCCTCTGCATGATCTTTCACTTTTCTTTCAATTTTAAACTTAACCTTCAACTCTGAACTCTTTTTCTTTTTGGGTTTCTATTTGCCGAAGAATATATTTTTCTTTTATCAAAATCATTCTTGCGTTCTTCTAGGAGGACAGGCACAAGATTTCCCTCGACAACAATTTCTTTGTGCTCAATACACATGCTTATATTACGCCACTCCCCTCTACGTCAATTTTGTACATAATATACACGCGTACATCTCGGCAAAACATGATATACTCAATTATGTAATCTTTTAACTTGGACAAATTCACCGTCAGTGAATCTCTCTACAAAATGTGTTTTAAGACAAGCCAAATTCTTGATAAAATTTTCATATCCTTCGAGCGAGCTAGCTAAACAAAGACGCGAATATACACATGGACAGTTTAGCCTAAGTTGGCCGGTAGTGACTTTATAATTTCATCCTTTAACATCTTGTTGCTTACTATTATTAGCCAAAAATATATATACCACAACTACCACCAACCACCACGAAAGAAAGCGAAGAGAATATGTAAATCAATTCCCTCTTTGTTGTTCGAGACCAATTGCATTGGTCGAAACAACAGGGGGAAGACCTAGTCGAAGTCTTCCAGTGATAGCCAACTTTCCCTCGTGCTTTATTGTGGTCAAAAGTGAGCTACCCCTGGAAATAGAATAATAAAAAGAGTCAAAAGCTTGGTCTTCCAATGTAACACACGATGGCCCTTGATGGCACAAGGAAACCGTGTGTGGCACTCGACTTGCCGCTCGCAAGAAGAGTCCGCCAACCAATCCCAACAATTTAAAGCAATCAGTGCATCAACATTGCATAAAACAGTGCACAAAGAGTAAATTTCAACACGAGGGCAAAACGGTCACAAATATCTTCATTACTTCAATAGCATCATTACAACTTACAAAAGGCTTTATTTGCATCCACAGTGTGCAATCTAGTTAGACAGGCAAGTTAAAATAAAGTAAGGGACTCTCGGGTATGGGTGTGCATGACTCCCATATAGTACCATTAGGAGGAAAAACCAAAGTGACAGTAGTAGACGTAACTATGTGCGAGGAGTTATAGTGCCCCTTTTTAGAGAAATACAACTCGAAATGACTTGAAATTTTACAGGGAAACTTAAATATATACAACGGTGGTCTCCACCAAAATTGAGCAAAAACGCACGCCTGAATCTTTAGATCTTCACTGTTGGCTTTTTGATGTGCGCGGGCACTGCAATTGGGCGCGCGGGCGCTGTGCTTGACGGGCGCATGGGCGCGAGACTTGAGGAACTTGTGAGGGCGCATGGGCGCCTGTTGGAAGGGCGCGGGGGCGCTGAGCTGGATGGGCGCGGGGGCGCTGTGCTAAGCGGGTGCAAGGGGCAGCCCGTGACACAATGCCATGCACGTACTTTTCTCTCCCTATAAATCATAACTTGCTACCCTTATTCAAACACCCAATCAAGATTAAATTAAACACCTCTCTCTCTCTCTCTCTCTCTCTCTGCACCATACACACGTACAAGACAAAAGACACAAGACAGGCGCACAGCCACATGGGTACTTGTGCTTCCTCATGTATGACGACCATAGGGAAACTAGGAGGCGGAACGAATTGGACGTCCACAGCCAAGGTGATACACTTGGACGGGAGGCTACAAGAATTCAGGCACCCCATCAAAGCTGGCCACCTTCTCTCTCAGAATCCAAACAGCTTCCTTTGCAGCTCAGAGGCAATGTACATCGACTCACCCGTGCCTCGCTTGCTCGCTGACGAAGACCTGCAACTTGGGCAAATGTACTTCCTACTGCCCACATCCATGTCCCATGCACCGCTTTCTTTACCAGACTTGTGTTCACTGGCCATCAAGGCCAGCACAGCCCTCAGCAACGCGGGCTTGAGAAATGCGAGGAAGCCACTTTTGGAAGAAACGGTTTCAGTATTGGGCGAGGCTGGGCATCAAAGGTCTCTTAGGAAACTCAGCTGAATTTGGAAGTAGTTGGTCGACGACAGAATTCGAAGTAGCATATGGAACATTCCAATAATTAGGTGTCTATATGTGACCAAAATAGCTGACCAAAGAAGCATTACTCGATCTTAATGGACATTTGATAGAACTTTAGAATTGGTACAGATGGTAACAGGAATAGGGAGCTTCATTTTTTCCTTAACCTTTTTTTCCGGAGAAATTATAGTTTGACCCAACTATATATTCTGGGCATAACTTAAGTTACATAATTGTGATGGGGTATAGCCAAAGCTGAAACTTGTATGCCTAGTTCACAGCCAAATAGGGGGAAAGGTTCACCATTTACTTTTATTTATTTATTTATTTATTATTATTATTTGAGATGCCAATGCTTTGGTAAGCGGTAAACCTCTGTCCATTTGTGTAAATTAATTTGTTCAATGAAGAAATAGCGACCATTTTTTGTCAAATTTAATACATGTAAGTAGGATATATACACTGGGATAGCACAAATATGGTATGCCTGGCGCTCGAAACGGTAATAACCAATGAAAAGTTAGCAATCGTCTCTTTATTGGTAACGTCTCGAAGCACAAAACTTTCAGCATTGGAACTTTGAAAAAGTATATTAATTGTTTGAAGAATTGAGATGAGTTTCTTAATTCTAAAAACTTAATACAATAACTCAAATGTGTGGAGTCTTTTACACCAACTTTTTCAATAATAGTCAAACTTAATTTAATTCAAATTAATCAGTTTTGAAACGTTTGGCAAAAAAGACAAATTTATTAAATATGTGTCAATGTGTTCAAAACTGATCAAATCCAAAATTGTCATTTTCTTGGATATCTTGTTTAATCAGTTTTAAAGGATCAGATTTGACAAAAAGAATTAGTAAAATATCCTTGCATATAAGAAGACTACAATGTCCACTTGAAACCTAAATACACTACAAGTTAATTTTGTCATACTAAACTTTCTTTTGTCCTTTTTTATCCAAGGACTTTTAACAATTTATAATATTCTATTATGCTTAAAATAGATTAAAGTTGATTTTAAAAAAAGGATTGTTTAGTTACCTTTGAAATTCAATTCCAAACTGCTTTTAAATTCATACAACGAAGTTTAATATAAATAATATGAACAAGGTAATTAGATCCAGAATTAGATATTTAAGCTTTTACACGGCCCTCCAATGTGTATTATCAGACCATGCAATAATAGAAATTATGTAAATTAAAGACTAAATCAGAGTCACTTCCGCCTTTAGGCAGCATCACTGTAAAAGGTCCGCCCGCCCTTGCCTATGTCGCTTCTACTAGAAATCTACCACGGTAGGCGCCAAAGAGCAAAAGTACTAAAATAATACCATTGATAACTTGACCTAAATAATGGAGACATTTTTTTGCTATTATTGAGTAACGTAAAACTTGTGTTATTGAAATTCGTCGTATACATAAGAATGTCATTTTTTTTGGTTGCCAATGGTTTAAAAAAGCCAATTGTCAAGTCCACCGACAGCTTTCTTCTCCTCTTTTTTTCTCAGAAAAAATTTAGCTATTATCCCGGTTAGAAAAATCTTATTCTTACTCTCTATATAGCGACAATCGATTGTTTCTAAATATTTGTAGTGACTTTTATTTAATGACGCTAAAAACGTGCTATTAATAAGTGTCGCTAAAAGTATTAGAAAAAAAGTCACTAGAAATATTTAATGACTATTAATTGTCACTATCTACATGGTTAGATGAAGATTCCTATTACTCATATAGAAGCTAAAGTTTGTTCTTTTTTCTCCCCCCTCACCCGTGTTTCACGTGTCCTTTATAACCAATAATGCAACCCCTTGAGTGTTGGACAACACTTCATGGACGGATAATGAGCACCATCTCACACGTCTGATAAACCTGACCATTTAAGCCTTATCAACAATTACGCATCCTCTAATTTTTCTTGAAATATCTGCAAAAAAATTTCATTTTACCCCAATTGCTCTAGCCCAATTCCAATATTAAGGAACTTCTGAATGAATGGGCCCACTTAAAATGCCCAAATATTTTAGTTTCATTTTAGCAAAAGATTTCAACAAAAAATATTAAAGTTACTTGTCAACCTAATATATTTCAATATTGAGATTTAGTAGTGGGCAGATCCTATCATCTTCTTTGGTAGCAGTGACCGTGTAAGAAAGCTGAAATTTAGTGCCCTCCCAATTCTGGGCAGAGCTTAAGGGCCTGTACGTTTACAACTTTCGTTTTGTGTATTTGTATTGTGTTTTTGTTTTCAATATTTTCGTATCCAATCACAAATTATGGTTGTGTATTTTTATTATTTTCACCACTTTTTTTGTGTCTATTTTTTTCAGTTATTTTTGTATGTTTACCATCTTCATTTTCGTTTTTATTATTGTTACCATCATTTTTTTCCAGTATTACCCTTACTGTAGAGATGATAATTTGCTATTATACGTTACTTTATCCTCCAAATTAAACATATTACCCCACTTGTCAGACCTCTTTCACACCACCCAACACGCCTGTCATACCTCAAACAACGTTCTGCTTCTCCTCCTTCCCAGTTCTTCCTATCGGCTAACAACAGAAACAAAAAAGGCAACGCATCGTGGATTCCGGCGAGACCTCGGCTGTCATTGACGACCTGCTCGACTTTCCCAAAGAGGACGATGTGATGGCCGACGACTTCTGCGGCAATCTCGTTATGGATTTCCGTGACACCTCGACGATCACGAATCTGCTCTACGCCCCCTTTTTAGTTGCTTTGTCGTGGATTCCTCCATCTCCGGTATATTGTACCCGTTTTAGTAGCTTTTTTTTCTTCAAAATCCACTTCATACAAAATCTGCCCCATATGATCTTCCCAAGGAGAGCCTCACTTCAAAAAACATACAATCAACAAATTCGCAAGCCTCACTTCTTAAATCCACGAAATTACCCAACAAAAATAACCAAAAAGAAAAAGGGAACAGAGAGGAGAGGAGAGGAGAGCCTCAAGTGGGTCTTAGCACTAGTCTTCACACAGCTTCTGTGCCTTGGCAGATCAAGAACTTATGTTGGTATGGGCAGCTTGAGGGGATGGGGTGAGAGGGAGTTGAAGATCCAGGCATCGGAAGTGAAAATTAGAGAGAAACTGCAGAGAGAGAAAGGGTGAACAGCTTCTGTGCCAAAGGGAAAGGGTGAACAGTAGAGTGGGTGTGGCTTTATCTGACATTGGATTCATCTGTATCGAAAAATTGTGAGGTGTTTTCTTTTTTTTCGGCACTTTTTGAATTTTGTATCCAAAATAAATATCCGAAATGGTAAAAGTACAAAAAAAAGAATATTTTTTTTGCTATCATTAAAAAAATGGAGTACAAAAAAGATAAACATACGCCCCCCTAAAGTTACATAATCAAATAGGGTATAACCAATGCTGAAATTTGTATGCATAGTTCACAGCGAGATAACGGGAAAGGCGTACCATTTACCTACCGGTGATGCCTTGCTTTGGTAACTGGAAAAACCTGTATTAATTTGTGTAAGTTTGTTTTTCTTTCATTGAAATAACATGTATTCAACATAAGGTCACCACTTATGCCAATGCGATATATGTAATAGGATAGTAAAATAGTGCAACGCCTTGCCTTTGAAACAAAGATTATAAAAGTTGCTGCTTATCTTTTCATTCTCATAACGTCTTGAACCAACCAAACACAAAAGTTTTAAGGCTCTGTTTGAATTCGTTTTTTTTTTTTTTTTCTTTTTCAGTTTTGTAAACTGGACAAAATAAACGCGTTTGGTAACAGTTTTTATTTTTTTTCTCTTCAGTTTTGAAAACTAGTTTTTAAAATATGACTGTTTTCTAAAGTCCATTTGGAGTTTTGGGTTTTCAGTTTTGGTTTTTGTTTTGAGACCATCACCTCCCACCACCATAGCCACCGCCCACTATTGTCCACTACCGCCAGCTACCACGCTGGCAGCCTGCAACCATCACCGGCGACTGCCGGCGACCACCGCCGCTGGCCACTGCCACGCCCCATCATTGCCACAGCAAACCACTATCAAAAGAAAAAATTCAAAATAAAAACTAGGTAATCAAACATCCAAAAGAAAAAACTCCAAAAAAAGGGGTAATCAAACATCCATGTGTTTTTGTTAAAAATAAATAAATAAACTGGTTTTTGTTTTTATTTTTTTTGAAACAAAAAACAAAATTGAAAGTGTTTTCAAACGCTACCTTATTATTGGAATTTGAAGAGTTAGATTTACCGTTCGAACATACAGACTACTTATATGGTAACAAGGATGAGCTTCTTAACTCTAAAAGCAACTTAAAACAAATATATCGAGTTTTTTCTACCCACTTTTTCACAAATCTATTTGCTTTCATATTAAACTGGTTACAGTAAATTTGTCTTCTAAGATAAAACAAGCGATTTTTGATTGTCAGTACCTAACCTTTATGTGATTGAAAGAGAGTAGAGAAATTACATGCACCTGTAGAGAAGTCCGGAGACTCAATATATTCGGTTGTAGTAGAAAAATGTCACTAAATACATTTTAATAACAAAAAATTGTCACTACAAATCTTAACAACAACAATAAAAATTTTATAGTGGCAATCTTTTGTGACTAAAACTGCTATAACAGAAAAAAAATCCTTAATTCAATCATACTGCACTGTCACTCTGTCAGTAAACCAATAGTCACTTGTAAAAGTTTATGGAACAAAGCAAAAGTTAAACTTGAACCAATTGCTAGGTTCCCAAATGGGAGTTTAGCATGTTCCGTATGGAGTCTTGCCATGCCATTTTCTGCAAGAGTAAACCGAAGGTATGCAACCATTTAAAGAAAACTTAAAGCACATTGCACAAATCTTGAACTCCTTGTCAAATTATTGAAAAAATTCTAAGAGTTTCTAAGTCTCGTTTGTATTTACGGGCATAGTAGCAATATTCGTGATAAATTGAAGATATTCGCAAATTTATCGCGATAAATTAGCAGAAAGTCTAAAACGCCATTTTATCGCTAATATTTGAAATTTTTGCTAATAGCTTATAAATATTGTGATCTTTACAAATTTATCGCGAGTGAAAACTCCCTTATTTTTTTTTGAAAAATGGGGAAAAGCAAAGAACTACCCTTGGATTCGAACCCTGGTCGTGGAAGTTGATAACTAGACCTGGCAAACGGGTATACCCGTCGGGTACGGGTAATACCCGGTCGGGTTCGGATAAAAACGGGTCGGGTAATTTTTACCCGGGTTTTTACGGGTAGAGTTTTTCAGGATCCGTACCCTACCCTTGCGGGTAGGGTATTACCCGCGGGTAAAATACCAATTTCTGATTAATTATTATTTTAATAAAACAAAATTTTATTACATCACTTTGCCCTATTTTAACAGCCAAATTTATTCCTGATTGTTCTATTTCTTTCTTCTCTATCAAAATTCATAACACAACAATCTGTACATCTATATAAACACCATCAAAATCCACCACTGAATGAAAGTCACAACATACTCAAAGTCTCAAACATTCATACATTTATTGATCTACCGAACAAAATAAATTAAATACCGAACAAAATAAATTAAATAATTAACAAATATTGCAAATTACAAAGAACTAATAAAATCACTCAACAGGGGTTGAAACTTTAAAGAAGTAGAAGGTGTTTTAAGGCCCGCGGTAGATCCGGAGTTGAAGTGGCCGGCGGTAGATCTGGAGTTGAAGTGGCCGGCCGTAGATCTGGAGTTGAAGTGGCCGGCCGTAAATCTGGAGTGGAAGTGGCCGCCGTTGACGGTGTCGGTGGTAGTAGATCTACGGAGTTGCACTGACGGCGCGGTAGTGGTCATGCGGATCTGGGATCTTGTTGAGTATGGACTGTCGGTGGTGGTGACCGAGGACTGTCGATGGTGGCGACCGAGTCATGTGGGTTTGGCGTGGAGAGGACGGTCTGTGAGAGAGAGAGAGAGCGGCGGTGGGACGAGAAAAGATGAAAGGAGAATGAAGGCAAGAAACCCTAAAAGCCTTTATATAGCACACAAGCCGGGTAAATCCGGGTAACCCGAAAACCGACCCGACCCGACCCGAAAATTACGGGTCGGTTCGGGTACGGGTCTCATTTCGGCGGGTATTGAATACTAGTACCCGTACCCGGTATTTTGGACCGGGTACGGTTCGGGTAACGGGTACGGATATTATTTTGCTAGGTCTATTGATAACTAACCTTCGTGCCATCAAACCACAACACCGCCATTGTTTTATTTTGATGAAAAGTAGTAGATATTATGGCCACATATAGTTATTTAACACTACCCTACATTCTCCATTCATTTTTTTTTCACTCAGCACACCACCACTTGATTCTTGTTCAATCTTGATAAAAAGTAACTACATATGATTCAGTAACACGTAGTTATATAACACTACCCCTAAATTCTATTCATTTTTTTTTACCCATCACTTAAAAGAGTTGAAGAATTGTTATATTTTTATCATTTCAATCATAGAGTTTATAAATTTATGTACTTAAAATTATTATAACCTAAACGATTAATTGCCGAATTATTTTTGATTTATAATACGAACTTTGTTATTCCACCGAATTATTTTCGATCCACTGGTAAAATTCTTCGAATAATTCCCAATTTTTGTATTATTGTCCATGCCGAATAATTTTCGAATACCGAATTTGTTATTATGATTACGGGTCTAGATGGATCGAATTTGAATCAAGCATGTGTGTATCTGTGCTACTTTTGTATTCTTGTTAAGCAAACAATAGACCACGATTGCATTATTCTCCGTGTGCTGCTCCAATTTTTGATGCCACATTGACATTGTGCAAAAATATTCATTTTCTTTTAACTTATATCCCATGTAGTGGAAGCTATAAAAATAACTACCAGCTCAAGTGATCACAAGTATTTCATAACCAAAATGTTTTGCACATTTGAAAAAGTATACATGTATCTGATAAAAGAGTCATATTTGTTTTTGCATAACCACCACCATTGCCCGTCATCACACGATACACACTACCACCATATGAAAACTACGGACACGGACACTCGCACTTGCACACACACATGATTTGTGCACACACTACCACGCCAATTCTAGCTTCCCTGCTTGTGTGTAAATTCTTGTTTCGGTAGTGGGTTTGGTGAAGGTGTGTGGGTGGTTTGGTGACTGATGGTGGTGGGTCGAATCTGAGGGGTGCGTGTGGGAGGGTTGATTAATTGATTCATCAGATAATCAGACGTGGGGAATAGGTGGTGGACTGATGGGCGGCAGTGGTGGGTTGTGGAACTGACGCAAGATGGTTGTGAACCATGGTGGTTGTGGAGGGATGCGGAGATGTTAGTTAATGTGAACGCCGCGATTAAGAAAGCCAGTCCAAACTGGGTAAGCCCCACAAAATGAATTTATTAGCCTCAAGTGCGTCCAAAAAGTATTTTCTCCTTTTTTGACCCTTGAGGTTTCCATGAAAGAAACAGCCCGCGTTGGATATCACCAGCCGAAGTAGTACCGCGTCCGTGTCATTTTCAATTACAGACGCATCAAACATCAACGCTCGATCAACATCATTCTAACGACAAACAACTGTTACTACAAACATTAGTAACAATGAAAAATACTAGAGTTTATTATATATGTTACTAGTTACGCGCGGAATTCCTTTGTAGCCAATACTAAATCAAGACAATTTTGGGGATGCTTATTTCCACTCCAGTGATGCGTGTTTTCATTTTACTTATAGCGCGTAAGACAAAACATTAGTTTTCAATTTTGTGGTATGGACAAGCAAATTGGGCACGTAAAAATAGAGATTGCTAACTATCGTATAGCGCAACATTTGGATCACATGAAGTGTAACATCAGCCCAACGCCAGCACTTGCTAAGTGAGACTATATGCAAAAGTTTTGCCCAGCTCCTTCACCAAATTTTAGCTCCAATATGAACAGATGGAGGATATAATAGAAGAATGTCTAGCAAACAGATAGTATTTGATTGATATTTGTTGCTAAAGATGGAATCACGAGTGAGCACAAGTTACCCAAGCCCACTACTACTTCTCCTGTTCTCCGTCATCAAGAAAAGCCACAAGCTAGCAGTCAATTCAAGTTTGGAAGTTGTGGTAATTAGGAATCTGTGATCAATGATTCAACTGAAACTTATTTATACTAGAAGTAGATAATAATAATAAAATAACAATGATGAACTTGAAGAAAGTAGAC
This sequence comes from Escallonia herrerae, assembly GCA_033070095.1. Lineage (NCBI taxonomy): Eukaryota > Viridiplantae > Streptophyta > Magnoliopsida > Escalloniales > Escalloniaceae > Escallonia > Escallonia herrerae. The sequence goes on from JAVXUP010000743.1 coordinate 133,532, forward strand.
ATGCGTGCATGAATATACATTTTTGCGTGGCTTCATATATATTCTTAGTTTGTAAGTGGAGATTTTTTCGTGGTTCAACGTAAATGTGGTATCACAGTCTTTCCGAACAAGTCAAAAGCAAGCCATCAATACTCAACTTTAAAAGTTCGCTAAGAATAGAAGACCTCTAGATGATCCCAAAACATGCAAGCGGTTTTAACACTACTAATACATGCACGTAAATAAATAAAGTAGTACCTGCACGTAATAAAGTTCATCTTACTTGTGCGTCCTTTGATGAAGCCAAAACTTATTTTTGCACGAAGTCTAAAATTATCTTTTGCTCTAGTATTACAACTGAGTTTACATTTGACACTTCCATCACGCATTTTTGTCCTCCCTTACCGAAGAAAGTGCGCATTTTATGTCTACATTTACATATTCTATAGCTGGGAATAAAATAATACTCGTGTGGAGAGTCAAGTCTTAGTCTCTCTTGTTAATCCATAAAAAGAAAGAAAAGCCCTAATCATGTCAACCTTGGTCTTACAATATTACTAAAAATGCTACTTTTTTCTCCCTATAAATGAAACTCTACCATTGCAGCACCATTGCAGAATTATCCCACCCCAATATACCATTGCAGCACCATTGCAGAATTATCCCACCCCAATATAAACTCTCTCTCTCTCTCTCTCTCTCTCTCTCTCTCTCACACACACACACACAACAGAGAGAGTCATCATATATATTGATGGGTATCTGTGCTTCTTCTTCTCACATGATTACAAGGAACGGAGGCGGCGGCATGCACTGCACATCCACGGCCAAGATCATATACAACGAAGGGAGGCTCCAAGAATTCAGGCAGCCAGTCAAAGCCGGCCAGGTCCTCTCCGACAATGCAAACTGCTTCCTTTGCAGCTCGGAGACCATGTACGTCAACTCACACGTGCCTCACGTGCCCGCCGACGAGGAACTCCAACTCGGACAACTATACTTCCTCCTGCCACTATCTAAGTCCCAAGCACCACTTTCTTTACAGGACCTGTGCTCACTAGCCATCAAGGCCAGCATAGCTCTTGGCAATCATGCAGCCATGAGACCTAAGACGGCCAAATCGTCTCCATTTCGTGTTGATCACAGCGTTAATTAAACTCTCGGTTGGGAGGTGAGCCACAAGGGTGTGGGGAGTGGTGACTCGGCCAAAGGGTGGGCACAACATAGGCCAGCTTGATTAGATATGGACGAGGGGAAGTTGTACAATAGAGTTGTTAGAACATTGGAGTTGATGAGTATAAGAAAATTTTAGTAGGAACCTGGTTATTGCCGTTTTCTGTTTGGTTCTCTCTTCATGATGCAAGCCCTTGTGAAATTTTGTCAACACAGATATGAACAAGTGAAAGAGTTAAAAAAAGTTAGAAACAAATAGTTCTTAGGTGGTGTCTATCTAGCAAAATAAAAGGGCTGGATGTAGTCAGACCTAACTAAAAACTTGTTAGAGCATATGAAGTGAAATTATTTTAATCTTATTAGTGAATTTTTTTTTATATCAATACTAGTGTAAGACCTCAAATGATCTACTTTTCATGTTTTCGGTTATTTTTGTAGTTTTAGTAACCTTTTGGGGGTACTTTCGAATAAGTGATATGTCTCTAGGAGTCTTTTGAGTTAGTACCAAGTTTACAAAAATAACGACTAGTCAGTTATGTTTTATTGATAAAGTGAGTTGATCTTGGAGAGAGAAAAAAAAGAGAAGCCTAGGCTTTGAGAATTTCAGCCTTTTATAAAAAAAATTGGTAAGTAAATCTACACCCTGTTTGCCTATATATAAGGAGGATTTGATATTACAATTGATTTGGAGTCGGGATTACGTTATTGATTGATTGTAATATAGGTGGGTTAATTTGATTATTTAGACTTTAAAATTTTTTACAGGCTTACTCAACTTTTCGAAGATTGTTGCATAATTTGACGTAAGGATTACATAGATTACAAGCACTTCAATTGGATTTGATTTCGCATCCCGTGATTTTGATTGAAGTAATCTTTGTTTGAATCATGATCAAAAATATATTGAAATAATAGGTTAAGGTCCGCCTAGGAGGGAAACAATTACCTTCTCCCACTTCGACCGGCTTTGGATTGCATTTTAAGATTGTAAAATAGAAGCTGTAGAAGTTGAAGAAAAAATTGGGTAACCATAGCGAATACGTAGATACAGCAGAAGGAAATAAAAGTTCTTATTCGTGAATTAACAGGGGAGGTTTAGGGTTTCGTTTCGGCCTTGAAAAAGGTCACTGTTGCTGCTAAAAACATACTCTGCGTACATTGCGGAACCCGAGCCTGGACCGATGACCTGCAAGACAGAAAACGAGTGACCGCCGGGTGGGGTTCCCGGCGGAGAACTCTCCGATGCTTAAGTCAGAGCGCAGCTATAAGATAGTAACTCTGAAAAAGCATGAATTGTGTAGTTGTCCCATACCTAGAGGGGTAGACCCCTTTATATAGCTGTAGGAGAAGACTCCTAGTAAGACTGGGCTGTGGGCCAGATGTGTTAGGATCGCGTTAGGATCCTCGAGGATCACATCACAATCCCTAATAAGATAATTATTGATCTCCCAGTTTGACTGGGATTGCCGGGTATTCCCCAATTATTGAAAGTTATATTTGAGTTATATCATAAGCCCCCCACTTCCTTAGCTAAAATGTTTGGCTGAGGAAGTTTATACCTGGTGTCTCGAGACATGTGTCAGATTTGTAAGTGATTCTCATCCACTTGTAGGGGTAACAATATTTCTCTCTTCCATGTGCTCCGACCTAAGCGGGAGCTTAAGCCTTAGAACTTTGCCCAAGTAGGGCGCTAGAACCCTAGCTCTCGAGAGCTAAGTCTTAGAATGTCGCCTGAGTAGGCTATTCGGAATCATCTTTAGAGAGACGAATCATGGGATCTCGAGATCCTTTAAGGGCTATGCCCCATGGTAGCCTCTCTCGGGAGAGGACACAAAGCTGTACATGCAAGTTGTTGCATGTGCTAAGTGTTTGAATGTCCCCTCGAGGGGTCACCTCTCTTTTGGAGGGTGTTCATTTTGTGCAAGTGTGTGTTCTTGAGCTCGAGCTGACCACATCATGCTTGCGTTTTACTTTGTAGCGAACTCTTATCATCAGCTAAGAGTGGCAAAGAAGCCTCGCACTCACGCTAGGCTGGGTTTTGAATTGACAAAGAATGGTTGGGGGATGAAGTCCTTTGCCGTTTCACGGGTTAGAACTGTAGCTAAACCGTTCGGCTAGCGCTCGAGCTCTATCCTATCACCCTCGGGGGTGTTCGTCCCTCGAGGGACTGATGGAGCGCGGAGCTCACGCAAATACCCTCGGGGGTTTGACGGAACTTAAGAGTTCTCGTCTTATGGGCCCTCGGGGGTGGATGAAGCAGAAGCTCATGCAATTACACTCGAGGGTTCGACGGAATTTTAAGAGTTCTCGTCTTACACGCCCTTGGGGGTTTAACGGAACTTAGAGTTCTGGTTGTACACTCCCTCGAGGGTTTAACAGAACTTTAGAGTCCTCGTTGTACGCGCCTTTGGGGTTTTGACGGAACTTTATAGTTTCTCGTTGTACGCTCCCTTAGGGGTTTGACGGAACTTAGAACTCTCATCGTTTGTGCCCTCAGGGGTTCCTCGTCCTTGTTGCCGTGGTGCCAAATAAGAAGGCGCGATTCATGGAGCCCATAATATGGTCGTTGTGGCGAACCTCCCTGTCTGATAAGACACAAGGCATTAAGCCTGTATAAGAACGATCTCATGAAATATAAAGCTCCCCGGCCTTTGAGAAGGCGTGGATATAAAAAGACGGCTTTTAAGCCCATATGTAGAGTCCGGTCGCAAGAAGACCTGTAGGAGCAATATAGAAGACCATAATCTGCTTGCTCGACTGGATGAGCATATAAAGCTTGAGGACGCGTAGTCCGTCCGAGCAAGATGCCATTGATGATCAGTAGAGTAGCTGTCAGAGTTCATCAATATACTGAGAAGCAACTAAATCATTTGCTGGTCGCATGAGCTTGAGCTTGCAGTTGTACCGGCATATTAGTGATGTTTATTAGCAGAGGCTGACAATATGCTTTGATTCACTGATCGAGGTCACTGTGTGACCGAACATCACAAGATAATAAGAAATGTCGAGTCGGCAAGATGTTGTAGCAGAAATCCCTAAACGCGACTTCAAGTCACAGGGTGCTGTGAATTTTTCCTTGCTTATAAAGTGGTTTATACGTCACCGTTGATGTTCGCAGGCATAGTTTAAACCTTTCAAAAAATAAAAATACGTGACTGAAAAAACAGCCTTTGAAGCAATAAAACATATAAAAATGTAACTATGTTTTTAACACAGAATTAATAGCGATGTTCAGACACCACGACCCCATTAGGGTTTTGCTGGTTAAGCGACTAATGTGCTGCACTGCGTGTCGCAAGTGAGCTTAAAAAGTCATAGCAGTCGGTGAGACCCGACATGCGACGTGCTTGCGTCAATTGAAACAATTGGAAAAGAATAGACTAAAGGGTAAATAGGTCTAGCTTTATAAGAGTATTGGAAGCAGCCTTTGGAAGGCTTGCTAGCTAAAATTCGTAGTCACTTAATTTTTTAGTGACAAAAATACGATGAAATATACGCCTTTTGCATAGGTTAAATTAAAACCTTCATGCTTTTAAAAGGTGTGGAATGTTAAGACCATGCGGGTCTAAAACATAAATATGATTTTTTATGGGGTAAAAACATAATTCTTATAAAAAGAAAAGAATATACCCGATATATTGCCTGTTACAGTCGCTTAAAAAACAGAGCAGTTGGTTCCTGTCGGTGGTCACCTGGATCCAAATTCGGTCGCTTTTCCGTTGAGGTCGTCCATTACAGACTAGAGTCTTTTCATCTACCCAAGAGAATCGATTGCCTGGAGACAGAGTTGACTACTGCAAGGAGGCGGCGGTGCCTCCGCAAGGAGCAATGACAGATCTGGCAGTCGCGCCGTCCAGCGCAAAGAACAACCCACGGCCTTTGGAGGTAGATATGAGACGGTTGATGTGAGCGTGGCCCTTGTTGACGGTGAGCCAACCGTGAGGTGACGGCAGCGCCGTCTGTCTCGGTGGTGAGGGCGATATTAGTGCTGTTGCGACGGTCGCTTGGTGGTGCCGTAGTTACTGCTCTGGTTGGACGGCGGCATCTAGGGATAAATGACGCTAGTGTCTGCGGCGGTGCACCACTCGATAGGCATGGAGCCGGCGGTGGTTTATGCCGATTGCGACGGCATTCTTCTTCTGTGTTCCTTTTTTTGTTGTGAAATTGCTTCGGCCATGCGGCCAACTGTCCTAGTCGTAGTTGCGATGACATTGTTGGTAACCGGAGGAATTAGCGCCCTGATGACTGGTGGCGGCGGCTCTGTTGGGACTTTCACCCATGGGTGCGTCGACGGTGCACTGGGTAGTTGTGCGATTGGAATGGGTCTTGGATTAAGGGCAGCGGTGCGTAGCCCAATGTTGTTTGCAATCTTCGACGGTCGGTGTAGTTCGCTGCGGTGATGGCGACTACCCGGTTAGGCAGATAGCGGTGGCGCCACTACTATTTAGGGTTTTGAGCATGGGGGGCAGCGGCGCCGTTGCGGCGACGACAATCCCACGGTGGCTGTGTGGCCGTGAAGGTTGCTTTTGGTGGCCTGCGGATGGACAAGCCTGTATTTTTCTTTCTGTCAGATTTTTTTACGGAGGTACCGTCGGTGGCTTGGTGGAACCTTGCTGATTTGCTCCGGTAGCTTTGTGACGGCCGGAGATGGTGACGTCTAGACCTTGTTTGTGTTTGTGCAGGCACGGACCTGCCGTGTAGGCGCTGCTGACGGCGGCGCCGTTACTGATTATGGTGTTGACCATAGGGCCGTAGAGGTGCTAAGTTGCCTTCTTTACGGCGACCAGATTGTTTGATGGCAGTTGAATCTGACACCCGCGGTGGCGGCTATTTTGTAGCAGTTTCGATAAGTAGCGGCTAACAATTAGCGGTATAACCGTACAGATTTCTTGAGGTCAAATGGCTAGGTTGGCAGGTCTTACGGATGGCGCCAATCTGTTGCTGCTAAAAACATGATCCGCGTACATTGTAGAACTCGAGCCTAAACCGATGACCTGCAAGACAGAAAACAAGTGACCGCCGGGTGGGGTTCCCAGCGGAGAACTTTCCGATGCTTAAGTCAAAGCACAGCTACATGATAGTAACTCTGAAAAAGCATGAATTGTGTAGTTGTCCCATACCTGGAGGGGTAAACCCCTTTATATCGCGTTAGGATCACAATCCCTAATAAGATAATCATTGATCTCCCAGTTTGACTGGGATTGCCAGGTATTCCCCAATTATTGAGAGTTATATTTGAGTTATATCAGTCACCAACTGGCCACGTTATCTAGAAATACTTATTTGTCATTTCCAGCAAGACAAGCTTTGTTACTTGTTTACGCAAATTAAACGAAGTCAAGAATTATCACTCCATAGTACAATTCATAATTTTGGATCCGTAAGTCAAACACAAAATGGACAATGATATCTTCACAATTTCACACTTACATAGCGCCAATGGATGGCTAAGATGAATTCTTACTCTTATCGGTTCAAAGGATGTAAAACGGCACATCAAGTTAGTCTATCTGTAGTCAAAATTGTGAAAATGATTTCAAACTTTTATAACGTTTCAAAAAGAAGGTACCTTGATATAGAACCCTAATTCCACAAATTTTCCATTTCGGCCATTTTTAGAAAAAAGGGAATTAAGAGTCAAACTTTTGAAACTAAGGGGATTGGGGTATATCCCATATTCTTTTTTTGCAATCTTTGTAAAAGATAATTCTTTTTTCCTTTTGGTAACTAAAAAAAAAGTAGTAATATCTGAAAGTAAACAGTCAGATTTTGACAAAAATAAGCGAATCCCAAGTATGTTTTAGTAAGTCCAGATGTGGGTAACTTGAAAGGCCTAGGTTGAAATTTCAGTTAATTAGGCCCAAGCTCATGGCATGGGCTTGCCATGTTTTTAGAGTTCCGTGTGGGGCCACTAGTAATTTCTAATAACCGCCACATGGCAACCAGTTGTTGGTTAGAGTAAGTAATACTAAGTGTATAATAATAATAATAATAATAATAATAATTTGAGGAAGGCTGCAACGGCGATAGCAGGACAGATTGAGGACGTAGTGTCACCTGCCAATGAAATCCAAATTATCTGCTAGAAACTCAAATTTCTGAATTTAACCCATTTTAAATGAAATATTTATTCATAAACGATGCCAACAGCTTGGTAAATAAAGTCACTTATGTATACCAGTTCTGTTACATACGTACTCTATTATTTCAGAGAAAGATGTGAAAAAATGAAGTTTGTACGCGCAAAAGATGAAGCTAGAAACTCAGTGGTGTACAGCAGCCTGGTTATGCTACAGGGACGAGGAAAGGAATCTTGTTCTTCTTTCATTCCTGAGAAAGTTGGGACGAATTAAGGCTTCATTTCTTTCTTGATAGAAGCAACCAACTGATCATAAGCCTCTCCCCATGCTTTCTTCATCTCTGGTGACCACATTTCTGGGACTGCTTCCTTTAGGGTCTCCAACAGTGCATACTTTGTCACCTACAAAAGCAATTTCCAAGGGTTTAAACAACCAACGGGTAAGAATCTCGTTATTTATTCTGTTAAATGCACGGTAGTACCTCAAAGTGTTCGTCAGCTACACCGTATTTGAAGTGTGTAGCACCCAAATCTATCAGACTTGACTCTTTAACGGATGCTTTTCCAACTTTACGTAGTTGCACAGCAGATTCACAGGTCTGCAAAGTTATATGTGTGTCTGTTAGTTACTATCACTCTGGTAAACCTGGCAAGATTTCGGTTAAGAAATGCAGGTATTGAACTTATGTCAAGCTGAGCTTAGCGACCTCATTTATTTGGATATATTAAAGAGCCCAGCCTAATCGAGCTCGACAAGTCTGTCCAATAAGCTGAAATTGGGACTCACTCAATTAGGCTCGTTCAACGAACAAGTGAGCTTTAAACGAGTTGGAAGTTATCCTGTTAAGCAAATGCGCCTACATGAGGGGTCGAGCTCAACTCAAAATCACAAAAATGAGCAGCTCGATTCTGTCACATGCGAGCTGAATTATGAGGCTCGAGGAGATTGTGCAGCAGTCATGGCTTGCCACGGGCAAGACAGGAAAAGTGGTGGCTGCTCAATAGTCGTACAGTCTAGTTTCTGCAAAGGAGGTAGACCCGTAGACAGAGGGAGTGAAAGCTAACCATGACAAAGACGGTTAAAGCATGGGGTTTGAGCTTTGGGTTCTGCTCCAGAGGCACATCTGAATCTTTCAAGAAAGAGAACAGGTTCTTTGCTGATGGTGCAATCTCAAATATCCTGCCATGTAATTAAAACCCGATATAATCCTCGTACCGAATTTTTACTCCTGAGGTACAGACAGGAAATACGAGAGAGAAAGAAGAGTTGGTGAAAGGTGACCACCTTAAGAAGAACTTGAGACCTAATTCTCCAGCATTCTTCTTCATAGAACTCCAAGACTTCACAACCAAAGCTTCCTGCTCCTCTGTAAAAGCAGTCACTTGCAATGTCCTTCCTTTCTTCTGCACGCCTTTCAAATACAAGAATTGGAGAGTTTAGCAACATCTTGCATATTCGCACAACCATATAGGAAGAGTCAATTTGCCACAAGAGAAAAAGAAAGAAAGTACATGGAATTCTGCAAACAAGTCCCCACCCGGATCCATCCCTCCTGACCCATGACAACTCCGTGGACCGAAGGTTTGAAAATCCTGACCCAGAATTTCCTTCTGCAGAAACACTGTGAAATGGCGAATAGGTACTCTTACATATTCCTGCAGTTTTTTGTAATTTTAATGTGAAAAAACAAATTAACCAGGAAGATACTGGGAAAAATTAACAAAAACGAGGATTTGAAGAAGAACTTAGACCGACCACTGGAGAAGATCATTTTAGCATTTGAAGCAGGAGAGCTGGTGTGCAAGAAATTCATGGTGTAAATTTGAAGGTTATAACTCTTTCGATGGTGAAGTTGAAGACTAGGCCGATGGAAAATAAAGTTGGAAAGGCCAAATATATATACAGTTGCGGTCCACCAACATAAAGTGTAGATTAACCTTTGAGAAGCAGGTAGGGCCAATTTTGTCCTACAGTATATTAAACATCAAAACTGTGTGCTCACGTCCAAATACAATGGTCTATGTTGATCATGCTTGACCATTTTGCTGAAAGTGATCCAATAAATTATACTCTATAAAAAATTGTTAATGCTGTCAGCCATGAGGACGAAGCAGTGACCCCAGCCTAAAGGGGGGCTACCCAAGACCAAATTGGATTCCTCGGCATAGTTGAGATTGACATCATTCTTAAAGGAAATACACAATAGGAACTTTGGAGTAAACAAGAAAATCCATGGAGCAAAATTTAGACGTGGATACAGTGTAGAATTAGAGAAAACAAAGCAACCAGATGTTTAGATTTGCTCCAGGTACCACCAGATTAAATTTTGGTTTCTCAAAGTGCCAACTTACTGACCACCCAGTAGGGCTCTTCAAGGCCTTCAAGCTGACTAAAACCAAAACTGAAACTCTAAGCAAAGGACCTGAATTCATAGGTTGTTCTCGACGACAACATTGGGAATCAGGCCCTCCAGAACAGGAGGCTTTTATATGCCATAATCTACCCCCCAAGTCAGAAGAACAGAATGAATCATTAGGACGTTCCAACCCCAGTTCTAGTTTCAAAAGACCAACTACCAGGGCTGAGGTTTTTGAACAAGTCAAATCCCTCTCCTCCTCGCGGTGAACCAGCATGTTTTCAACCTACAATAACCTGCAACGTGAACTTGAACACCTTCCAATGACATTGGAACAACTTTTTTGCAACTAGAGCATGCAGTTTGAAACATCATCACAACCTAGGACCTTCAGGAAGCTGGTCCAAACACACCATTTTCACAAGGAATGGATAAACAAAATGGTGGGTTCGAATACCATTTCATCCACAACCATAATTTACATCTGGGGTTGCAACTACCGAGTCAAATGGAATTTCTACTCTTTCTTTCACCAGGCATCGAGTTTCACCACCTTCGACTACCAGGACCCTCCCCGGCGGACATTGAAAAATTGCCCCCTTCTCTTCGCTCCCTTGCTGTTGTAATAGGCCCAAAATCTTGAATTTAGTACCTCTTTTACTAATCTTAGGCTCAAAACCAGCCAAACTTAGAACAGATAGTACACCAACAAGGGTGAGAACCGTCTTGGCTGCCACATTGATGAATAGTTTCACCCCTTTAAAGGAGCTTTTCGATTCAGATTGCACTTGATTTCTGTCTGATTCAGGGAGGGACTTCTTAAATCCAGTTGCAGCATCACTACTTTTAAACCCATTCTGAGCTAACTTTTGCGTGGAAGGAAAGCGTGCAAGATAACCAGTGTCAGACAGCAGGGAGCCAGGACGACTTGGATACGGAGGAAGGAGAAGATCATTATTCTCTTCTACTGTCTCACTGGCAAAGGCTGTAGCCTCATGTATGACTTCCAAGTCATCACCTTTGTACTCCTTCAGCTTCTTAAGCAACTTCTTGCGGCTGTAATCAATCTCAGCAAGGGCCGCTTCCTTCTCATACCATTGCTGCTGTTGTAGTGCCTGAAATTAAAATAGAAATGTGAAGGGACAAAACTTTCTACAAAAAGATATAGAACTGTATGAGGGTGTTAATGTAGTTCCTTCCCCAGTTTCAGCTGAAAGGAAAGATAACTTCTGGCATCTGCGGACACACTGTGGAATGCTTAGATGCAGTGTCAATCCATGAAAATTCTTGGGGTTACACAAAGTTGGTTAAATATGCATTCTTCCATAAGTTTCTTGATTCTTAACACTCGATTACCCACCTTCATGCATTATACTAGCTTTTGGAGCCTAAAATATCAAAGATCACTCCTGCTGAACATTAACATCCACAGTTCACAAAGTTTAAGATTATCAAAGTAATATGGCTTTGATGACTGAAAACCCAATCCATTGGCAACTGCAGTCGATAAAGACACCATGGCAGCATATATGGTGAGCTAATTACAGAAATTGTTGCAGGAGTGGACTATGGAATCAGCAGAGGTACAGTAATAGCAGCTGCTTATGTATAATTCGTACAGGTGAGAAAAACACCTAGGTTGAAAGAGCATGGAGAGGAACATCATTCACTGAAAAGAAAGGTCAATTTTATCAGGTACTACAGTTTTGCTTCAGGGGGCCGGAAATTCCTACAGAAGCTTAAGAATGGTATACCGTCAGGCAACTTGGTGCAGTTGTGTTGCAGTTCCAGAGGATTTGGTCACATATTTTCTCTGGGAAGGCAAGAGAGAGAGACAATATACCATTTTCTGAGTCTAACAGCAAGGATAACTACTTTAGGAGGCAAGATTCATGTCAACTGAGGTTTCATCTGAAGTAGGAGAGGTACATGGTAGCCACTCGCTGATGCATCATTCAGTCATTTGGAATGTTTGGAGTTTCTCTGGTGTCAGTCAGAGCTTTAAAGAGGGAAGCCAGCGACAATAAATGAGGGTACCCAATTTCTCTGAAGTCGTATGTTGGGGAGAGGACAAAAGAGACTTTTCTTCCCGTCCTTTTCTTTCTAGCTCGAGGGGTTCACGGATTGATTTGTCTTCGTAGACGAGTTTTCCTTGGGAGTCTAGTGTCACTATTACTGCCCTCCTGTCCCTTTAGATTTCTTTCCCTTGGAATCTTGTTCTCCTTGTGCCAGTTGAGGCCTTTATAATCAATCAAGAACATTTCTTTTTATAAGCTTAGCTGGATAAGAAAGTGCCACTTTTGGAACATATCACTCAACTATTTTGCAAATTTGCAGAACACGCCTTTACCGTCTTCACACGGGAGCAGGTGGGGGGCGGGGGCCGGCGGAAGTTCTCTCATTGAATATACCAATCAGTAACATACATTAAACTAAGGGCTAATTACACCTATGTCCATGAGGTTAGGGTATAATTACAGGCAAGGACAATAGTTTGGACAAATTACACTTATATCCGTTGACCAAACGGAATCTTAAAAACCCTAACGGTTTCAATAAAATGACTTAATTGCCCCTGAATTTGAGTGATATTTCTTTCAAATGCCATTATAAAGATACGAAACCCTAAGTTAAAAATTAAAATTCATTTTGAATCTAATTAGGGTTTTAAACTTTTATTTTCTCTCTAAATTAGGGTTTAACCCTAATTTCTAAATTAGGATTTCTCTATCAGGAATGGATATACTTCGGAATGGGTTATTTCATTTTCTAAATTGGATTTTGGCTTTGAATTTCGTCCTCTTATCTTCGCCATGGCAATCTGTAGATCAAGTTTCTAGGGTTAGGATTCCTTTCCCTCTCCTTATCTGATTGCACATGCAATCGAATTGCGAAACCAGTACTTCAAACCTATGAGCATGATTTGACGCACTTGAATTGCAAAACAGGTACCGCGAATTGAATCTATGGGCAAATCTTAACCGCGGCACCGGTGTGCGCCGTCGCTCCTCCCTCTTTCCCCCACCACGCTAACGCCCCATCCCTCTTCCCTCTATCGCACCATCACACACACCCAGATCGCCGCTGCCGCCTCTCCCTCTTCCCCTTCGCGGTTGTGCGACTGCTTTTGTGATTTGGCAGCCCCTTGGTAGTGGCGCCCTGGTCGCGGCTAGATAAGTTGGCACCACGACGGTGGCCGATGGAGTGGACTTCGATCTGGGCTAAGCGTGGCGTGGTGGGGGGGGGGGGGGAAGAGGCAGGGGCAGCGGCATGGTGGAAAGGAGAAGGAAAGAGGCGGCGGCGAGGTGGTTGGAGTGATGGGGCGGCAGCCCCAGTGAAATTCTAAAAATGATGATGGTTAGAGAGAGAGAGAGAGAGATAAACTTAGGGTTTCAAATTAAATCCAATAAAAAAACACAAATTTGAAAAAAAAAAGAATTTAAATCTATAATTTGATTTGGGAAAAAGACTTAATTTCTATTAGAGAGATCCTAATTTAAAAATAAGATTAAAACCTTAATTTGGAGAGAGAGAATTAGGTTTTGAAACACTAATTTGGTATTAGGTTTGAAACCCTAATTTTGTAGATATGTGGATATGTAGATATGTGGTATAAGGGTAGTTTTGACATTTAGAAAATATGCATGGATGACATCAGCCAAAAAATATACTTTTTGGACGGAACCCTGACGGATAGACACGGCTGATACATTTTAAAAGTGTTTGGTCACAGTATGTTACATTTTAAAACTTAAAACTTAATGTCCTTGACTGTAATTATACCCTAACCTCAGGTACATAGGTGTAATTAGCCCTTAAACTAATTTCATGAGCAAGACTATATCGTACCTTGTATAAACTTCCCTAATGACAGTAGCACTGTGGCTTGCACTAAAAACAATTACAAGGAAGGTGATAGAGTTCATAAAAGACCAATTTCTGTACCAAATCAGTACAAGTGAATACCACTAGTCAGGATGCATATCAGATACCAAAATTTTCCGCAGAGAGTTATTAAGGAATATAATAGTAGTCCTCCAGTGTTAAGAGTGTTCAAATGAGGAAAACAGAGTTCAGAAAAGATCAATTTCCATACAAAACCCAAAGAAGTCCATGCCACTAGTCAGGATGCACATCAATTACAAAAATTTGCTACAGAGAATTATCTACCCTCAAAATAGCACATTTCAAAACAAAACAGCAGTCACGAGCTAACGCAGCAGGGATCTCAGTTAGCTGTTATAAACCAGTATCGCATGTTTCAAGTCTTCATTTACAAAAGGAAGCCAACCAAGGATTGCAAAGAGACAACTGATGTGTTCCGTAGCAAGTAAAAACACAAGACTACTAGTACAACTCCTATAGTCAACCATAAGATTTCAATAATGCAAGGTGCCATAGTAATAAGTAAGCTACCCCTCTCACCTACCCCCAGCCCTCATCCCCGTTGCTGTCCAAAGGTTTGCTGGACTCCACCAGACATCCTGGCAGAACTGACAGCTGGTTTTGGATTGCTACGTTGTTCACATTGCATCATCCCAAAAAAAAAGCCATGCCCTGTCATGCATCATGGTGAGACGCCTCTCCCTTGGAAGTCAGATCACGTCTATCGCCCTTATGCAATCCAAATATGAGCACCATTTTCTGTTTACACCAAATGATTAATATGCCAACATGCTCCCTTTCAGTAAAAAAAACACCATAGAGATACACATACTTCCCGGCCTTTTCCAGTGCTCCCCATGGGCTCGAGTTTGCTGGTAGTGCCCATTCCTTACCCCTCTACATTTCCTCATACCCTAGCTCTCTGCATTTCCTCTTACCAAAGAAGCAAGACTCCATTTTGAATCCCCTACCCATTCCTAATAATGGCTGCTAGTCTCTGCCATACTCCACATAGGTGAAGAAAGCCCCCAAATTGAAATGTAAGACAAGTCTAACTGACCATCTTCACTTCCTCAATAATGTCCAAAGAATGTTATTGATGACCGGAAGGCCACCCATTCTTACTAATGGCTGTTAGTCTCAGCTATATACTAATAGTAGAGCCTATTAACTCCGTAGCATATAGAAAGCCCTCCAAATTGAGACATTCGATAATCCAACGCCACCAACCATCGCACGGACAAACACCACAAACCGTTACAAGATGTCATGCCATCTTTAGTAATGCCTTAAATCTTGTATCAGACGTCTAGAGTCATGTGGCTTGCTGGTCATCACAAGCATCCGCTACATTTCCTTCTAGTCTTTAGAGGGCAAGTTAACTGCTTTAGCGCACTTATACCGAATGGTCCCCACCTTGTCATGCACCATTGCAAGAACCGCTACCTTATAGATGTTTGTCTCGCCTTTACCAACTCGAACATGCCATGGATATCCAGCCCATGCTAGTGTCATCCATATGAAGCAACGGTGATGTTTGAGTAACTGCAAAACACCGTCCGCAGATCCTACTCCAAGTAGATGACGTTCAATGATAATCAAACAAAAGTTCCTCAAAAGGCCTTGTGTAAACTTTAAGACAATGAAAGCTCCTGCTGCCCGAAGCACACAAAGGAATAACTCATAAGTGGGACTTTATATAAGGCGCACAATGCTCCACACAAAGTTGACAGGAAACATAAAATAGAGAGAAAGCACCGCAGGGGGTCTAGGACCTTCGGTAGATCCGTGGCCAAAATAGTCTTTTGAGCAGAGCAGAGCGTCACTATGAAAATATCAATGTAATGCACAGGGGACACCCCTCCCTTACTTCATCTCAATAAATCTGCCTTCACAGGGTTTCAAACCCCCCCAACCCCCATCTCTCCGCCAAATATTGCTTACAAAGATGGGATATATATTGTACATTTTTGTTTTCCCGGTTTGTGCAAAGATGAAAGATGGATTTTTTCGTTTACTAACTAAAGATATTAAAAGTCACTTCTGCTTGTATTGGGCTGTTAATGCATATCTCATCGTTGCTGTTAAACCCACAGATATAGATTGGAGAAAGAGAGTACTTTCACTGAAGAATCAAATAAACCAACTAGTTACTTAGCCTTCCTACCTAAAGTAATCAGCGACAACCCATATGCTTGAAGTTACAGAACTTTGAGACTTATCTGAAGGTAAAGAGAAATAAGAAAAAAGACACTAGAAGAAAATGAAAAATTAAATTACTTAAAAAACACGATACTAGAAAATATACTATTCTTGGGGCACTACCACATGTTCTTGTAAGTGACGATGTCAATCTTGTTCATATCTTCAAGGTTTCAATAACATCACAGCTATGATCCTTTTTGAGTTTTGACCAACGGCAGGACCCACCTCCTCATAATCCCATGAGAACTCCTCCAAGGTGTCATTTTTAAGTGATTAGCCAAAGCACAAATTTGTGGTTTACATCTCTACAAATATACTTAGGCATGCGAATGATAAATATTGTAACTGCTTGTTTTTACAGTGAAAATAAGTTAACTGCATGATAATTCCTCTCGCTTGCACGCATAAGATCTTTTAGTTGTTTTGCTAACAGGCAAAAGCAGGAGCAGCAAGAAGTCATTTTGCACCTACTCTATATTCTTTAAGGCAAAACAATTTGTCAACGTCATCATAGTAAATTCAAAGTGACACAATAAGCAACCAATTCAGTGAACAGATAAAGAACTGATATAAAAATTAGGGTTTCTAATAAAACCCTAATCGGAATAACACCCACAAACGATTTAAAGAAAAAAGCAGACCTGCAAAGAAGAGAGCTGGGCTTCTAGCGACTCGAGGGCATCACGAATGTGCAAAAGGGTCTCTTCTGCTGCTTCTTCTTCTTCGCCTGCCTCGCCCATTTCGACTGTCGGGTCTTTCTCCTCTGCTTCTTGATCTTCTTTTTGTGCATTTGGGCCTACCGCTTGCAGAGTGGTGGATGGTTTGTGGATGCAGTTGGTAATCTTGGATCGGAGCTCCGAAGCTCGGGCCAACACCAGTCCAATACCTTCTTCATCCATCTCTCTTATCTTGTGATTCAAAATTTGGATTTCCAAGTGTGTTTTTCGTGATGGGTTTGGAGGTAGTGAGGAGGTGCAAGAAGCGCCAAAATGAAAGAGGCCTCTTCGATACAAGTGATTCTGGTGATTCCTGAGCAGATGACACACCTTTTCTTCTGCTTTGCAATTAACAACTACATGCCAAAAGCCTTTCCCTTGCGAACAAAAAGCTTCTCTCGTTGTCAAACGGGAAATTATTTTTGGGCATCTCTCTTCATATTTTTCCTTCGTTGATTTGAAGATTTTTTTCTACGTTCTTCTGAGTATTGCACTCCTTTTATATGCATCTTTAGCGACAAACTTTTGTATACTTACATGAAAAAGCTAAATAAAATAATAAGGGCTAGTGAAAGTTGTCATAGTCTTTTGCTCGTAATATTTAATAAGTCCTCTTTAAATTAATAATTAATCTATTTTGACAAAATCAACTTTGATTCAGTGACTTCTAGTGATATATTAATAGTCAGTAAAAAAGTGATACTAGTAGTATTATTACCTACCATTATGCTGGCTAAGACTTTTTTATTAAAAAATTTGAGATGAAGAATTATTGCTGGCGCATGATTATCTCTATGTTTGGAGGAAATAATTTTCACGACTTTTGTTTTCTTGTCCATCTTTCAGAGGCGGATCCCCTGCTGTAACTAGGGTTACAGCAGAAGTGTTGTAATCTTAGTTACAGCTATTCGATTAAAACGGAGGCACCAGATTCTACCACATCACCAAACCCACTAAAAGCACATTAAATGGTGTGCACCATTTATTCAGAAGAAGTTTTGTCCGTGAATTCTAAAACGCACCGTTTAATTTGCTTTTAGCGGGTTTGGTGATGTGGCAGAATCTGGTGCCTCCATTTTAATCGGACGGCTGTAACTAAAGTTATAGCAGGGTAACTAATGTTACAACACCTCTGCTAAAACCCTAGTTACAGCAGGAGATATGCCTCCCCATCGAGGGATCACAAGAAAAACTAGTTGTAAGATGATAGTACGGGTTATGTTTCTTGTCCATCTCAAGAAGTCACGGAGACATAAGTTTGTGAGGCCGCAAATTTAATTAAAAATGGCTGGTCTTCATCGTATTGAAAATATTTGTTAGGTCAAAGTAAGTAAACTTACCAATTAACACTTTTAATACTTCATCCGTCCCTAAAATATCGATCACTTTTACTTTACACTTATATTAAGGATTTTGGTTATGTATTGTTTGTTTTTTTCTATTTTACCTTGTAGAAAGAGGGGAAAAGAAAGTGGGCGGCCACGAAAGAGAAAATTGCTTAGTAGAGTGTTAAATGTAGAGATCGAAATAGAATAAAGAAGTGTAAAGTGATGGGCAGAGAGAGAGAAAATGAGTTGGTAGAGAATTAAATGTGGAGAGAGAAATAAAATAAAAAATATATAAAAAGGATAAATATATAAATATACTTACAGAATCTGTCTTAATTCGAATGTAATCATTTTTTGTCGGACGTCCTAAAAAAGAAAGATGATCGATTATTAAGGGACGGAGGGAGTATCTTTTTAAGAGCGCACTGTCCACATCGATCTAAGGCAGCGGATGACCTCAAGATTTGAACTAAAAAGTCAAAGGAATGTGAAAATCTTCTTCACCATCGGGCCAATCGTTTGAGGCTGTAACTGGGCCGGACCAAATCTAGCCATCCTTTTTATAGACAGTCCAACATCAATATCCAATGAATCCATGTGGTGGTATAAAAGTGGGCCTCTTTACACACCGTAACGGGCCGAAAAGAAAAGGTACTTCCTTTGCATCTTTACTAAATTGAGGTCCAGGTTGTGATGGCCTGCAACTCCAAACCAAAGGAATATTTTTCAGAGAGGCAGAAATGACGCAAACCAGAAAAAGAAGCATAACTGTCAAAGGCAAATACAATTTTAAAGTAACGGATATGTAGCCAAGAGAAATGTCAGTGCAGAACAATGTTACTGCAATTTATAAGGGGAGGGAGGAAAGGATGTATTGAAATTTTTCTGTCAACTGGGCGGGTTCAGCGTTATTATTTTAGCCTTTATTCAAACTAGTTGGGGTACGCTACTACTGATATCGCTCTTTTTTTGGTCGTCCACGGTGCAATGTCACAACTGACAACTTCTCTATCTTTTGTCAGGTCCTTGTGGTTTTAGATTTCTGCCCTTTTTCTGTTTGATGTGTCGTTAGCTAGTAGCTAATAACATGATTCTTTTATACGACCAAAATAATGTCCAAGCCCCTTGTGTTTGACCTGAGAAGCGGAGAGAGGAACTTTCTGGGTAGCTTTTGGGTGAGTAATGTATATGGCAGCCAGAGAACCGAGGAGCAAAAATTTGTTCAATAGAACAAGTTCATAAGATTCAAACTTTGTGCAGCATTCTAACAAGAACATGGGGGTGCAGCAATTAAGAATGACAGTTGAATCACAACCTTAGGAAAACTGGTGATCAAACAAGCTCATGCTCAAGCTCGAGGAGCTGAAAGAGACTTTACATTATACTTCTCTACTGGATTTTGTGATCAGTCAGTCCACTAGAGGTAATTGTTGTTCATATTCTCCAACTCAGTGATCTTGAACCACTTTGATTATCATTCTTTTCACGGAGTGAGACCACTAAACATGGCAATAGCATTCAAAGACTCATTTGTCATTCGGCTATCATGCTGCCTCTGGTGATTGAGTAATGGATTAAGGACACAATCACTTGACCAGTTCCCTTGCAAACAGATAGCGAAAATTGAAGTTGTGTGGGATCCAATCGATTTTCTTCCCGAGTTTTCCTTGCTGAAAGTTTCTCCTGATACAAGCAGGAAGTGAATGCTCTATCATCTCCACCAGCCCAGCTGGGCAGAAATCTGATTCTTTTGCATAAGAGTCCACAATCTTGGGTAGAAGGATCTTATGTTCCTTGTGCAGCCTGAAGGTGCTCTGCATATACTCTTCTTTTGCCATTTCTAGCTCCTGGAACACTCTCTTGGCAGTGTACATACGAACCTATATAGTTATAAAGCGAATAAGAATGAGAAGGAAGAGTATGCAGTTCATAGTCCTTGTTCCATTGATAAAAAACAGTGGTCAAAGCTGTTCATGGGGTTTTAAGTCTAACTGTCTTCAATATTTCCAGTTTGACCTAAGCTGATCTTGTTGCCCGAAAATTTTGTGTGTTCCTCAAGATGGCTTATACAAGGTGGCTTGAACTAGCCTCTGAAGAACGTTTATTCTTGTAGGATGAGTCAAATAGTCCGTTTCTAATGCATCCCGACTATTATGCCTTTCTACCTTCTCTTTGTTCATTAAGAAATAACTTGATGAAAGGAAATTATTGAGGACTTCCTGGCTTGTAGATTGTACCATTGGATCGGAATGGCTTCCTGAACATAGTGCAAAGTGCAAGAGAGGCTGTGGGATCCCTACTGCATATGCTCTTCGTGCATCTCCTGCCTTGAATTTTGCCTTGGGAAAAAGCAGAGATTGAAACCACTGCAGCCGAAGCTTCATTAGTACCAATAAAGCACAACCATGTACACTTCCAAGCATATCCATTCGGATATTGTAATTTTGTAACATATACCTGTCCTGGACGAGGCAACCGGCATCCCAAAATGGAACTTTGTATTATGTCTACACTTATGGTGCGCCCACCAATGTTATATGCAGCCTGGGTTGTGGATAAGCTTTTGAAGTTAGGAAAATCTATTTCCCCTATATATACTCAAAGAAAATTGATGACTATGTTGTTACCTTGAGCAGCAAAGAGAACCTCTTCATATTACCTTTTGGAATCCCATATACCAAAAGTGCCTGCAACAACGCATAACATGTGGAATACGTTAAACGTACTTCCTGAGAGCACAAACATTGAAAGCAGCAAACCAAACATTGGTGTAATAGATTTTTGGCTATTGAGTATTACATGCATCACTAGCGCATTGTGTACATTGATCCAAAAGGCTAGCTTCTCCTCACGTTTCATCTTTCTAGGATCAACTTCTTCCAACCGAGAGACAAGAGACCTGCAACCAACAAAAGAAACTTTGCGTTTTAAAGGAGATAAAGCATATGATGTTTGAAACAGGACATCCCTATGCTCAAGTCCTTCTGCAAAGTGCTTTATATGGTACTTTGCAGCCTTGCGATCAATATGGTAAATCGAAAAACCAAAAGCATATGAAAAACTGTTTGGATATCGAAAATTTGCACTCTAGGACCAGATATTTTTTCAGTGTACTCTGGAGATGGAAAAGAATTCAGAGTTGAGAATTGAAATGCTATATTTGATCTAACCTTTCCTCCATTTGGTAGGCACCAAAGAAAAGAAAAGTATGAATGCAGTGTAAGAAGACTGCAAAGCAAAAAGCTCAAGGATTAGGAGACTCGCCTAAAATCTTGAATCCTATCTTCAACACCTTTTAACTTGCTATCGTCTCTACAAATCCCTTGCACCTCTACCATTGTCGAGTACGATCCACTGAACTCATTCGATCCTTCAGTGTGGAAAGGGTGGTTCAACCATGAATTGGATGATGAATAATCTCCACATCTTGGACTTCCTATATCGTACTGACTTTGTGAAGGAGATCCACTCGGTGATGATGAAAATGAAATAGGAGAGGAAGCGAAACCATAATTGAACACAGGGGGATCAGCAAGTTGGCAATAAATGGCTGAAATGCATTTAATCATTTCCTCTGAAAGCCAGTTTGGTGTCTCCGGGACATGATCAGACATACTGTTATCAAGATGTTCTGCCTGACTAACGCTTGAACTAGCACCCTGACCACGCTGTTGCGAGAACAGAAAAATAGACATTTAAATCTTTGAACAGATTGCACATTTCAATGATCTTCTTATATTAACTTACCTCCAACATTGATAAAGGCAATGAATGGTGCGAGTGTACAGCTTCAGCAAGAGCTCCCAGTGGAGGAGTTCTGAAAGAATAAGCTGAACAGTGAGAAAGTGAGGATAGGCTGCGGTGAATACTTGAATCTATTAGTTCTTGTCCTCCCAAAATGCCAGAGCATTCTTTAGATGGATTAGCTTTTGAATCTTGAGGCAGCGTGCAGCTCCTGGTGACTAGATTTTCATATCCTGGGACTTCCAACAAAGTGCCTTCTTGGGTGGCTGAATCCGGTTTTGAGATCTCACCCATTGTAGGCATGGATGATATTCTTTTATCAAACGTCTTACGATACAATGAAAGCAGATACTTCTCCAAATAAATAACTTCCATCTCCAAAATGGAAATTTCTTTGATCAAATCCTTGGCGGGCTGCATTAAAGTGGAATTAACACCGAAAATTTCAGTTTAGAAAAAGTAGTTGACATAACAATAAAGAACACAAAAAGGGTAAGTAAACACCGATCAATAACCAACTGCAAATATACAGGAATTACTACAGAAGCAAAAACTTAAGATCAATTCTAGCCTCTTGAGATCAGCTCTTTCATATTTCCAGCGGTGTTAATAACACATGCAGTTTTGGCTTCTGTACTCTGGCCTATGTCCTTCTATCAGTAATGAGAATAAATTTTGGATGCCACTGCAGGGGATTCCATTGCCTCTTCTGGATTCCTAATTTGCATGTCATAGTGGCAAAGACCAACGGTATTGTGTTTTTAAGCCTTTGATACCAACAGAGTGACCTCCAGTGAATTTCAGTAGCAAACAGTTTTTTCCTTTTTAATTAACTATTGTTATATCTTTTCCTTATCTTTCTTCAGACATGTATGCAACAGTTAGAAACGTCCCAATCATGTGAATATTGGTTCATAGGCCTCAGCAACAAGCAACTATTAGCATTTTGCACATCTAGTGATATGAAGGGGATGAAGAAAGTGAGAAACCTTGGCAATTGAGTTTTCATCTGTAGATTCGTGCAAAGCAGGCGGATAACTAGACACCCTCTCTAGTTCACAACGTACCACAAATTGTTCTTTAAGTTGTTTCTGAAGTTGTAGAATCTGCAAAAGTGGGCAACAGTAAGCAACATGTCACAAATGGATCAAACAATTTCACCTGTTAAATTTGGTGTTTATTCAAGAATTCCATTTACATGGATTCACTCTCTCCCCTCTTTTCCCTTTTTCTCCACATTTGGTTTTTCATTGCAAGAAATCGCAGTTAAGCAGGTGTCATTGTTCGTGCCATTACAGCAACTTTGGCCATAAGTCCTTGCATATGCATTTCCTGATCGGCACTTTAGCCTCATGCACATCGCACTTTTTCAGAGTTAATAGAAACATATGGCGATTATGAAGTTAGTTTAGGAGGAGCAAAGAGAGAAAGGAGATTGAAACTTGAAACAAGACGTTTCATTAACCTTTTCAAAACCAATCAGCAAATCTTGACATGCTTGGAATATTTTGGGCCTTCAAAATGAGACTTTACCTCTTCCTTCAGAGAATTGTGGTCCTCAGTGCTAGGTAATTGCCTTTTCTTAGCTTCAATCCCACTCTTCAGTTGTCCCATATCCTATTGCGAAGCAAACTAAAGTGAGAAGACTGGATAAACACTCATATTGCAGTTGAGTAATTGTGATTGTTGAACTTCTGGAGTCATTAAAGCAAGAAACTCCAGTATAATATGAAACTTTTACCAACTTAAGATGCTGAGAAGCTTTGAAGTTGTTATCCAGCATATCTCTGTCGATATCTTTCCCAGTGAGACAACTGTCAAGAGAAATGAAACAAATAATTCAACATGGAGTGGCTTGTGGAAGTTAATAAGTTGGCAAATTTGGTACAACTCTAGCTATAGCTCTTTCTAACTTTCTGCATTTCTGTTCATTCAGAACTCTGTAGTTCTTCAGCAATGTGTGTAATCTTTACCATCTAATTTCGACAAGCCAAACCAAAGAAGAAAAGAAGGTTAGGAGGTGGCAATGGTCTTGTCTGTTTAAGTAAAAGACTTCCCCGCTGCTGCTTTGAAATAATCCTCAAATTTTCCATTTTTGAGAATTGGTAAGGCGGATTAGCCTCTCGGGGATCAGAATCCTTTTCATAATTATGAGTAAATATTGCGGATTCACAACTTTTTTGTTATAGAGCCGCAAATGCAAGCTTTTAACATTAGAGGGAACTGAGTACTCCAAGAAGTTTCCTTTCTTGAGCTTGAGTTTTCCTTCCCAGCAAAGCCCTTTTCGTCGTAAAGGAAATCAGTGAAGCCAATGTAGTTCAAGAAAACCATAGGTTGCATAAAACACAAACTGATATGTCTGTGTGTGTGTGTGTGGGGGGGGGGAGGAAGAAACAAAGTAAATGGCATGGGAATCGAAAGCAGCAGCACCTGTTAAAAAGCTTGAGCCTTGAAGTAGCTATTACTTCGATATGACTTGAAGAGCTTCAAGGAAGAACCATGCTCGGCCCTTCATGAATAGTCCAACACAGAATATATGCAACTGGGTGACATCAAAGACCCCACTTCCGAAAGAATTCTCACTGAAACAGCATTAAATGCACCCTAAGGTATATCCAACAGACCTTGACAAATTCCTGAACAGAAACAAGAACCCAATATAAGAAACATCCAAAGAGCATTAAATTGGAAGCAGCAATGCCCTGCTTGCTCTGCACATGAGAGGCCGAGTACCTGGTGTGATGGAGAGAGACTGGTCACAACGAAATTGGGTTATCTGTGACTGTGAAAGCTGAACCAAAATCTATCAGATATTCCTATTCCAACACTATGAGTTGTAGCATCCACTAGGATAGCCAGTGCATCATGCTTATATGCTAATATCCATACACAGACTCGTGCACGAAGTGTGTGGAGCAATTGGAGTAAAGGCTAATCTTTTTTGACTAGTCACTTGTCTTAGAAAGCAATGCCACATAGCCAACTCTGTGTGGCTTTTGTAAGGGTGGCTTTTTTGCATTAAAAGAAGTAAATTGGTCGGGGACTTTTGATCGAAGAAAGTCCAGACAGTAGCATTCGGCATTAAATGCTTGAATGCAGTACGAGTTTCCTTCGAAGTTTTTAGGTGCCGTAAGTCCGTTAGACTAGCCATTCGAACAAAAAGTTAATGTATCGCTTAAACATTCATCATGGGCGATAAAATGTGCTCCCGCTTTTATTAAGAGTCGCCACGACAACCAGGTACTCATCCTTACGAAAAGATTTCTCAAAGAATAGTTGGTAGCGTGACATCAGTCCATAATTGCAGTTCATCCGTTCACAAGACTTCTCACAATTGCAAGGTCTTGAGTGGTAAGCGGTAATCGTTATTCTTTTTCTCAAAAAGGTGAAAAAAAGAAAGTCCAAAGGAAACTTTTTCTATGGAGTCTTTTGGGGTGGTGAGACCCCTCCAAGATGCGGGGACACAAGTCCTGGTACCACTCATCCCAGCTGCCAAGCCTTCTTATCTTAAAATCCCTGCCGTATTTATTGCAGAAAATTCAAGCTGTTTTTGTATACGAAAGAGTAAGGTTTATGTATCATATATCCCACACGTAACAAGTGCATAATAATGCTAAAACTAAGGGGGAAGACTGTATATTGACTTGAAACTTGGAATTCCTATCTGCTACTACCTTTTTTTCTTTCCATTTTTTTATTCTCTCTCTCTTTTTTTTTGGCGCTCTGAGCTCAAGGGCAGCTTATACAAGGTTTTAGTGTACCCTTCTTAGGATTTCATTTGTGTGACTGTAAAAGCGCTAGCAATATTCAGAATTCAGGATTACAGTAAGAATGGGCTTTCTAGGTGATGCACTTGCAAGAGAATAAAAGAAAGCAACCTCAAAAGGGCTGAAAGGTGAAGGTCAAAGGAAAAGGGAAAGGAAGGCTAGAAATGAAATGACTTCGTTTGGTAGGCTTTCCCCTTTGTCTAATTCTCGTTTCCTGGTGAAATTCGGAAGACAACCAAAAGAAAAGGACCCATTTTGTGGATTGTGGAGTCACAGCTCACAAACTGGCGAAGAAAGCTTTTCAACTTTTCTCATGGGACTGGGGTTAGCCTTGCTTCACCACATAAGAAAGGGGAAACAATATGGCGATGTTTCAACCCAAAAGATCTCTTTTTTGCTTAGTTGACCCTGCCACTGTGAATTTAACTATCATAAAACAAAGTAAAAAAGGTAAAAAGGTACGAGTTAAGCGGTGCAGTTCATCTAATTGTAATGCAGAAGCAGTTTAGATATTTAATTTAAAAGTGGGAGTGAACATCACGAGCTTGAGAGTGCATCTGAATTTTAGTTCCACGTGAAGAATTTTCTCTTCTGCCGTTAGGATCAATACGGTAAGAACTTTCACAATATACATGACATGAAAGGTTACTATGAAACTAAATGTCTGTTTAAAATCACTTCCAGTTTTGATTTTCTGTCTTCAAAAATATAAAAATCAAAACCAGTTTAATTTTTTTATTCAGTTTTATTTTGAATTTTTTTTTTGAGTGTTTGATTACCCAATATTTATTTTGAGTTTTTTCCTTGATGATAGTTGTGGTGGCGGTGGTGGGGCACGGCGGTCACCCGCGGTGGTGAGATGGTGGTGACTGGAGAAAAAAAAATCGTATGCCAAACGCATTTTTTGTCTTCAATTTTAAAACAAAAACCAAATAATCTTTAAACGCTACTTAAATGTCGGCTCTAGTCACGATGGCGAGATCCAAAACAAGCGAAGGTGTTAGAAAATTTGTTCCCAGTTATCAATGACAAATATGTTAAGAAATTAAATTTTGATCTCCAGCAGTCAAATACTTATTTCTTAAGGAACTGACAGACATACTTGGAAGACCAATTTAAAGCTTTGTGTTGAACTTAATGACTTTTTTTAGTAGGAAACAACAAAAACTCAGCAAATTTCGAAGTCATTAAACTTAGTGCCACTGTATCAAAAGATACTCTAGAAAGGTCTCTGACAGATACTACTTTATGGCCTTCGTATAGTATAAAAATCATTGGAAGGTCAAACAATTACTATGAAAAATGTTTTCATGTGAAGCCAAGACCAAGAGCTGATCTTAGTAATATAATAATGCAGCATGTTTGTAAAACAAAACTGGGTACTCACAAGAGATTTCAAGATTGGGTTAGCGTTGAGATCAGTGCAAGTTTCATACAGGGTGGTAGGTGAGTTTCGGGTTAAATCGCAAACTAAATCATTACCCTTCAATTTGAAAAATTGTGAATCGAACCAAAGCAAACACATCGGTTTGGACGGTTCGATATAAACGTTTCGACGTAGTTGGTTTGAATCGGTTTGCACCAACTTAAAGACATAATTTATTTGCACACAACTAATTGAAGTTATATTTTTCTAAATTGAATATAACTTGTTTCATTCGATATATAAGTTCACATTACTGAATGAGAAAGTATGAATAAATATAAACGAGATAACGGTCAAAAAGAAATTTGTGTTATAAGTATTGCCAATATTTTTGTTTCTTTTAACTTTCAAGATTTATTTATTTAAATTTGTTTAGTATCCTATATGTGTAATTATCATTAAAATGTTATTAAAAATAGATTAACATATCATAGATCAGTTCGGTTTAATTTAAAATCAGTTTCAAAAATGTGAATCATAAACCAAATCAAACCAAGGTCAGTTTAAAAAAATATGAAATCAAACCGTTAAGATCTTTAAACGGTTTGGATTGAATTGGTTCGATTTGAACAGATCAAATTGATTTTGAACGGTCTGGTGCTCACCCTAGAGGGTGGGGAATGATCAATGCTTTTGCACAAGCTTAATGCACCAACTCCTTTCTTGCAAGTTTCACAGCATGCTTCTCTCTCTCTCTCTCTCTCTCTCTCTCTCTCTCTCTCTCTCTGGTACGCACACAAACACACACACACATAGATAGAGCTAGGAAGCCAGAAAAGAGGAGCGAACATTCCAAAAGCGTTTGAGGAAGTCAGTCAATGCAAAAAATTAAGAGCAAAAAGCATCTTCAACCCTTGGTAAGCGCCTACCTGTCCGGTCCAGGCTCTTGTACATCTTCCAATGCCTTCTAAGGCCACATAGCTTATATTAAGGGAGGCTAAACAAAGACACACTCATCAATGTTGTCAGACGCGATACTTAGCTGCAAGTTGTGTGGCTGCATAAGCATACAATTCTCTACACTACTACTCTTACATAGAACAACAGCCCAGCAAAGCTCGGGCCTGAGCTTGTAAAACAACAATAATGCACAAGGCTATGTACTAATCAATACCTAGATGATAACATTTTTCACAGATACTGGCACTTCAACGACATTCCACTTTCCCATGGAAAAGCAAAGGTAGCGGAAATGAGGAAATACAAAATTTGATTAAAGAGGAAATACGAAGTTTGATTAAGCGGGTATAGGCTTTGCTTAAATGCAACGAATAATTCGATGGATTTGAAATGTACCATAACATACAGGGATTCGTTTGCTTAAGGAATCAATTCAAACATCCTTCATCCATGACAAGTAGAATTATACAAACACCTAGTTGGAATCCACGAATATGAACCGTAAAATAAAGAAGCAAAAGTCAGATGAATAAGAGCATTTGCCAGATGTCAGTAGAGAATATACAAATCAATGTAAGCCCAATAATGGCTATCCGCATTATTAGGACTAATAGCACGGAGGCAAAACCGAGAAAATCCTAGTTCTCTCTTAAGAAGGTGTCTAATAAAAAGATTTGATGGGCAAAAGAGGTCATAAAAAGGGGTGAAACACGGGTATTTCATCTGCTCAATGGCCATTAATTCAAAAGATAATTGCTCTCGAGTTAGAGCTGTACAATTGTGCCTAAAATAAATAGCACCTCTAATATCAATTTCTGTCACTGACCTCCGCAGGCAAGTTAAGATCAAACAAGCCAGCTCCAAAACCACCTGTTCTAGCCCGCTTAGGCAAAGGACACCCGATATCATCTGAACTCCCGGAGCCTGATGGCTGATCAGATTGTGT
This sequence comes from Escallonia herrerae, assembly GCA_033070095.1. Taxonomy (NCBI): domain Eukaryota; kingdom Viridiplantae; phylum Streptophyta; class Magnoliopsida; order Escalloniales; family Escalloniaceae; genus Escallonia; species Escallonia herrerae. Next base: position 162,037 of record JAVXUP010000743.1, read on the forward strand.
CGTGCTTCCTACAAGCACGTTCAGAAATGATGTTTATTAAAATGATATTGGCTTCATGAAATATGCCTCTACTGAGCTATGACAAAAGGAACTACTGAATGGGCAAAAGTTGCACACGTCTATGTTACATGGACTCTTCAGAATGCTTCAGTACCCATGTCGAACACTCGACACTCGAACATGGGTATGAGATATGTGTCAAACACATCTCATTGGATATACCACTATGGACACTGTCTTATATTGTTTCTTTCAATTCATTATTCCTTTGAGATGAGACATGTTCTCAGTTAAAACCATGTGTGTCACATGAAACACCATTTTTGCTTAGAGATAACTAAAAGTAATAGTCGATATGAATATTTTGTTGTATCCCCGTGTCTTGAGCTTTAAAATTAGACAAATCCGACACTTAGACACGTATCCGACCCGACACTTGTACAGAGTCCATGTAACATAGGTACACGTAGATACAATGACAAGATTAGAAACATGTAAAAACAATTCAAATGAACAAGCATAATCTACAGGATACAAAGTACCATGCTTTCTTCACCTAAATATTGTTTTTCGTGCCTGAATAAAATTGTCTAAATCGATTGTACAGAAACCTAACACTGATTCACATAACATATCCAATCCCAAGGAATGTACCACTAAGCTGATCCTTTGGTGTCAGAGCATAAAACCATAGAAGTTATTTTTTTTATATGCCTGAGACCTACAAAAGTTGGGGAAGCCATGGCACAAGGGAAAGTGAGGGGTTCGATACTCGGAAAAGCCTCTCCAGGGAAAGGCTGCTTACATCAACCCTCCCCAGACCCCCGCAATCGATGAAGCCTCGTGCACTAGGGCACCCTTTATAAACCTACAAAAGTTGCAATGTGTGGGCTACAAGGCAAGTTTCCATACTGAAGAGCAAAAACTCGGATAACTTTGTAATCATAGATAGTGCCTTAAATTGTTCAGGTACCAGCAGAGCCAGATTTCTCCTATTTATTGGAACTTGGGATACAGCATTAGTGCGTAAAATGTGCCCCTGAAACATCTAAACACTGCTGATAAACTTTGCCCATCAATCATAAACACCTTTGCTCCATGATGCAGTTGGAATTAGGGAAGCCCCAACTCTCCTATCAAGATACTATCAGACATTGTCTATCACGTCCTAGGCATTAACGAGACTATATCACTGCAGGTTAGTTTATCGAAGATATTAGGAGCTTGCTTGTGAGTAAGTTCAAAGTTAGAATGTTGTATTGAGTCCTAAATGAAGTTTATAGAAGTATTTAGGCTAAACTGCAAATAGTACGACTTGGGGGTCTTTATAAACATTTAGTGTTATCAGTGCAATACCTAGGCTTGAATGCAAGGGTCCTCAGCAGTGTGGTTGGGATAAGACAAATTTGAGCTTGCTTGTTCGTAAGTTTTAAGTTAAGAATATTGTATTCGGTGTCCTAAATGAAATTTATAAACGTATTTGGGCACTAAATTGTGCTTTCCAACATTTAATATAAGGCTACTTTAGGATTTAGCTCTAAATTAGGGCATAATCGAAGCAGCAGCTTGCCCATCAATTTAGTCATTATCATGTATTTAGTATTTACCTATTTTTATGCATAATATAGTTTTGACGTTCATCTGATTTTCAATAATGTAATCCCATTGACCCCTAACATTAAGTACATAATATCAAAAATATCTTAACAGGAGAGCTTGGGCTTCCGCCTATTCCAAATGCTTTGTTAACAGTTTCCTCTCCATAGTGAATAGGACTCCAGTGTAATGACAAAAAGTAATCACATAATTTTTGGTTCATTCAATAAAAAACAACTATGTTAACACTGTGCACTCTATAGTAAAAGGGGTTCCTGCTGCAATGACGCAGAATCATCGCACTTTGAACTGCTCTTTTCTACTACTCGGTATAATAAATAACCAAGTTAATTTTGCAGAACAGTCAAACAACTTACCCTTTGTCTGCTTGTTTAATTTATGACGTTTGTCAGTAGTGCAAGCTTTAGCACTCCAACAGACAGACAGTTCTGTTGCCTTCTCTATGCCTTTCGACTGATATGGAGCTATATTGTGAGTACCATATTGGAGAGAACCCAGCAAATCATTCTCAATACATTCGTACCTGCAACGAATTACCGATCATGTAATTTTCATGAATATAAATCGCATGTCAAGCTTCATGAAAGCCACACTCACATTTTCTTGCAAAGTTTGTCAATAATTACGGACAGATTTATGACTTGCATTCTTATCCCCATAACTTTTTCTTCAGCATACTGATCAAATGGCTCCTCCAGAAACTTGGATAGCTTCTCAACATTCGATTCAAGCTGCTGCTGCTGGTCCTCGAATAGATGCTGTTTAATACTCCTCTCTACTTCCGTCATCTCATCCTTAAACAGGTCTTCGCCAAACATATAATATGCAAATGGATATGAATATGAGAGAGCGCGTCTGGATCTGAAGAGTCTGTAGAGTCCATTTGTAACCCAGCTAAAATCTCTGAACTGCAACTCCTTCTCTTCCAAATTTGACACCTTCTCTCTAACGGTCTCCCTTAGTCGAGATTCCTGCTTAAAGGAGTCTATATGAGCTTTATAACGATTATGATAGTGCATGTACCGGTATAGGTCCCGCTTTGCACGCTCAGCCTTTTTCTCTCCGTCTTCCTCATACCGACCACAACTGTGGCCAGAGATCGAAGACCATGTGTGATCCCGGCCAGTTGCACCACCACACAGCCAACTATGTGAAGAGTAAATTAAGTAAGAAGCAAGCCGTAGGCCACATAATGTTGACATAGAAGAACAATGTAATCACAGGATGCAGCCGAAAAAGGCCCAACATTTATATTCAGTTAAAAGTTGTGAAACAAATAAGATCATATACAGTCATACTTAAGTTAATAGGTTCAATCCATCATCTATGTTCTGCAGCATTTTGAACAGGTGATGGCCAAAACAATCAGAAATGATCCCAATGCAAAGACCCAATTTGCCTGAAATGCATGCCAAATATTCTGGTTTACGTAAAGATAAGCGAATTAATAAATTCAAGTTAACATTATCACGTAATTTGCCAAGCACCCCTATCAATTTCCAAAGGATTCCACCCCATAGTTACATGCACGTATAAGCTTTATAAACAATCCACATAATTAGAGCTAATATGTATCAGCTATACTAGGAGTAAACAAAGCATGGTGCAAGCATAAACAATAATACAGAAGCAAACCTCATAAAAGTGCATAGATTTATACCCCATTCTCTATATCTTTCGGGAAGTAAATAATTGGAAGACCAATAGAACATCTTATTGTGATCACGTGCCCCCCATTTATTGTATTGATTCTGCCTGATAAGCATATAGGACACAATCCAGAACAATATTTGTTGTCGATTTCACTTATTTCTGGTGTATTAGTCAACCACTTTCAGGTCCATATTATCACCAAGGACGCGCTTAAGCAAAGATCAAATTTTCCCATTTCCCCATACAAGCAAAAATATCAGCTCTGTATACATTGGATAGCAGAAACATTGAAAAACATGCACAAATGGAATGAAGACGACAAGAAATAACTCTTACCAAAATGCTTGCCCGCAGATGCAGCTTACTAGGTTGCAGCCACCATTTTTCTCGACAGGTTTGTGACACTTTGGGCAAGGCTTTGTATGAACTGTGATCCAATTTACAGTTTCTGATTCATCTCGGCATTTCTTGGTCCACAGCTCCCACATCAAACATGAACAAGGGGAGTGTGTTTCAGATAAGCAACTGAAACAAAACTGTAAGCCACATGAACATTCTACCTCGATAACTTCATCATCCTCGACACGTATGGCATTCCCACAGTGAGGAATACTTGGGCACCACTTAACCATTTTATTGTCCTCAATATATGACTCAAGAAGAAATCGATCAAATTTCTCTGCTAGATCAGGGTGCCTTCTGCTAACTAGGTTTCTTACTACGGCTTCATCACATATGGCAAAACATTTATGTGCCATGCACCTGATACGCTTACTCTGCCCTTCATTTATCTTCACAATAAAATGCTCTGTCCAACCTAAAAACAAAAGCAAACAAGAAGACCAAATATATTTTCAGCATGAAAACAGCATAATGAAAACCTACTCTCTTTTAAGAATTACAGCAGCAAAATTGCACCGACATTAAATAAAAAAAACGTTTTCATCAACTTGAAGCTCACCGGCAAGTACTTAAAATAGTAACATTATAGTTAAGCAAGCATGCAGTAGCTAATATTGCATTTTTGTGATTGTTCTGGCCTGGCCTCATCAGCTATGCCTGCCAATTGTGGATCTAATTGTGCATTACTCTACACTCTATACAACCATATCAGATGTTCCAATCAAGGGAAGAAATCTTACAGTTGTTACAAAAGCAATGTCCACAGTCCATTCTTGTCACCTCACTGCTAGGTACATCGTCAATGCAAATATAGCACATCAACGTAGAAGCAGAGACTGACAAGTCAAGATCTTGATGCTCAGCCACAGGTACGCCTGCTTCTGTAAACAGGTAAGGTTTCCCCTTCTCCACAAGCACTGCCAACAGCTTCTCAACATCCCAGCGATAATGAATAAGTAGAGATCGTGCATGGTGTTCCCTCAGTGAAAGCAAATCTGTTACCCTACCTAAGTCATCCCTCTAAACAAAAGTCACAAAATAACGAATAACATCAGTATCCAAGAAGCAGATATGGTTAAGGAAAACACAAAATATACATTTTTTTTCCTTTTTTGATGGGGAGTGGTGGTGTGTAAATATATATATATATATATATATATATATAGAGAGAGAGAGAGAGAGAGTAAAAACTGGCTACTTTTTTGCCTACCTGTGCAGCTAACAGTGACTCCTTTGTGATTACCTGCAAAAGGCCCACAGCGCTTAGCATCATGAATCTTCAAGTGCCATAAAGAATAACAGACATGGGCGGTGACAATAAAAAATGAATATGCGAACCCAATATCACATTTCATTCTTGAAATGTTTCACAATTCGATATAGGGTTTAAATCCACAACAATGACTATCTTTCCTCAAAAAGAAGAAGTCAAGGGCATGCACGGACTTTCTTTTGAGAAGGCTACTGTGGAAGTAGAGCCCTTATGCCAGATGTAAGAAAAACCGTGCTGTACATCAACTCCAAAAATGTGGTGTACTAAGCCACGTCACTGCCCTGGCACCTTCTGTGCAGCTTCTCTACAAACCATCCAAATGCAGATTTCCTACTTCGACTGCATTTCGCAAACTTAAGCCAGTATATAAGGCATAATTGCACTCTGGATGCAATAACTGATGAATCAAATCAAATTTCTCTCTAGTTCACTAATTTTGAAGTCTAATTTTTTACATTCAAGTCTTCCTTCCATATCGTTCCTCCAGTCATATCTATGTAACAGATGTATGTCATCATTGCACTTATTTCGTTATTCAACTTTCACTCAAATCAAATTTCTTTCTATGTCTGTAATCTTTATGTCTCAATTTTTCAAATTCAAGTCTTCCTTCCATATCGTCATCCACTCATCTCTATGTAACAGATGTATGTCATCATTGCACTTATTGCGCTCCTCAACTTTAAATGTCTACCCATGCAATGAAAGGGGAGCTGCAGACACCAAATGATGAGCGATTGTTGGCAACTTGGCATGCATTAATCATTATTTGGGAGATCAGGGAAAAAAGATCAGCATATATAAGCAATACGGGCACAGAAGGATCCTCCCGTTGCAAGGTCAAGGGAGGGGTGATCTTAGCAGCCTCATTGCAAAGAAGCTGTTCCCTTCAAACAAAGGCACTCAAGTTTCTGACCACAGATTTCTAACAGACAGCAGGTTAAGGAAGCACTATCACAACCTTTTTAATCTATCAAAAACGACAAATATGGAAGTTATATAACCACAAAATAAGCTAAAGAGTAATAGCATAAATAAAACCTGAATCAGCGATATCAAACTCCATAGCCTAACAACAGCAACTCATTAAGGACCAATTCAAACTCGTATAGAACAAATTAAACAGCATTATTACATAACAATAATAGCTAATTGCTAACGGTCAGGAGCAGCACACGTATGGAATACCTTGGTGTTCGAGACTTTGGGTGGGACCCACGGGGAATCAGGCTCTTCGTTATCGAGTCCATCGAGCGACTCACGATCAGACGACCCGTAATCTTCTTCACTGCTCACCCAATCCTCCATAGTGAATTCTTGTAATGACTTGAGGATTCTTGATTGGTGCTGAGATACTATAACGCAAAGTCGTATCTCTTTGGCCACGTATTAGGAGTTAGGACTTCTATATTTACATGTTTCTACGTATTTTGCTGTACAAACAGATCGATCGATCGATCGATCGCCGTATAAAACTTGATGACTTCTCGTTGCGACGATCAGAGGAGAGAGATGAACTGGACGTGCCGTATTCCGGTGAGTTTGCCGGTGGGAGGCGATGGAAGCTGTGGTCTAAGCAATATGTAAAGTGTGATTTTCACGGTGAAGAGGAAGAAAAGAGGCCCTCTCTTCGGCTTCTGCGGTCCTAAGTAAAGCTCAATGGAATAATGTAAAACCTTAACCTTACGACGTCGCTCGATAGGGGGTGGTAGAGACACGATGCCGTTTTGAAGATGTTTGGAAAAGTTGTAGATATGGGAAAGATCTGGTGTTAGGTGGGTCCTCCGAATTATAATCCGTTTCTTTTCTACAATGTTATATTATTATTTTTTTTTTAGTGAAGAGTAAAAATATATATCAAGATTAAATAAAAAGAGTTACAAAATATGTTAAATAGCAAGTAAAAGATAATCGGATGACATTCTTATCCAATAGGCCTTGCCATAAAATAAACCCTACAACAACAGTAACTTAACTATTATTAATATTTTTATTTTTTGAATGCGAACAAAAGTAACTAAATACAAGATAAAGACTAACTACATAACCTAGAACAGATAATAACGGGAAAAAAAGGCAACCAATTAAAAGACTCCACCAGCCAGCCGCATTCCTAGTGCAAAACACATGTCTCCGCCGATGCCACGTGTCCTCGAGCTCCATGACCCACTTTAGTACAGGGAATGTAACGCCCCCGAATTTATATACGAAGCATTAACGCCGAATAAGCGGAAATCAGAAAAAAAAAAATCTTATAATTATCAGAAGTCTCTCAAACGGAAGTCAGAGCATGCACTAATAACTCCCAAGAGTATATCAATAACTGTCATAGGGCCTAAAGCTTTTTATAGAATCCAAAAATTTCTCCAACACGGAGTTCCAAAACAAAACCTAAGTGATACCAACTTGTCTTAGTTGTTACATTTAAATGCCAATACTAACTCTGAAATAAGGCAGCTAACTCTTGGTCACACAACTAACCCTCCAAATCCAAAATCCCACCTACTAACCACCTGAAAGCAAAAACAATAAGGGAATGAGCCAAATGTTCAGTAAGGTCGCTCAAATGACCAATCAATCGGAAACAAAAACATCTGAAAAACGAAATTTAGGAAGTACAAAATTTTTCCAACGAACGGATAATCAAACCAGATTTCGAATGTCAAAACATTTCTGAATATAAAGTCAGACACAAAAGTTTTAACGGAACGGACATCAAATCAAATTTCAAATGTGAAATTGTATCTAAGTACGGAAACAAACACTATCAGATTAAATATCAAATATCAAAATATATCTGAGTACGGAAACAGACACTAGAGAGTCATTCAGAAAGTGGTCACATACGTCATTCCTGACGTATGAGGCCGGTTCAGAAAGTAAGATCGCGATCTCTAACTCAACTCTCCTGAGGTAGCCCACGTTTCACTCTACCTGGGTAAGTCGGAAATCAGTCACATACACTGTGACATGACTCATAAAATTACACAAAATAAAAATCTCAGAATAACCGTTATCAAATATCGGACATGTAAAATCATATTCAAAGGTTTCAAAATAACATTATCAAATAACGGACTTGTCAAACAATAAGTGGAGTTCACGAATTAATGACAATCATAAATCACTGAAACAAACGATATCGATATGTCAAAATTCAGATGTCAAACAAATTCGACGAAAATTTGATTTTCTCAAATCATAACATTGAAAACGAATTATTCATAACCATGGTCAAAATAAAGGGAAAAGAACGTTATTTAACTCAATTTGAAGAAGTTTAGATTTAAAAAAAAAAACTAATGACTCACATGAGCGATTGGTTCATCGCTGCTTCAAATTTTTTAAAGTAAACCCTTACCTTAATCAAGTATTTTGAGAACCACAATCCTTAAGCTCCTCTTAGAGCTTCTAAACTTTCCAGGCCTTCTTCTCTATCTCTCTTTCTCTCACATAAAGGAGAAGAAAAGAAACAGAGAACCCAAAAGGGTTAGGAATGAAATAAAATATTATTTATATGGGACAAAAATCAAGTTTGCATTCGAACGAAAACAGTTTTCGGTCGACTCAATCCTTCAGCCGTGAAAATGTCTTTCCGAAAATCTTGAGATTTTATTCAACCAAAAACACCATTAAGTCGACCAAAAACACTTTTAATTCGACTGAAAAAAAAATTGCATTCGACTAAAAGTTACTGTTCATCGATTTTATTTTTTTTTCAATTCAACCGAAAATTAGTTTTCAGTCGACTCAAAACTTTTAAGTCGACCGAAAACTTCAGTAGCTCATTTTCACACACAAAATATTTTTATTCGAAGTAAAATCTAATTTTCATTTGAAGCCAAACTATTTTTTATTCTACCGAAAACTTCATAAACTCAAAAATATCATTTCCTTTCATTTTGATTCAAATAAAATCACTTTTCATTTGATCAAAAATTTCATAAACAAACCCAAACCATTTTCTCAATATTATCAAAAAGACCACAAACTTATTTATTCAAAAATACTAATTTCGCACAAGGAAAAGAAAATTTTCGGGATATTACAGGGAAACACCGTCTCCGACCAACACACGGGCGTCAATCCGAGGGAACATCAACCATAACCAATCGGAAATCCTTCCAACCCAACAAGAGCCGGAGCTAAAAGACCGACGGTATCCCTTCACAACCACCGGCGACCACCTTGACACAATAGAAAAATACTTACCCTCACCAACGGCAAACCGTGATCTGCCACAACCTACTGCAATCGGTATACAAACTCGCTGAAAAGCTGCACCACGTGACTCCGTAACAGCCAAGCCAAGCTTAATCAAACAGAAAATACGACACAAAACCACACCACAACAACACAACCAACATAGCTTTCTAGAACTAGGGGGAAGGGGGAAAATAAAACCTAGAAGAAAGGACCTAGACTTAGAATCCCCTGCCTTCTCCAACCCGTGGCAACGCAACATATGAACGGCAAAATCACCCAAACCACAACCCACCGCAAGCCAATCAAGATGTAGCCCAAGGTATGAGACATCTTTCCCTTCCATCGAAGTCCCAACCTATCTCCAGCACCAGATCTGCAACGGATGTTCAAATTGGACCACCAGCCGCAACGGAACACCTAGCACCCTTGCCAACCGAATCTTGCACAAACCCAAATAGAAACAACTAATTGATCACCACATCACCACACGTTGGGAACGCCGGCGGTGATGACAGAAATGGACACGGGATGAGGAGAAGATAGAGGTTCAATGGAGGGGAGGGGTTCTCTCTTTTTTTCGTCTCTCTCAAGAGGAGAAAGACTTGCCGCATAAGCTTGCAAAATCATTTGTAATGTTATGTTGTTATTTTATCATCAAATCTCGCAGTAACTTGGGTAAGACAACATTGATTATTAGTAATGTGAATTTTCACATGCAATAATAGTCACTAAAGGTGACAAGGGCAATCATCCGGATGTGAAAGAAGCACTTTTGTGTTCCCAAGGAAGATTGTCTAGTGGGGGTGTGATGATCAAGACATGGTGGCAATTTTTCATACTTGTAAAATCTCGTCCACGGAGTTAAGCATTCCAGCTCTGTGATTAGCCTTTCAGCTATGCTGGGTTGGATAATCCAAAACGAAAGTGTAACAAAGTTAGGTACATGGGTAGGAGGAGATATTTTGATCGAGGGCAGAGGCAGTCTATTAGGATGGGGGACACTTGACCTACAAAAGATTTGGAGAATTATAATTTTTTTTTGATGCAGTAAATTAGAAAAAAAAAACGCGGGTCAATGTGTAGTTCTAGAAAGTTTTGACCCCCTTGCCAAAAACAAAAAAGTTTTAACCTTTACTTATCGCCACATAATTTGAACTTAATTACTAAGAAGTCGGAACTTTACTAATCCCATAACTATCAAACGACTTATCTAAACTTAGAAGAAGAACATAGACTTAAAATTTTGAAGCTCTAACTGCTAATGCAACTGTGATTCCATCATGGCGCCACCATCGCTTCACGGTCTACTGCTCTCATTCCAATCAACAAAGCTCGTGGCGTTCCCTCTCTGACCTCTTCGACTTTCATTGATTGTTATGACCTCACAAGCGCATACTAAGAGGTAATCAAGTTATGGTTGCAATGTACTTCAAGTGTGGGGGGGGGGGGTGGGGGGGGGGGGTTGTACTATGGTGGGGTTAGTACGTAACCAACAACCTTGAAGGACCACGAATGTTTATGGGGCAGCTTGGAGTATCTCGGCATAAACCCCGGCGGATACGTGGTCCATCATCCTGAGTTCAAACTCGTGTTTCGAATAGATGCATTGAAGGATGAGCTGGGAAGCGTGGGTGAGTCGGAATGCGAGTGACTCTCTCGGCTCGTTGGTGGTGCTAGGCCTTCGGCCATCTGTGTTCCCGGAATAGTTGGGATCTCTTGATTGTGCATGGAATATGGATGTTGGGGTTTCTTGAGCGTGCATGGAGTATCGATGTTACAGCGAGGGCAAATTAAATTCTTTCTTCGGTGGTTGAGTGGGTTGGGCTAGGGTGTGGCTCAAACAGGCCAGTCTATATCAACACCCCAATACAGGATACAAATGGCCTTTATAAGTTCTCTAAATGATAGGTTTTGTCCACTTCAATTTGTGAATATTTACACTATTTATTTTTTTTCTTTCAAAGAGTGGATGAAAAGCATGATTTTTTTTGCCCTGTGGCCTTACAAAGAAATAATTGAACCTTATATGCCCTTAGAAACCAGAATAAGAACTACGACAACAGTTGCACCAAGATGCATAAAAGTGCGACAACGAGTAAGAGTTAGCATGTTACAACAACACTGTAGATGAGAGATTTAGTGACCAACATCTGGTTGTGTCATCAAGAAGCCACTCCTGATAGACTATGGTTCTGGCATGACACGCAAGATTTGCCAGTTGATTTGCATCCAACATTCCAAACGTAGGAGTCATATGAACCAAGCAGCTATGCCACATATTGAGGTTAAAAGAAATGCCATGTTGACGTGCACGTGTTAATATACAAACCTGGCACGCACTGTGGTAAATTTTGTTTATTAATCCTCTCAATGACGCCAAATAAACAAAAGGGTAATCACACTGTACAAATGAGCAAGGAAGAATCTTGAATTTGTTTTTTTTTTTTTACTCTTTGAAATCCAAAAGCATAGCCACGTTGAGACAGATGGCCATCAAGCAATCAAAGAAAAGGTGATTAGAATTGGGATACTGTTGGTGTAGAGTGTACACGTCGAGCAAGTTGTCCTCTCACCCTTTCTCAGAACGGAAGAATCCTAAAAGAATGGAATTTTATCGTGCTAAGTTTTATCCCTAATATAAAAGATCATTTCCAAGATTTGGTGCAAAAGCTTAGAAATGTTATTTCCCACCTTGTTGATAAGAGACAATCTGCCTTCGTTCATGGTAGATCTATTCTTGATAATGTGCTCCTTATGCAAGAACTTGTGCATAAGTATCTTTGTTTTTTGAGTAAAAAGGCTGGACTGTAAGACTCTAATCTAACTGGCAGGGAATATTGCGCATTGCTGACCTACAAGGCCGCCACATATATCTGAACTCTCGATTCTCGTACCTATGTCGGGACCGAAACGCACAAGGACTCGTGTGTGAAGCACATGCATGGCGAGGACGTAAGTTTGCAATACGACAGACAAGATTCGAACTCAGATGGGAAGCCTAGATTGAGATTCTGGGGACCGCTGAACCAACTCTTGTTGGCAACTTGTGCATAAGTATCATTGACGAGGAGGCCAAGCTAGGTGCGCTCTAATGTTGGACCTCATGAAGGGTTTTGAGGCCGAGAATTGGCCTTTCCTCTTTGCTAACTTAGAAGCCATGAACTTTCCTGCTCAAACAATTACTTGCATTAAGGAGCGCATTGCAACCCCAATGTTCTCAATCGACCTCAATGCGATTAAAACGGTTAGTAACGAAATGGAGCGGTGGTGTATGTCATGCATCATCGCCCCATTTCAATAAAGCCCTTTTGTGTGTCATGTCCTAACGCCAAGTATATCCAAACCGGACCAATAAAACCCTTTTGTAATCTCAATCTTTTGAAATATTACCTTGTCTTTTGTATGGGTTTATGATACTAGCATTATGTTATCTGTAATGTAAGGTGATGTAATGTAAATTGGATGGTCATGGTAATGTCATGACAAGGAAACAAACTATGTAATGACTATTTTCTATTAATATCACTCTCTCATTAACCAAAAAAGTAATGTATGCCATCAGGAAAACCATCAAGAAAGATATTCCTTAATCATATACAAAATATGGGTAGACTCGTGACATTAGCTCTCTGCATGAAAACCCTTCTTATGAGATCCAGAGCAAGTGAGGAGCTAGTATCTTCTTTTTGTTCTTTTAAAATGCAAAATCATGTAGAGTAGTATCAATAATTTGACTGTCTTTTTGTTCTTTTGAAATGCAAGTTTCATGTGGAGTACAATCAGCAATTCGGCTGAAGATACTGAAGTTTGTAGCATCCCCCTTCGGCCATTCGATCGCTTTCCATGCTTGACAATCATAACACATAACCTAGATAAAGTCAGGCCATCAAATGAACAAAATAAAGCCCACTTCCCTCCTAATATTTGGTTTGATTTCATTGATAGAGAGAATTTTCATTGAACTGGTGACTTAATTCCACCCCGATCGTGCAACATACCATACAAATAGATACAATTTCTCATCCTAACAGTATTCACATTGACACAATTCCTAAGTTCCTCCGATAATACCATAAATCTGGGGATAGCATACAACGATTTCAAGATCTCCGCACATTCTTGTTCCTTGGTCTCAACAATTTCTTTGTAACTAGGGGATCTCATAAATTGAAATTGTATCATCAACACCGTTGCGGGAGAACTGGTTAAGCATGACCATTTTTTCATAAAAACAACATATATTGTAGTTCTACATAGTGTCTTACAACAGATGGGGGACCTTCAACCCAGTTATTCATCTATGAACAGCTATACTCATATTTAACTGCAGGTTTATGTCTATGCCACTTGCAGGGCTTCTTCACGTTTAATCTCAAACACCTTAATAAGGACATCTTGGATAACCTGTTCAAGTCCAGTAAACAATCAATTCCAACCTAATGGCATCAAATTTACATAGCAACTGCAAAGCCAATGGCAAGTGATGCTGAGATAATTTGTTTTAACCTAAAATGAAGGTATGTTAAAGTTGGAGAAATGCTACCATAAAATGTACACTTTAGCTAATGCAACTAAACAAACAAAAGGAAAAAAGAAAAAGAATGCAACTAATAAAATTACCTTATCAGGGGTAGATGCACCAGATGTTACACCTATTGTGATGGGACCTTCTGGCAGCCAATTTTCTTTCTCAACCAGCTCACCATGCTGTTTCAAGGCAATTCCAGAAAACATTACTCAACATCAGACATTGAAAACTAGAAATCATTTGCCAACACATGACATATGTCAATTGCAAATACTTACCATCAACTTATAACTTATTCTGTTTCCAGGGCCAATTCTCCGCTCGCTGTCAACCCAATATGATGGAATTCCACGGTCCTCTCCAATCTCTTGTAGGTGTGACGTATTGCTCGAGTTCCACCCACCAACTACTAGCATAAGATCAAGATGTTCCTCCACCAGCTTATACATAGCATCTTGTCGCTCCTATAAGCAAGGACAAACTTGCAGTTAGTGAGCACCAATAAAGAAGGTAAATTTGATTCTGCTAACTTGCAGGGCAGGTGGCTTCTCTTTCCTTGCAGTCATGTGGCAGATGGAAAGGGTCTAAAGAAGCGCATACGCTGCCCTATCTCTCCCCACCCCAACAAACACAGTCATTATGCATTAGACAATATAAATATCTATATGCAAGCATACATAAGGAGGCTTGAGAACCTTAAAGGAACCAGAAAAGTGGAACCCAGTCTTTGATAATATCTACTAAGGAGCAACTCTTTGTAGTTGCTGCTTCTTCCTTCTGTCTTGGTCTCTCTATCTCAACTTAAATAAGCCATTTATCCGACCATTTGCTATCTTAAAGACCATCAACACTACGAAAGTTTCATTTAGCAAAAAGAACAAGTCGTCAACATCAACTGTTGCCAATCCTTGCAATACAGTATGCATGTTCTTAGTTGCATAAAATGTGGGCAAGGGTGTTTTCTGCCCCGCAACCAAATATTCAAGGTTCCGCATAACCAAAAAATCAATATTATGAGCGACCATCTAGCAATTAGTTAGCTTTATGCACTCACTTAAATCAAACTATTAAAGAGGGAGATGATCCCTATTTTTCCAGCCATGTGACAAAATTGCATTCACAACTTAAAGGAAATACATTTATGGAGCAAACTGTGAAGTACAAAAGGATTGTTTTAGTTCACGATAGTACGAGCAAGCTCTACTGCCAAAGTGATGCGCAAAAGAAGGCCTATTGCCAAAGCTGTAGCAACTTTTGCCAAAGCAATGTACAGAAAACTGAAACAGGTGGTAGAACTACTCAAAAGGTACGCTATTACAGCACGCACTAGCCAAAATACAAAAAGAAAAAAAATTCAACCACGAGTGAATATTTCAACTAACCACGGTAGAGGGAGAGATGAAGACAAAGAGATGAATTAGGGGATAAAAACTAACCTGAGTAGCGTCACAAATGGTATTGAAACTTATGAAATGGTCGCTGGTATTCTCTACTCCGTATTTGCGCAGCATGGTCCTCTCCACTAATTTTCCTGAAAATATATATAGAAGAGTGATGCACATATTGATATATGTAGGTAGATACGGTGGACGTCAGACAAACAGTTAACTGCAACTGACCAATCTCCTCTGTTTCTCCCTTCAGCATAGTAGTTTGGTTAGCTATACCAACTTTTACCAGGTCACTGTCTGGATCAAAACCATCCGAAACAGCATATTGGAATTTCTGCTTGCAATCAGAATACTAATATTAGCATAATGCCAAAAATTCATAATAATAATACAAGATAATACAAAAATTGCACCTCCAAAAATGCCTCTTTTGTTGAGCTAGATCCATCAAGTTCACCCTTAAGAATATAATCACAGACATAAGCCGCCTGAATCATGTAAAGAAACTCAACAATGAGAAAGGCATACAATTTACCATTTAAGTACGATAACAAGATTTTGCTTAAGTTTAAACAAAATAAAGCAAAATACAACGAAACAGATAAATATAGCATACCTCAGCCATGTTCTTCACGATGATATACTTCCCTGCAAAAGATGCAGTTGCCACAGTTTCCTCGTGAGAGTATTTACCATGAATGATTGAGGTATACTCTCCCTTCTTGTGCTTTTCAACAGTATTCCAGACCTTCATAATTAATTAAAGATGTCAGGAAAGAGGTCAAGATTATCGAAAATTACTGGTGATAAATCAGCCATACGGTAGGTCTCTCCAAAAAAGATACCTTAGATACCCATGGGCACGTCGTGTCAACTATTTGCACATTTTTGTTGCTCAGAGTCAGCATCTCGTCCACTGCAGCTCCAAAGGCAGGCAAGACCACCACGTCACCTTCATCAATTGCGTCAAATTGTTTCTTCCCATCCTTGATAGGGACATCCTTAACATCCATATCCTCAAATTTCTGGCATAAGAAATTCAAGCTTCCGCTAATAAACATTTCAGCAGGTTAAAAACAAAGAGAAACAAGATGAAATTACTTTGCAGGAAGACACCGTATCTAGGGGTCCGTCAGGATTTTTTTACAAATAATTAGTTAACCTTGTCCCTAGTATGGGCATCTTTCTCTAAAAGGCCCCTCTTTGGCCTTTTTTGAATTTTTTCGTAACTCCTCACGCACCCACCGCCCTACCCATAGCCAAAACGAAACCCTACAGTAAAAGTTCTGAATGGACTTGAAATATTCTAGTAGCTTAACCTCTGGGGGCACATGGATCCTGGTACAGTCCCCTTCATTAAATCTGAAGTCGCATTGTGGGGGTCCTAGTGTTTCAATCTAGATCTGGATTTCGTTTTCAATCTCAATAGATTTGTAGAAGGGCTTACACCCCGAAATTTCCATTGATGACTCCTGCGAAACAAAATGACAGCATGATCTCAAATGAGTAATTGTGGTGCTAACGATCAAAGAGGACAACAACGTTGCCAAGGTTTCTTGTGGTGTAAGGTAATGCATTTTACAAAAGCACAACATGATACGTATTCCAAAATCTGAATAAGTATCTCTGCCATCCAAAACAAATAAATTCCCCAAGCTACGTGAAGTCTTTCACGAAGCCTAAAGAGCGTATTCATAATAACAAGTCTGAGTTCTTAACCCAGTTCTAGAATATTAGCAACTCAACCAGAGTGTCAGCAGCTTAATCACCATCAGCTTTTAAAATTTAAAAACAGTCATAAAAATTGAAATAAAGAAATTCCATATACCTTGTTAACAGTAGGATTGTGAATAATTTCATTGGTGATCCAAACCTTCTCGTCAGGGAACTGCTTTCTCGCTTCATAAGCAATTTGGATTGCCCGCTCAACACCCCAGCAGAAGCCGTATGACTCCGCAAGTTTTATGGTCACGTTTCCCCATGTATAAACATTTCCATTCTGCTTCAAAGTCTTAACGATGTCGCCTAAAAAAATACCGATTCAACAATCACAAGTCAGAAAAATAATAAAAACTCACGCTCGCACACATTCGTAATTAATCATGTAAGAGATTGTCGCGTGTCAATTAAAAATTCAACATGTACTCCGCGTGCTATGATTACAAATACTTTTACTGTCACCGGTACTCGGGAAACGGATTTTGGCAAGATTTTCAGTAACTTTCCTTCACTTCTCTCGGCAACCAAACAGAACTCCTTACCAACCACAAAACACATAAGTGAAATTGAAAGTAATTACTGTGTGAAAAGGAAACTTACTGTAGAATTCTCGATTCATGAGCTCGAGAGTCTCTTTTTTGCGTCCAAAGCCTTTGCGGTTGTAATTGTCCCTCCTTGTCAGGTTATGCCGGAAGACCTTGGTGTCGAAGTCGGAGTCAACGGCCACGGACGAGGTGGCCGGATATTCAGCAGCGGAGCATCGGACGGAGAAAGGTTTCCGGCAAGGAAAGGCGTGGCCGTCCGGCGGAGAGAAGTCGGGCCGGGTGGAAGGACGCGCGAACTGGAGGGAGATAGCCATGAGTGCGCCGGTTTAGAGGGAAGTGCAGGTGGCGCTCGTTAGAGGAGAGTGAGTGAAGAATTTGGTGGGAGCTTTAATCCGTTCTGGGGAGGAGCTCGTGATCCATGCTTATTTGTTTTTTTTTTTCAACCTTGTTCGTCAGTCTTGGCGTTTTGTTGACCGGATCGATTGCCGGGGGTGGCCCTTCGATTCTGATTTGTCCAATCATTTGCCGCGAAAATATATGTAATTACAACAAAAAAAAGAGGCTAAATTGCATCTAAACTTTTATGATTTAATTAACAAATTCGTTGTAGTTTTTATATGATTTTATATTTTTACCACTTAGTTAGCAAATTTGAATTTGATAATATGATGAAATTGTGATTGGTTCAAATTCAAGTAGTCATCAATCCATCTTTGCACAAATCCCACTATTTTCTTTTGGTCCCTTATGTACACATATTTCCGACGGACAAAACTCCATAGTTTCCCTTCTCTTCACAAACTCTCACACACAAAACTCTATAGTTTCCTTATGTATACAAAATTGACAATGAATATGGTTGTGGATGAAGGAAGAATTACATAGAAAAAAGTAGAAACTAAACGAGGGTGCTTTAGGTGGAGGTGGTGGCAAATCAGGAGTCGATGATTTTTGCACAACTTTTTTTTTAAAATTAAAATTTTCAAACACTTACGTGCATTATGCTCGAACAACTTTATCACTTAAAGAAGGTCACGTGGATGGCACGAACATACCGGAGTCCAATAAAGACGAAAGCTATAATCTTGAGTACAATTGCTTCAATTTTGAATCATTAAGGGGTGAGTTATTGGACTTAAATCCTCAGGCATCTAAGTGCAAAAACATCGCAAACCATAAGGGATATTATGCAATACAACAATTTGGAAGTTTGGAAATTCTGTTGTTGAGGCTCTCTGTGTACCTGAATGCAATACTATTTTGGTACATATAATTCTTTTTTCTAAGTCGATTATAAATTTATTAATACTAAAATAGAATATAAATAAACCTCTACAAATTTTGGTTTTGAATTGGTATGCACAATAGTCCCAACATAAAGGAGGGCTAGTCAGTCAAAGCCTAAGAGTTCATTAACAATCTTAGAAGGCTAGATTATTTGTCACCCACTTCTTTTATGGGACAAAGTCCAACTTTGACCTTGTATCGCACATGGCAACCTCGGATAGTACATAAGTGACGTGAGACATTCATCAACCCTAGTACTGCAGGTGCTCTTCAATACTATTTATTATAACATGTTCAACGAAACACTATAAGGTGTTGTCTCCCTAAAAAAGGCTAGTCAATAAGCGCGTAAGAGTTCGTTGATAAGATCTTATAAGGCCAAATCTCTTTTTCTTCCACTTCCAATGTAGGAAAAGATAAAACTTTAACCTTGTATCACTGGTAGCCCGTGACATCCACTAGTACACAGGCGATCCACCGTAGTAGATAACAAGTATGGAATCTCACGCCCCACCTCTACGAAATGAAAGTATTAACCAGAGATTAGTCATCAACTCGATCGATGAGTTTAGATGGGTCAAGGACCTATGTTTTGAGGAAATAATCCAATAGCTTGCTAAGTCGTCTCCAAAGTCCGTTCGGAATAAAAAAAAAGTTTAAACTTGTATTACGTGAAAGAATGTACATGAAGCTAATCCATATAGAGTTCGGTCAAAATACAAACACGAGCTATTTTTCACTCAAATGCCTAATTTTCTAAAATACCACATTAGTACTCTGTACTCAACTTCTCATTTATAGGTTACAAGCATGAATTATTGACATGAAGTCCTTATCGATAAAAACTTTGAACATATTGATTTATTTAGCTTGCAAAAAACTATTTCAAAAAGAAAGTTTGTCTAAGCAACTATAACTAAAGGACTAATTAAAGTACGTACGTAGTGTTGCTTATGACTGACTAACACAAAACAGTCTCGAGCATTAACATCACAAATTGAAATGTCACCATTTTCTTATTCTTTTTGTAAAAAAAAAGAAAGAAGAAGGAGAAGAAATAGAATGAGTTTTTTCCCAATTAATACATATTTAATACTTAATTACCAATATACTTCATTTTAAAACTTATTTATCCGCATACCACACTTTTAAAAATCGCTATTTGAAACTACGATTTCAAGGTAGAAATCGATGTTTCAAACAGCGATTTCTACTTGATTTTTACCTTAAAGTAAAAATCGCTGTTTGAAACCACGTTTTCAAGGTAGAGATTTCTACCTTAAAAACGTGGTTTCAAACAACAATTTTCAAATGTGTGATATGTAAGTAAATAAGTTTTAAAATGAACTATATTGATAATTAAGTATTAAATATGTATTAATTAGGAAAAAAATTCGAAGTAGAATAGTCTCGTCCAAATAAAATGGCCAACAAGGGAAAAAAAAGTTGGGGTCGTTACAAGTAGAAAATCTAGAAGCAACTGTTGGGTAGATCTGCGGCCTGAAATTGTATGGATATCTGACGCGTGGTCGGGTCACTTACTTGTCGGTCAGTGTAAGCCGAGCCCCGTGTTACTCGCAGAGACTCTAGAGTCTAGACCACACGTTTTGCTTGCGTCAGTATATTAATTAATGTGGGGAATTCGGACAATTAACTGGGCTTCCGGGCTCTCTATTGGATGGTTAATCCATAGTGATAGTGGGCTCATTCAACTCTTTAGGTGGAATTTTTGTTCTTGGCCTTTTCTTTTTTTCGGTTCTCGATTTTTACTTCAAAAGAGGAATCTACCAATTTTATTCGGCCAAACCAGGTGAGAGGCATTGGTGAGAAAAGAAACTCAAGGGAATTGTTCGTGCACTCATAGCAAAGTCATGGATATATTTTTTTTTAGAATTTTCTCGTCAAAACTGACGCTATTCAGAGAGAAATCATAGTTAAATAAACATCTTACCATGATTTCTTTTCATTTACAAATGGGTAATGCAACTTTATGTACTTTACTCTCAACTCAAGAACACGAGAACAATTAAAGCGATTGTCCTGAAAGCCACAAAGAAACAAGTGGCGCGACAATTTCGGAAGAAGTTTATTTCTTTTATTTTCTTTTGTGCATTTAGTGTTGGGAGACGCTATTTTCAACCAGTTATATTTCTTTTAATATCTTGTTCGTCGCAAAAAGATAAACCATTGTATCCGATGAATAAGGATACTAAAAAATACATGAGATGATGAAAATAATATTTTCCTAGGCTTTTTCTCTGTAAATTTTTCCTGATCTTTTGAGTTGAGATCAAGGTAGTGACCAGGTACCAAACCCTTTCCCTTTCTTTTTTTGGTGCAAAGTCATTGGCTCGTATGAGGAGGCGGAATGTTAGAGGTTAAGAATAATGAACCGTTGACTCTTTATATGTTGAAATAAACGTGAGAAGTGTGATTTCAATAGTTTCCATTACCTTGAACTTGGTCCGCAGCAGTGGAATAGCGTTTCTTGCACTTTATCATAAAAGTCCAACTTATATGCATTTGCTCCACTAATTCGCTGGCTTAATTAATTTTCTTTGTTTTTTCATATGCCACTTCAATCAGTTTGCAGGCAAAAATCGAGATCGCTTTCTCCGATGCCAGAAGGTATGTACAAGCTGTCGAGATTAAAACATATTGAAATTCTGTAAATTCTGTAAGTTCAACGGAGCGATTGTTCCTCAAATCAACGGAGCGATTGTTCATTTGCTTCAATTCATAATAATCTATTATGCTCAAAGGCATACGTCGTCGATAATTAGCTTAATCTTTCTATCTCTTATATAAAGGTGTGACGCGCTGAAAATCAATTTAGAGCAAATAAGTGTTATCGGGAGAAAATAGCTAGTGAGTCCCATTACTATTCACGATTTTACTATGCATGTTGTGCGATTTCATTCCCTTCACTCCAAAATGATGTATTAAAATCTCGCATGGTTTATGACCACTCATCATATGGAATAGTTACGGACTCGATAAAAAGACACTAATACCCATCATTTCTTATCAAATTTTAAAAACTTACTCCTTAAAGGCTTTCAACCCCTTTCTCTCCTTCTCTGTAACACCACCCAAACATCACCTTTCAAACCCCACTCCACCTTGGCCACCTAAAGATCGCGCCATCGCCTAAACCCATGATTCTATTCCTTAAGTTAGTTAATTAGTTTACGGGTCTGGTCAGGAATGAAATCCAAATTAGATTTAAAAAAAGGAAAACAAGATTGGTAGAGGAGACTCAACCACTGATGGCGCACACTGATGCCAACGATAATGGTAGAGGAGTGGCGGTGTGGGAGGGCCTGTTTACGTTGGTTGGAGGGGGGGGGGGGTAGAATGACCATCACGTGTCTGCACGCTAAGTGTGGTGGTGGGTTGATGGGGGAATGAGGGCAGCTAGCACACTACTGCCGGTGACCATATCGGCAAAGGAGACCTGGTGTGTCTAGGTCTATGTATGTGGTGATCGGATTGGTTTTTTTTTTTTTGGGGGGGGGGGGGGGGGGGGGGGGCGTCGCGCGCGTGTGTGCATACTATCGCGTGCCTAAGTTTGGGTGGAAGGGCAAATAAGGGCGAAGTTGTTATTTTGAAAAGAGATTTGTTAGTCAACGCGCGTGTTTTTCATGCGTTGTTAGCTTGAATGAATCCCGTCTAAAGAGCGGTATTTCGTTAATTGTGAGGAGCTTTAGCATATCATTCTGAAATGGAGGGGGTGAGATTGCACGTCATGTATGGTAGAGAGGATCATTAGCTATTTTCCTCTAAAATCTTAAAATACAGAAGGAAATGGTGTGCAACATATGAAAATTTTAGCAAAGTACAAGAAAACCAACAATCAAGTAGATTTTTGTTGTTTAGTCTAGCCTTTTTGTAGGAAGGTGGATATTTATAATTATTGAACAACGTCCATAATATATTCAACATTTACAAAGCGCTATGTACATTTATCCTTAAACAAATATACAATCTAACATATATCTTACTTTTCTAGTTTTTGATAACCGCCGTTTTCTTTGTTCTATCGAGAATGACCTACTTTGAGAGCACGGGATTAGGGAATAAGTGAAGTATCATGATCGCTGTTGATATTTAATGCATTCTTTGGGCTCGAAGTTCGACACCAAAGAATTCTTTAAAACCCCTACTATAAATATCAACGGCAAATCACGTTGGTTGAGATCCTACCTCATGCTTCATTTGTTTCATAATTTTGTTACCCTTTTTTCAAAAATATTACATTATACGCCTCATATGTAGTTTAAAATGACCAGAGTAAAAATATATTTATATCACCCTTTATATATTTTACCAAAGCAAACTCGAGAGTATATAATTGTAGAATTTGTTTAACTTTCAAACATGGAACAAAGGAAATATATTCTCTAACAAAAAAAAAAATATCCCGTATAAATTCAGACTGGAATAAAATAAAATAAGATAAAAAGGAAAAGGGAAAGAAATAATCTCACCAACGAATTGGGTTTCGAAGGGTCCCATCATATCTATACACGGGGGATATATGGAGGTGCTCAAACTACCTAAAAATAAAAGAATTGCTCTCTGTGCCACCACAGCTAGCCATGGAGCTTCGATCCCTTAGATCACCTAACTTAAGCGGCATTCCAAGAAGTGGCTCAATCTTGAAACCCTTTATACATGGTCAAATTATCAAACTGTTAAACACCAAGAAACACCCGGAAGCCGGAAGCCTTAAACTTCTTGATTGCAGGGTTCGGGCTTCAGGTAATGCTGCATGCGTCCATTCTCTTTTATGTGATTTCATCCAAGAATACTTCCTGTTTGTTGCTGGATTAGTTTAGGGACTCCAGAAAGAAAATTAAAGCGTCAATATGGATGTAGCTGGGACGAGCATTTACTTTCTTGAAAATAAAAGAGCAGAAAAAACTCTATGCTGTTTCTTTATAATGTCTCTGTTTTTCGTGGATAGAGCAATGGTTGGACTTTGATAACTTTGATAGGCTAAGGATTTTCTTCCTTTTATCTTATGACATTTACCTACTGGTTGTTAATATTCCTGATTTCAATGCGACGTGGGACAGTTAAGGAATGTGTACTACAAACGAGAATTCTGAAATTTTGAGGACGTGAGAGTTGGGGTAGACTATAAGGTGCTTGAAGGGATTTGAAGGTTATTCTGCCAAAGGGCATATTGAGTATTAAATCACTTCTGAAAGTGAAGACGCAGTATAGAAAAGTGGGAATGGAACTTTTGTAGAAAGAATTTGATTAATTGATTGATGCAACGGATGGTAATTTCTGGATGGAAGTTCAGGATATTAGAGAATATTGTAATGGATACATCAAGACTCAAGTCATGGTGTATGTTCAGAAGAGTTCTGAATGGTTAATAAGGAGGTTTGAAGTTTTATTTTACACTTGAACACCCTTCCTTTAACTTGTCAAAGACAATTAAAGAATGCCCTCCATAATAATTTCACCTGTAAAATTGCTAGTGAAGATATGGAGTTTGGTCATCTATGCGTGAGCTGGAGAATCTTAGAAATTTTGCTCCCATAAATATCAGAATGCAAAGGTTTTCTAGAGTACCATGTGTATGTAATAAGAGAGCCAGCTCTTTTCTTCATGTTGTCTGAGTTAAAAGACTTACAGGAATGAATAGAGGAAAACTATCTGCTTTCCATAATAAAGATTCTTTGATCCAGAACTGAAGGCATTCTTGGTGCACGTTGGTTCAAATGGGTAGATAGGTTTTCCATTGCTATAGATACTCAATGTGACTCTTGTAACTTTCTACTTGGATTTTGCTTCCAAATTGGGACCATGTTAATATAATCTCGTCATAATGTTCTTTCGTTCTTTTGTCAAACTTTTGTTTCTTGGCTGTGCCTGTGTGGTTGTTTTAAGTTTGGCATTTTATACCCCCTAGCAGTCGTTTCTGTACGTAATGACTGTCTATCGGTTTCTGTGAAGGCACAACCAGATCAAGCTCAGAGACAGTTGCACTTCCAAAAACTGTTGTTTCAAAAGATGAAAACCTCGCTTTTGTTGCTGGAGCTACCGGTAAAGTTGGATCACGAGCTGTAAGGTTATGATCAACTGCTTACTTAAATAAAAACAAAATTTAAACCGCAGCTAGTAAAGATAATGCTAAAGTCACAGTTCTCTCCAGGGAGCTTTTGAAATTAGGATTCAATGTTCGAGCTGGTGTTCGGAGTACTCAAAGGGCAGAATCTCTTGTGAAAGTATGATACCAATAATTGGTTATGCTCTCAACATGGTTTAGACTTGTTCTTACTGACTAATAGATGGACCATTTACTGTTTACATCTACAGAGCGTGCAACAGATGACTCTTGACAAAGGAGCAATGTAAGGGACCAGAGCTCTCGGATTTTCATTTCTTATTTCACACATCTGTCATGAATGTAAAGTAGGACATCTTTGGAAAGAAATTTAGTTTCTATCTGGCAAAATATGCTTCTATGGCAGATGACATGTCTTTTTGGTCTTTAGCCCAGCTATAGAGAAGCTTGAAATTGTGGTCTGTGACTTGGAGAGACGGGAGCAGATTGGACCAGCATTAGGGAATGCATCAATTGTTCTATGCTGCATTGGTGCTAGCGAGAAGGAGGTACTCGATGTTACTGGACCATATCGAATTGACTATCAGGCCTCAAAAAACCTGATTGATGCAGGTAACAAGGCTTTAATTGGAGACATGTTTTCTCATCTTGCTCACAGTGAAGTAACTAATTACCCACGAAATTTTTGATACACTATGAACACAATTAATCAGATTATGGCTAAAAGGACACAGACTGGTTTAGCACTTCAGTTAGTCATGATCATCTGGACACTTGCAGAATTTATGGTGCAACAAGAAGGGAGAAATGAGATGAAGTTAGTTTGCTCTGAGGCCTCATAGTTTGGCATTTGGAAGCCATGCTTGCGTAATTGCCTGAAGTGTTGAATATTTGGGTAGTGGCTCTTACACCCTAAGCCTTCCTTGGGCTGTTTATATATACATAGGGGCGGACAGCATGTTAGGCATGACCTCGTCACTACTCCCCTCCTCTTGTTAGTCTTGTACATAAGTTTGAAGGAGGGCTTTCATTGTTGGATTCTTTCTTGTTTCGAGTTTTTTGGATATTTTTTCGTATTAGAACCAAATTGATTTCTGATATATGCTAAAAGCTTTATCACTTCTTTACATGTCCAGCAACCATTGCAAAGGTTAACCACTTTATTTTGCTCACATCTCTGGGAACAAACAAGGTTGGATTTCCTGCTGCTATTCTAAAGTAAGTAGAGGAACCGATATGGCCTTCTATGTTTCATGACAACTTCTCTATTACCATGATTAAATTTCAGCTGCTAATAAAAAAGTGAGCTTACAAACTTGCTGCTTGAGTTGCTTGATTTATGATAATTTATTTGCTTCCGGTGTTGTAGTTTATTTTGGGGAGTCTTGATTTGGAAAAGGAAAGCGGAAGAAGCACTCCTAGCCAGTGGTATTCCGTACACAGTGAGTTTCTATTAAACTTCGTTGTATAGTGTTATTCAACCTTTTTTGAACAGTATCCCAATACTCATGTTTGCAGTGCTATTTCAGATAGTAAGGCCTGGTGGTATGGAGCGTCCCACTGATTCTTACAAGGAAACCCACAATATTGGCCTCTCAAAGGAAGATACTTTATTTGGTGGCCAAGTATCAAACCTTCAGGTTTTTCTCCCCCTAAATTTGGCAAATTTACTTTACCATGTGGCAAGATATGCTTCCCTTTCGGGCCCAACAGAGCGCATTTAATCAGTCTGGCACATATATCTATCATGATCACCCTAGAGTATATACTTGTTGCATAACGCTATCTGGCTATCTCTGCTCTTTCTTATTGTGTATATTCTTCAAGAGATGGCTTCATCAGGTGAAAGTAAATTTTGTCAATTTATTTTAGGTTGCAGAACTTATGGCATTTATGGCCAAAAATCGTAGCCTTTCATATTGTAAGGTGGTCGAAGTGATCGCAGAAACTACAGCACTGTTGACTCCCATGGGGGAGCTTCTAGCAAAAATACCATCCCAGCGTGTTGACGACAACCCACTCAAGGTACATCCCTTTGATTCCTCCTAATAGACATATCCTCCAATTGCTTATCATGCATCTTTTCCAGTTTCCACCATGGGGCAGGTTTGACCAGAAGCATTCGCTCAAGTTTCTATAGAAGTTATTTTCCACCTAGCCAATGAGCTTGTTGAATGATTGGTCAAGCTTGTTTATCATCCATTCATGTCACTATGCTGGTCAAACTTATATTAGACATCAACAGGACCCAGAAGATGCTGATGAAATTGAGCCTGCAATATCCAGTGCTGAAGCTCCGAAGCCATCAACTGATAAAGAGCCTACCCAAGTAAAAGCAACCGCAACAAGGCCACTCTCGCCGTATATAGCGTGAGCCATCTAATCCGTGTACCTATAGTTAGTGTTCTGCATCTTGATTACCCACTCCAACCCGACACACTGGGCTTTCAAGTCCAGCGTCTTGGGTTGGTTTAAGTTGAAATAGAAGTCTCATTGTCATTAGAAGACATTAGATCTCTGGGTTGTGTCTTCTATAAAGAGAACAAAGGTTGAAGGATGTGTCCTACAAATAGGTGTCACCTTTGACACTACAAACATAGAGTCATAACAGACGGTTTGCCAGAAGATGTCGGTACCACTATCTGTCGATTTCTACAAAACACTTTGTTCTATCCTGAATGCATTTTGTTGTTCAAACAAGTAGAAAACCCTATATACGGGAGTGGGGTGGGGGGGGGGGGGATGTAAAATTGGTGTTCCTATTTGAAAACTTGATTCCCCTCCCTGACCGTCTTTTTAATCCAGTGTCTTCTTCCTTCTTGTATCCCGTAATGTATTCTCTCCAATACAAGCTATACTGCCACTGCTACCAGCTTACTAAAGCAAGTGGCATGGAGAAAATAATTCCAAGTTCAAGAACTTCTGCCCCTACTTCACAAATATTTTCTGGGAAAGAAAATGTACTAATATTTGCTGACATTGGCATACTGAGTACGCAGATTTGTAAAAGGAAACGGAAAAGAAAAGGATCATATCGAATCAATGCAGGATTACTATCTTTGATAGAACTCAAAAGAGACTCCAGAGAACCTATCTATGCCCTTTGTTTATCAAAATAGGAAGAGGAAGCTACCGAGACAAAATGGGAGAAACAAGTCCTTTATGCGATTCATTAGACTTTTAATGATCTGAACTTTTGCTTTTTGTCCTAAATAGACTCAAGGTCCTGGCCTGAGACAAGCTGTAAAGCAAACAAACATAAACATGGGATCAGTATCCTTGTCCAATTACGTATCAGCTATGACACTCCTTCAAACATATCTCACGTGCCCACAGATTTCTAATTTTTTTCAGATGAAATCCAATTATGAATATAATTAAAACAACCAGATGGTAGCAAATTACTCCAATGGTGATTGGGGTGTATCCTACATACAATAGCTAGTCTTTGTCCGCCATTTTGTTACTGCTTTCATATAGCATTTCCTGCATCATAAACTGATAAAATGTCTTGTAAGACCATTTAGTATATCTAGATTTTACATATTCTACGATCTCGAGGGGACCTACTTACGTTGAGAACATATCCTCTACTTCCAGCTAGACAGAAACAAATTTCCAAAGATTTGCGAGGGGTCATACACCCTGCCATGAAAATGGCAATGATCGCAATTAACTTAGCACTATAATGTTGGTGCACCATTCCTCTCATAGCGGAAAAGAGAAGAGAAGATAGAATTGGCAGAAAATTCCAATGTACTCTCTCACCAAATGTATATCACATTACATTAGAACGACTTAGCTGCTTCCCAGTATTTTCGGTCCTTTTGCACTTTTACATCACATTAGATCACAAACAGACCAAATCACCCTTACAACTCTCCCCTTAATTAAGCTGGACTACAGATATCAGATTGTCCAAGGTTGTTAAGTAAAACTCGCCCGAGGCTAATCCTTGAGTAAAGAAATCCACAACTTGCATCTCTGATAATATTTAGCTGGAAATATATATCCAGCAACTAATCTTTCCCCTCACAAAATGGCACTCATTATTGGAATTTTTTATGCTTGCATTCGTGAAATACTGGACTTCAGCAAAATTACTTGTAGAAATATGAGTGTCTGAACCCTATATCATAGAAATCTACGACCGTGTGGTGTATGAAATTAATGAAGACGTTAAATGGAAAAGGCACTGCCAAATTGATGAACTCATAGCTGTTAGCAAGAACGGGGAACAGCATGGCCAAGTCAATCTAAGTTTAAGCTGCACTGCACTTTTCCTGCATGAATCAACCAAGAACATCCATTAGCATAACCTCCATCATACCAATATCATTGCCCTTGCTGCTATTGTTGCCATTTGACTTTTGTTCCTATACAAGTATGATAATCAGAAATCACCTGCATCGCCAACTCCAAAGGCACCTGGTGGTCGTAAAGTAAATGTTAATGTCTTGGATGCAAGTTTAAACCCTACGTCTGCGCTCTGAAGCTAGCAAAGCATCAGTGACAATAGCTGGTGCGGCTGAGCCTAAATAAGGGTGCAGACTGCAGAGAGCAGACCTGTCTCCGTACACTGCATGAGTCATTCCTTTGTGGCTTTCACGCGTTACTGAATACTTAGTAAATAAGCTAAAAAGAAGCAGCTTATTCGAGCTGTCCAAAATGGAGGTATATTAGTTTCCTGACCAGATGATTGACCGTGGACAGTTATGATGATCTGAAGCCACCAAGCTCACCAAGCCCAACACCAAGTGGTCCTAGAGAGATACTCTCTAGTAACTCAACCCCCACAGAAGTTGCACCAGAATTTAACACAGGCAATGATGCAGCAAAGAGCGAAGCTGCTGGTGATGTTGTGAAGGATGCTCCTCAAGCTTCAACTTTTTTTCATTCGCCCTACCATGTGTAAGTCTATGTCATATGTCTCCCTGCACACATTCAGCATAATTTTATTGTTGTGAATGGTTGAATGTAGTCATGTACTATGGGATTTGTATTTGGACATAGCTTACTTCTGAACTTATAATATATGTTAGTGCTACACTGCTATAAGTGCTGCATAATTCCCAACCTTTTGATATTAATTACGCCTTTGACTTTGCTACTTGATTCTTTCAAATTTTGGTATACTTTGTGGTAATCTATGCAGTATTAATGCTTTAATTGACTTCATAATCAAATTACTTCAAGCAATTGATCTTTCTCAAGGATTTACTCATTTACTTGCGAGCTATCAGCAAGAAGCATGGGCGGAGCTACAGTAGGGCTGGGGGACACCACGGTCTAGATTAGTCATTCTTATTTGATATGAATTTATACATGCATTAATGCACTAGTGTCATCATATAATCTAATGAACACATTACTAGTAAATACATACATGTACTAGGTAAGCTTCTTTTATGCAACATAAATTTTTCGTACATGCACTATTGTCATCGTATAGTTTAATAATCATTTTTGGTCCTAACGGTATTACACTTCCTATCCTAGCAAGAAGCATGCAAAAAGCACACAGCCTTTGCTTCGTGATCGGTTTATTTTATGACTGAAATAACTGAAACACCTGTTGATTTTTCTTAGGTATATACTACGGGCACATCTCGGTTTATTTACTAATTGCTTCCCTTCACTCCATGGTTATTTTGTTGTTAGATATGACGACTTCAAACCCCCTACATCACCATCGCCTAGTTCGCCAAGCATTTCATTGTCGACCTCTTCAGTAAATGGTGCCATGTCAGGGAACAGCACGGCTCAGTCTTCCGCTGCAGATATGATCGAGGTTAAAGAGCATCATACTGCACCAAAGCCAATGACGCTTTCGCCTTTTACCATGTAAGCATATCTTTTTGTTTTCTTTTTCTGTTGGTTCTCTTTGCTGGATTTCATTTTCCGGAGACTACAGAGAAGCTGAGAAGTCCCAAATTAAACAGGACCAAACATTAACTTCAGTAATTTCTTTACAGGTGAAAGGATCAGGGTAAATTACAATCTTAGTCCTTATAGTTTGCCAACTGTGTTTGAGGAACTTCCTTTAGCTAAGTGGTCCTTGAGCCCCAAACCTCATGAAATCAAGCCATTAAGTGGTCAAAAAATTATCCAGGAAAGATGACCAAGTATCTTTGAAGGGAAAAACTAGGATAAGCAACTTTTCTTGTAACTTTCCTGTTCTCAAATGGTCACACATGTCGCACATGACCCCTTAGCGAGCTGATTTCATAGACTTACGGGATCCAAGGATAACTTAGATAGTTTACGCACACTGGCAACCTTAGGGGACAAATATTGTAATTTAGCAAGAGAGATATTGACTTATTAGATATCATTATCGAACCCTCCCAGATTCAACAATCTTAATGGTAGATATCTTCAGACCACTTTCACATCTCTAGCTGGCTGAAATATATGGAAACTGAGAATCTGTTTTCTTCTTTTTCTCTTATCTTTGAGAGAATCAGGTACGAGGACTTGAAGCCTCCAACTTCTCCAACG
This sequence comes from Escallonia herrerae, assembly GCA_033070095.1. Taxonomy (NCBI): domain Eukaryota; kingdom Viridiplantae; phylum Streptophyta; class Magnoliopsida; order Escalloniales; family Escalloniaceae; genus Escallonia; species Escallonia herrerae. The sequence goes on from JAVXUP010000743.1 coordinate 193,244, forward strand.
CCTTCCCCCCGAGTAAATTCTGAGAATGGAAATATTATTTATTCGTCTACTGCTACAAGTTATGAATTCAAGTTCTAGTCTACATTCTCGAGAATGATGAAACGCAGTTTGAGGATGAAGCCTCTGGATCGCGTAGGCCTGACCAATATACTGTATTAGAGCTATCAAAGTGAATCCAGACGATGTTTTTTGTTAGCTGCACGGCGTGTTAACTTGTGAAGTTTGATGAGGCGAGCAATTGAATTGCAAGAATATACCCTACATGTATATGTTTGTCAACTATTCTCTAAATATTTTGCGCTGATCTCGACGAAGTTACATACAGTAATTCACATTTATCTGTGAGATGACAGTAGTAAGATGCATGGCAATCATGAAGAACCTTAGAGCATTTGGTTCTGCTTTCCTTTTCATGTTCTAAACTGGCAAGACACTCGCCGCTCAAAAGTCGAAACAGCATGATACAAAAATCTGCGTATTTTGATTTGGGTCATCTGGAATGAGTTGGTTTACATGCAATCTTGATATCAACTGACTGAAAATAAATTTTACAACCTCCCTCTGCTGTTAAGTCTCCTGTTGGATTTAGGCATGCACTTCCTGAGAGAACAATTTTTTGGCAAATAAGGCCTTTCTCTGAAGGTCTTTGACTCTTTGTAGAGGTTTGTTCGAAAAGCCTTTGATTTCGAGGATTTTTTTTTTTCAGCTAACGGAAAAATATTTCATCAATATTTGACAAAGCCGTCCCCGCTACAGACAGTTAACAATTTAGAAGAGGACGGTGACTTGACCAAATTTTCTTTTGTGTTACTTTTGATTTTTTTGTTCTTACTAACAGATCTAACTTCTCTCACAAACATTATATAGATAAGTTTGTCGACAATCAATTCGCACCCGTATTCCGGTGCACTGAGATTAGCATTGCATTATTTCCTGCTCGTTCAGTTGTAAGTTGTTTTAGTTGATAATGAAGTATCTCGCAAGGTATAAGTATCTAATGTTTTTATTGTTTTTTTCAAAAAAAAAAATCTGATATAAAATCTCTCCTGCTACTAACGAAATAAAGAAGAAAACAGAATAAAAAAGAAAGAGACCTTTTGTTGGGTTTAGGGTTTTCACTCTCCACAAACACAAAATCGGCGATGGATCGAACCCAAAGTCAGACAACCAGCGTCGGCCCTTCCACTGTTTTGGCATACCTCGATCCTAACTACTGGTCAGTCTATTTTCCCAAGTCACGGAACCCTTTTTGTCCTCTGCTTGGATTGCTTACAAATCATTACCAATTTGACCAATACTAAAAAGGTGATGCTGTTTCTGTAATTAAACACCCATTTTATTACAGGGATGAAAGATTCTCTCGAGAGGAGCATTACGAATGGTTCAAAGACTACTCCCATTTTCGTCATCTTATTCAACAACACATAAAACCCTATCATTCTGTAAACCTCTGTCTACTTCAGCTGAATTTGCTCCATAGTACTACGGTAACCTTTTTGCTACTAATTGTACGATTTGATCAAATATTCTGATGCAGTTATTGGAGCTCGGATGCGGGAACTCGCAGCTGTGTGAAGAATTGTACAAAGATGGAATTACTCAACAGACTTGCATTGATATATCTGCCGTTGCGGTTGAAAAGATGCAAAAGAAGTTGCTTTCCAAGGGGTATAAAGGTTTGCAAATTGCAGAATGTATTCAATAATCTATTTCCTATTAGTATATGATCCAACAATATCTGTGGTATGTGTGTGCTGGAGATTTATAGAAACAGAAAATAGGATTTCATTGATTGATTGAATATAACTTACCACTGAGGAGTTGTATGATAACAGGTAGTTGAGATAAGTAATACATGATAATGTAACATATGAATCTAACTTATCCTTATCCCTCACTTCCTAATCTTGATTGATATGCTTTACCAAGCATTATCCTACATGTTCCAATGCTCCCCATCAAACTTATGGAGGTTTGATTCAAGGTTTCATGAATTTGACGCTTGACGCAAAATAAGGACGAAGAAGTTATCGTTATGAGCCACCCCTGAAGAAGACTTGGGCCTTTAATGGGCTATTGAATTAAAAAGGTCATTCAAGACCACTGAAAAATTCTTCATGGGCTAATATTTGTTTGTCATAAAACTCCGAAATCGAAAAAAGAGAAAAAACAATGAACAAATCTTTGACGGTGAAATGACACACCAAAGGCAACAACTCTATGAAGTTTTAGTTGAGTACTTGAGTTGCAAGATTTTAGAGAAAGGTATTTCATGGCAATTGGAGACTTGTGGGAGGCTGTAACGAGAAAGAATTGTTATTTTGAACAAGAAAATTTTGTGAAAAAAATATATAATACTAACAAGGCAAGCTGGTGGACGCTAGAATGCCGCCAACCAGCGTATCGGGGAGTTGATGGACGAAACTATTACCGAAGGATCTTTGGCTCTGATACCATATAAGAACATAAAATAGGATTTCATTGATTGCATACAACTTACCACCAGGTACTTAGAGAGGAAGAAATAAGAACAGATTAGTAATACAAGATAATGTCAATATAGGAATCTAACTTATCCTTGTCTCTAACTTCCTAAGCTTGATTGATATACCTTCCTAAGCAATTCCCACATGTTCTAATAAGATTAGATCCGGAAAGCCTTCTTTTTCTATAAATAAACAAAAGCAATCCAGAAGAGAGTGTGCAACCCTTCTACTCATGCTAAATTAACGAAATCAGAGCTGCCATGCTTGTTCAGTTCATGAAAATTGTGTTATATGATAGCTTTAGCTACTGCCTATCGATGATGCCCTGAAGCAGAAATCTCGTTCTTGCAAAAATGGCATCTCCAACCACTGCCTGATTTGTCCCAATGCCTCAACATTGTCCTCAAAAAATTGACACTGATGTTCTTGAAAATTAGTCCACTTTTTCATGTTAAGCTATTAAAATTTACAATATTCTATGCTTGTATTTTTGGGAAAGGGCACACACTCGTGAAAGCTGTATCCTGCGCCTGGCTTTAAAGTTCTATCTATCACTTATGTAAGAGCTTTCTGCATTCTTCAGTGCAACAAGGAAGTAAATCCAGAATATAATTTGGTTTTGTCCAACATACTAGGAGATGAACATTCTAAGCAGAATTCACAAGTAACAGTGAAGTACTGTGCCAGTGCATGATTTGGAGGTGAATTTTTCACTTGATTGGACCCTTTTTTTCTGGATAAGTAAATAAGGTTTAGTTAAAAGGCGCCTAGAGGGGGCATGTACATGGGAAGTATACGAATTCATGTACACCGAAAGTGAACGAAAAATGGAAGTCTCACCCACCCTGCTAAACAGTTCACAAAAGTAGAACAAAAATTTTGGGCTCCAGAAAATAACTACGTGTTCGATTTTAAAAAAAGACTTTTTTGAGCCAGGAAATGAGCAAGCTCAAGAATAGCTGTTTCAACCTGATGGAAGATGTCCCATTCGTTATCCTTCCCTAATAAACAAAGAGGTGCAACAAGCCCAACTTTTTCTCAACTCGTGTGGTACTTTGACTTCTTCAGCACCATATCAACTCTATGACTGATCTTGGCATACCCTTTCTTTGGAATTTAGCCATTGCAAGAATCAGATAGCTCAGTCCATGCTCCACCCTGACAATGAAAGAATAATTTGTTGGCTCTCCATCTTTTTTGTGCAAAAAGCACCAACTAGCTACAATCTGTCTCCTTCTTCTAAGCTTATCAACAATCAAGATTGCCCTACAAGGTGCCATCCACTTAAAAAAATTGGCCCAGCAATTTGTTTTCTTCTATGGGATTTATTGAGGCTTCTCTTTTTCATTCTTGTGATCAGATATTAAAGTGCTAGAAGCGGACATGCTAGACCTGCCATTCACGAACGAGTCTTTTAACGTGGTTGTAGAAAAAGGAACCATGGTACGCTTATACACTGTTCAATTAGTCATGCAGGGATTTGATGTTTGTTTGTTTTATTGTACATCCATGTCACTTTTTGTGTCAATCATTCTCTCACCATTGTTCTGTTCTTCAACTTTTAATGGGTCCAGTAAGTATATTCCTTTGAATTTGAAGGATGTATTGTTCGTGGACAGTGGTGACCCATGGAATCCACGGCCTGCAACGGTAGACAAGGTGATGGCAATGCTTCAGGGTGTTCATAGGGTTTTGAAACCGGATGGCATATTCATCTCCATAACTTTTGGCCAGGTAGTAGAAGCAAAATATTATCTTTGTCGTCTCTTTCCATCACTTTGGTTTTAATTTTTCCTTCTTCTTCGTCCTTTTGTTGTCTGTTGTTTACACTATACTATCAAACTTATTAGTGGTTTCTCATGTTAAACAGCCGCACTTTAGACGTCCACTATTTGAGGCTCCCAAATTTACCTGGTCTGTGGAGTGGAGTACCTTTGGTGATGCATTTCATTATTTCTTTTACATTTTGAGGAAGGTTAGGCAATGAACCTCTTCAAATGTACAGCTATTTATGTTGATAACTACATCACTGCATGTGCTTTCAAGTGCTACGGAAAATAAGAAAGGGAAGATACTATTTCAAGTGAACATCTGAATGCGCTATAACAATGCCTTTGCACTGTAATGATAATTTATTTTTCACAGGGCCAGAGATCTTTGGACAGTGGAAAGCACGCTGAGAGAATTGCCATAGCTCCTATATCTCTCTTTCAAGATGAATTGGAGAATGAGGACTATATTTTCCGCACCAACATTGATGAGATGGATATGTAAACCCCCTCTCCTCATGAAGATTTTTATGATACCCCTATATTTTATTTCTAGTTTGCCTCTGCTGATGCCTCAAGACACTGTTTTTCTCATCACCTTAAGTTGAAGAATCAGCATAGCCTTCAAATGTGAATGCCGTCTTTCCTTTTCCATTTTGTTATAATCGACAATGAGACGGTTCTGTGGTATGTCTTCATGGTCAAAGCGGCATTTGAACTGCACCTCCTCGCTGACTTTTGCAGCTCCTTCCGCTGTTGCCCCTACTTCTATTCGATCTCATTGAAACATTTAGTTGTGTGAAGGTGAAATACTATTTGGTAACCCTTCAAAGTGCACAGATTGATGTTCTAGGTATACACTTTAGACCTGTTTTATTTCATTTTTGTTGTCCTTTTTGGGTGGTAAGTTGTAGCATACAAGAAACAGAAAAAGAATTCTTTGGCTTTTTTACTGGTTCTTGCTTACTGTGGTACTTTTCACTTCTGCCGGGATTCTGGTTGAGCTAGAAGGAGGGTCATATGTGTTTTTCCAATACAGAAAGATCGGGGATCTAAGGCCGAAAGAGAATAAGGAAATGAGGTCTCTGGCTGAGAATCGAAGATCCGGGTTTCTGATGTTTGAGGCAACAGAACGAAAACACAGACGTGTAAGCACCAAAGCATATTGGATTTGCATGTTCAGGTTGAGAGCTTCTGAAGAGTGGGAGAGGCGCTAGAGGAAGGCTTGACCTTCGACCTTGTGGTTGCAACCTATGCGATTGCCCCGGCAGTGGAGTTTATTTATCAAACATCATTGTATTATCTAATTTGTACCGCGACTGCAGACCATATTGCTAGGACCGAGTTGCAAACTATGCGATTGACCGGGCGGTAGAGTTTATTTATCAAACATCTTTGTATTATCTAATTTGTTTTGCATATACATGTTTTGTAGCCGGTCTTAATTAGTTTGGAACAAAGACTTGGATGATGATGATGAAATACCCAGGTTATGTTGATGCTTTGACTTAAGGTGACTGAGAAAAGACAGTCTTGAACTGGTCTCTAGCAAAATGGTCCCCTTGCTAAAACAGCATTTTAGCAAAATGGTCTCTAATACCCGGCAAACCTGGGTACCAAATGGGCTTGACGCTGCTTCATTCTGTTTTGCCCAGGGGACGGCCTGATGTTCTTGGGGAAGATTAGTCTTCAGGGTTCAATCCCCTTGCTGCTGCCTCACTCTGAGGCAGTGGTGAGCTAGCATACGAACGGAGGCGCTCCCCCGCTTGCATTGCCTGCATCAGATTGATTCTTGTACAGTTAGTAAGTGATACACGATCCCGCTTAAAAAGTCTCAAATCCGGATCATATCTAGTTTGGTCCAAACATAAAAGAACAGATCAATCTGGTATAGCCATTTGATCCCAAAAACATTCAAAATGACCACCGATGTCCACTTTAAATCCCAGTCTGTCCCTTATAAATGTACGTGTATCTTTTGAAAAATCTTCTGGTACCACATAAACCTTGCTAATGAGGCTAAACTCAGTCTCTCTTTTAGGGACAGTAAGATACATCTTGTACTCTCTCCCCAGAATTCAAACTGCTAAAGCTGATGGTGTATCATCATGAGATACTAACCTCTGCATGCCAGTTAGCTCGGAACACGTTCAGCATTAGAATAAGTGTTTGAAGTAGGCTGCCAGCTAGCATTCCGGACCAAATTCCCCGGACCCCAAGCTCAAATTGGTAACCAAGTAGGGCACCAAATGGGAGACCAAATGCATAGTAGCAACCGACGTTTATTAGTGCAACCGAATACTGCCACCCGGCACCAACTGCCACTCCTGCTATGCAAAAGCAATGTTTTAGCTTTATGTGATCGATGGCAAAACGGTATTCTATCACCAAGAAAGATTCCATGAGATACCATGAAGAACAGGTTGGATACTGTTGAGAAGTATAGTCGCGGCCAGAAAGTACCCCAACTTGGACGTCTCCCTTATGACCTCGGGTTTTCCTGAAAACAGCTTCGGGAAATAGCCCTTAGCTGCTACTACCCCTGCAGTGAACATAATCCCAAACAAGATTGATATAACAACCACCACGACTACTGAGAACTTTGCAGCTTTTGGGCGCCCAGCTCCAAGTTCATTAGAAACGCGTACACTGCAAGAAATTAAAGAGTTTGTGAACAAAATCGGCAGGGAGCATTCATATGTTATTATCCAGACTGATAAAGCAATTCCTTACTGACACGGTTGTGAGAGAATTCAATAAATTTTAGAATCAATTGAATGTAAAGTCGTCGCAATTTTCTTTCAAATGCGGTAACTTCTTAACAATTTTGTCCACAGACAACAATATCATCAAGTACGTGTCTCAATGATGGAACACAGAGAAGGGAGATTTTCTCACCTGATTGCAGCATTGAAACCCAGAGTGATCATCAATGTCCACAGTTGCAAGTTCATGCTGCCATATCATGATAATCATTTTTCATTAGGAAAAGATAAGTTGCTCCAACAGAAATTCAGGAAGTGAAATGAAGTCTACGTGTTGCTGCCAGAGTGGAGAGGAACGCAGAAGCATCTAACCAGATTGAAATGGCATCGACAGCAATTTCTGGATTCTTTAGCCAGCCCACCATAAGTATAATGACAGTGTAATACCATAGCTCCAAGCTGCAAATAAACACGAATGGTAGCGTCTCAAAATTAAAATCAAAACTACCATTTAAATTTTCACATTTTCACGGACTCACCATAGCATCACAGCTGAGGCAAGTGACAGTTTCACGAAACTGGCCAATGATTTGAATGCAGATAAAGAAAATCCAGTCCATGCTTCTGGGAAATAGCCAGAGACCACATAAATTATCTGACCCGAAACCACAGGCCACCATGAAATATTCCCAGCCATAGCAGCACCAAGCAGGCCATGCCTAAACTTTGTAACGAGCACCCAATTTAACAGAACATGAAATGCCAAGACCACTACAGATATAATGGTCATGACCCAGATTTTGCTTTGAGCTTGGAGAAATTTTTGTATAGGAAAATTCAGGGCATAAGCAAACAATTGAGGGATGACTAGTATTGCGTATGTTCCAGCAGGCTCTGAAATCTTTGTACTTTGATGAAGGAGATTTTAGTATTGATGATGCGTAGATGTAAATAGGTGTTAGAAACACAGCTGTTGTGATGGTGATAATGAACGATCTTTGCATGTAGATTCCGAGCCTGTTGATTTGCCCAGCACCAACAGCTTGGCCGCAGAGTGTCTCGAGGGCACTTCCCATTCCTAGCTAATCCAAAAAATTAACGTAACATTTGAAGGGTTATCGTATATTCAGGTATAAATTTTTGGATTAAACTCAAGAGAGCACTTTTCATAATCAAAAGAAAACTTCATCCACCTTGCTTTGATACTCCATTACAGTTTCTCTTTCAAAAAACTCGAAGTATTCCTACTCTTAGCAATTTGTGAAAATACTTACCATGAGTCCATACACAAAGCCTTCGATCACATTCTGAACAACAGAGACCGCGGCAAGTTCCACCTCTCCCAAATGTCCTACGAATGCAACCGTGACGAACCCAATGGAGAACTGAGCCACGGCTGTAAGTATCGCAGGAGCTGCTATCTCCCACATCTTCTTTGTCTCCTTCCAGCTTCTTTCTCCTATCTTTTGCACACCCACTCTGTGTCTTTCGATTTCAAATGCTTGCGGCTCCATTATCAAACAGGTTTCTGCTTCCCTATTTTCTTCTACTCTTACCATAAATCAGTGCACAGTCGACCTTCTCATGTAACATGAAACTTGGTAGTCCAGTTGAAGTTTTATTGTTTGTAACAGTAATAAACATAGATCAAAGAAAGTGATGGATCAGAGTCAAATATAGAAAGTGAGAGAACAGAGTTGTGAGCCTCTATGCTGCATGCACGATCTGTACTTCCATGTTCCAAGTCACCTGGTGGGCCCCCATCCTTCCTCTTCCAATTTTTGTTATAAATTCAATTACATAAACAACAAGGACCATAGTTAAATGGACGTGCTTTCAACATCTATTAGTATAAATTGTCTGAAGTCTGTTATGTACGGCCTGATACAAGAATGAATTGTATACAACTGATGATACAAAGAACCCAAAAACAAAAACCTCAAGGTTCAAAGTCCTATTGCCTGCGAAATCTTACATTAATTGAGATCGCAGATATAGCAGTAAACTATACATTCACGACCAAGTCTGAAAGCACTGTAGTTTTTCAAGATTTTGGCTCTAAAATCATCTTTCCCACTGAGCGAGCTGGTAGCCATATTGCATTCTACTCGTCGCTTGAATACACAAATCTCTGCACCACTCATTCTGTGAACCGATTCCAGAATGATGAAGGCTCATGTGCCGCATTATTTGTGAGTCAAAAGTTTGGGAAATTTATCAGCAACTCCACCTTGGAGTGCTCATCTAAACTCCCTCTCAATTTCTCTGACGAGCTGCCAGTCGAATCATTTAAAACTGGTCCTAAACCTTTCGGACTCTAGAGGACGTGCTTTTCCATCTTGCCTAACCACAAACACCATCAGGTTGCTTAGGTTTAGATGATTCAACTATTTCAGGGACTTGATCAAGCAGGCTATTCATTTCATCAGGGAATTCAACCTTGGCTCTGTTAGTCTTGCCTCCAACAACCACTGATGTTCCATCTTGGAAGGCCCATATCTTTACATAGACAGGATAAGAACAGATAAAAGGGATAATTAAGAGATTAATAAGTCAAAGTACATAAACAGAAAGGTCTTCATTATGAAAAAGAGTAGATTTCAATGTCATGTCAACATTTTCCTCAAGAACAAAGGTGGTATACTCTCTATTCAAATTTTCCCCACATAAAAGAGCCAAACTCACAATGAAAGAAGAAATCTTACCTGTGCATGAGATAAAAAACTGATGCAAGTTGTAAGCATCAGAGCACCGAAGCCAGCATAAACAATTGGCACACCTGGGTCAGTCTACAAATCAATTTCCTCATCAGAAAGGGAAAAGGAAGGGGGAAAATCTCTTTAGATAATTATTACACTTTCTATCAAAATACCAAAATTCTTAGATTAAGATTCTCATCAATAATTATTAACCACAAAGTTTAACTCAATAAAATTACTGTTTCATTACCTTCAAGTCCAGTCCACTACTACCAATTGCATCTACTATGTCAATTTTTGTGCCATCAATTTCTATTGGAAGTTTAGAGTTAGGCCTTCTGACTCCAACAAACTTCCCTTCTTTATCATAAAGGACTATAGATTGCAGATCACGTGCAAGCATTGATCTGATTGTCAAACACAGCAATTTGAAAATTGTTAGACAGGTGCCAGTAGAATATTTTTTTAACTCAGACAATATTTCAAAAGTTTTACTTTCTACAAGAGGGTTATCTTGGACAAAATTTAGAAATATTCCACTATAGAGACCAGTTGAGAGAAGGAAAACCCAGCATTAGAAAACCAACAAACAGAAACCTCATTCAGTAATTTGTGTTTTTCAGAAAGATAGTTCAATTTTTTCTGTGTGTAAATGAGGTGGTTATAAAGCATACATACATTCCCTTCACATTAGGAGTATCTGTACTTCCAACAGGCAGGAAGGTCCCATAGAGCTTCTTGTCTCCGTTGATTTTTAGAGGTGCCATAGCCAAATTAAAAGGTCCCTCATCATTTTTTAGTACCTGTAGAGTTGAGATGCTCCAATCTGTCTGGTATATAGTGAACCCGCCATACCTTAAAGGATCGTTCACGCTTATTGTTTTTCTCATTACCTCCTTCCCATCAATATCAAATAGTGAAAGATCGGTTCGAAACTGTGAAACCTAGAGAAAAGAAGTAAGCACAAACAGTAGAAAGAATTAACACTTTGGAAGCGAATCGCAAAGAAAACTTGTAGGGGCATCTATCATGCATCATTCTTGAAGGAGACCTACCTCTCCACTGTCATAGTATTCCATGGAGAATCTATTGACATGAACCTCAGTACTGAAAGATTCTGCTGGAGTAGAGAGAAACCCACTTGGTCCCAATACGTCTCCCACAACAAAGTTCAAACCCTGTGGAACGGTTACAGTGCCTTTAAAGCTCCCAGTGGCGCTGAGAGTTCCTCCAGCCATTATCAGAAGTAATGCTAGATGTACTCCAATTGGAGCAAACCGACCAGCCAGCCCCCTGAAGGCATATAAGGATGGTCCTTTTAAAAATACCTACGTATACAAAGAATGTGAAAGATTAGTCATTCTATAGTAATGTATAAAAGAAGATACTAGATTGAATTCGATTCTTGACCAGTGAAAAATCCATGATAGGTTATCTGCAGATGGATTAATTAAGACTCACATGGAATCGGAATGATTCACATTCTCGATAACTATTGCACTTCTTAAACTCTTCATTTCATTAGGCAATCGATAGTTTTCCAATAACTTTCGTACTCACTCAATTTCCATGCAGTTTTACACAATCTATATGAATTTGAGGGCACCAAGTTGGCTTACACATGATGAACAGTTTCTCTAAACAGATACATCAGAGCCTCCAGATTCATGGTTAAAAAGCATTTTAATTGGCAAACCCACCCCATCACATAAACATCCAGCATATGCTACATGGAAACAAAAATATGGCTTAGCTCTGTCCACGAGGCTCCTGCCAATGTGGGTCGTGGGAAGGTGAGATGCATGATGCGAAGAGACTCTTTTTGCGTCTCTAAACAAGACCTCAAAGAAAGAAATGAAAACATTTTTCCTAAAATTCGATCTGCAAAGACTAACAAGCACCAAGTATGTAAAACGTTATACCTCATATCCAGCTCCTGTTAGAATGACACCTAAATCCTGTATTGATGCTCTGGGCAGGGTGTCTGTAAATTCTTGCTTACGAATTGCCTCACCTGAGTGCAGGAAAGACCATCTGCAGAGGGTAATACATTTCTGTTTACTTAAAAATCTACGACTCACTTCAATCTGACAAGGAAACAAGTTTTCCAGGACAAGGCAGACCTTCTTGCCACCTTGACGGTGGGAATTTGCGTTGTGTACGTGCGGCCATAAGTGATGCTCCCAAGAGAGCCAATGTGCCCAGGAAAACTGGTGATGAGAACATGTGGTCGAAGCCAAGGGTGAGAACCCACCTCCAAGTGAAGATTCCCAGGACAGGATTATCTTCAGGGTATTTTTGAAAATAATAATCCGGAGTCTCCCCTTGATCTATTACAGTTCCTGCAGAGCAAATAAAACAAAGCCCCAGTTAAATTGATAGCTTATTTCCAGAATTAGAATCAAGAAGTTTGATAAGTTGGAAAGACAAGGAATGAATCCAACTTTAAAATCCAATGGTTGGTTCTGTACAGCACCGAATCTGTGTATCCTGATTTCATTGTTCATGCAAGCCTCGAAGTTCTGGTAATTCTAGTTGCGGATATGATAAATCGACAAGAGGTGAAAGAAGCACCAGCAAATTCCTAGCCATGTGTAGTTAAAGTTGCCCTTTTACAGCTAAGCAGATCTTCTCTGCCCGATACTCGATACCCTGCTTCTCCATTTTTGGTCACCTCGACGACATCATGTAAGGACCTCAAGGTTTGAGATGCAATGTTTTAGTCAAAACTTCTTCCCAAAAATAATCATGTATTAGATTCTAATGTCTTGTAGCGTCAATGAACGGTTTGCTAAGCTTTAATGCAAGAAATTTACACTCATTTTGAGCCATGTAATTCAATTATCTCCCCACTTTTCAACTAGCAGAAAGTAGCACTCTCCATATTCCTCACAAAACTTATCAAATTGGCAAGACTGTGCGTGTTGGTGCACGTGTGTTTTTGTGAGAGAGAGAGAGAGAGCTAAACATACCCAAGGCCATTAAGCCAGCAACGGCAAACATCTCACCTATAGCCAAAGGCAAATTTGACAGAACCGACAATACCTTTCGTGGCAACCTCTTCAGCACCCCCAATCCCCCACCTGATGCATTAGCCTTCAACTTGCCCGGAAGTTTACCATCTTCCTCCGCCACCAACGGCGCTTCTTCCGGCACCTGAATCTTACTAGTTAAACTACCTTCATTCTTGCTTTTATTCGCAGAAGCACCAAGTTTGCAACCAATCTTCAAGGACAGGCACAGATGTCTCCTAGGGCAGATACCATAATTTCGGGGACTGCTTGGAAATATGGGAGATTTGACGAGATGGGTTCGGGGTATGGACAATTTTGAAGTGGAGGGTGTGGTGATTTTAAGAGAGAGAGTCTCCATTGACGGAGATTTTGTGCCTTCCTTTCTACTTTCTGTCTTTTCCAATCTTTTCTCCGGGAGATTTAGTTCACAGCCAGAGGTTTAACGGCTTTGGTGGTTGGTTTATCCACAGAGGAAGATAATCTATACGCAAAATATCCGCTGCGGTCACGCGTTGCCATGTCATCTGTGTTGATATGAGAAGAACCATGGCCATGGGAAAGAAGAATTTTTTTTTACGTGAGTAGATAGAAAATACCTATAACTCTACATAAATTGAATATTAATGACGCTAAAAAGATCAAACTAAAAATATATAGCGACTTATAATTATCGTAATACAAAGAGTTATACGTATCTTCCTATAACCAGAATAACAGCGAAATTTTTTCCGAGAAAGAAAAGGGCTTCAAATTTGGAGAAAATTTTTTGATCGTTATCCGGATTGAAGAAAGAAAACTACAACTTTTTAAATAGCGATAATTAATTGTCGTTAATATTTTTTGTGACTTTTGCTGAATGACACTAAAAAATTATGTGATTGAAAGTGTTAGTAGAAAAATCACTTATAATATTTAGCGATCATTAACTGTCACTATACAAAAAGTTGTAATTATTTTCCTACAACAAGCGTAACAAAAAAAAATTGTGCAAATTTTTGAGGTGGGTGGCCGCAGGCCTTATTGCTATCACTGCTTTTATTTGGCTAACGAGTTGCTGTATTTGATGCTCACAGAATGACAACAGTGAAACGGGAATTTCAAAGTTACTCCGCCAAGAGAGCCTCAAAAATTTCTAGTGTCTGTTGAACTTTTAAGAGAGGAAAAAAGGTCGGTTCTTTTGCAAATTATGAATTCTACCAACGCAACGCAATGTAACGACACCAAAACATCGACTGAACAATAGGATTGGTCTTAAGGGATAGGCTGTCCGAATTTATTAGTAAAAGCTTTGTAGGTCATTCTCCAACGATCAACACGTTAGATTAAGCTCACATAGTTCCGTTTAAGACGAGACAAAAAAATCCTCAAATTTAGAAACAAAATCATAAACATTTTAAATAAAATTGTAAAGATAAAACAAAATAAAAAAGGAGCCCAAGGGGAGGGGGCTAGGGGGTGAAGTGCTACATTCCAGTCATCTATTTAATAACAAAGAATTAAAAAACCGACTGACTAGCGCAAAGGACTCGCACCAGAGAGCAATTTTCTGGTGGGGAGTCCCTAGAGTTGTCAAAGGGCCGGGCTTGGGCCGGCCCAGCCCAAGCCCATCGGGCCTGCTGTGGGGCCGGGCCAGTGGGGCTGCCAACAGGGCCGAGCCGGGCCTGCCGAAGGCAAACCTAGGCCCAGTCCAGGCCCTGGCCCTAGGCCCAATATCTAGGGCCGGGCTTGGGCCGGGCCCGGGTCCTTTTTTTTTTTTCTTCTTGTTATTCAATTTTAAATTTCATCTCTAGGCAATATTCACAATTTAACGAACCTAATCTTTATCCTTTTATTTCATTATAAGTAATATACATATATATGTATGTTTGTATATACATATTTATTTGTTAGCCATTATATTTTTTTATTATATGTTAAACATTTTCATACTCTTCGTGATGACGATGCACGCCTCATTTTCTTCAATAATCCAGCCATATTTCACGCTAAACTTTATAAGAGTAACTAAATACACAAGTATAAGAGTAATAAGAAATAACAATTAAAAGAATGAACGAGTAACAAATATTAGAGAGTTAGTAATTAAAAAGAATTTAGCAAGACTAGTAATTAATAAACAAAAGTACTAATTAGTAAATACTAGTAGTAATTAGCAAGAGTAGTAATTGGAGAGGAAAATAGTAGCAAAGCTTGTAGAAATATAGAATGTTTAGGTAAGAGAGAGTAAGAAGATTGGTGTGAAAAATTAGAGAGAAATGGTGTGAATTTATAGATTTTAGAAACTTCACAAAAGACCAAAATATCCCTACAAACTATCCGTTTATAGTTGTTGGGGAGGGTAAGAGTGTAAAGGAGTTGAAAAATATAGGTTAGACTAAAATACCCCCCAAACTAGCCGTTATATTGCTGTTGGGGGGGTAAAAGTGAAATTTTGGAAAAGGGGTGGAAGAAAGGGGGGAAAAGCAAAAAATTCAAACAAGTGGTGGGGCCAAAACCGGGCCAGACCCGGGCCGCAGACCGGGCCAAACCGGGCCAGAACCGGGCCGACTTCGGGCCGGGCCAAACCCGGGCCGTTTCCGGGCCGGGCTTTTTCGCAAAATCTGAAGGCCTGGTCCAGGCCTAGGCCCCAAGCCCGCTTGTGCTGGGCCGCTACTGTTCATGGACGGGGCCGGGCCAGAACCGGGCCGGGTCGGGCCAGCCCACGGGCCGCCCGGCCCGTTTGACAACTCTAGGAGTCCCAACATGTCTCTACTCTCCATACTCCATGGTCTCAAAGCGCATTCGCGATTGGGCCAAAATGCAACATACTTTGCCAGGTGTTCCAAGCAATTTTACCTCTTACAAAGGTGGCAATTCCTATCACGATGACGTCTTAAATTATAGTGTCGCTAACACTTCACAACCTATACTTCATTCTCAGACCAGAACTCCTTGAAACATGCATAGGCCCCTAATTTATAGAATTGGACTAGGAGTAAAAAAAGTATCACTAAATGCATTTTATCAACAAAAGATTATCATTATAAATTTTAACGGTAGCGACAACATACTTTCAGCGACCATCTTTTGTCACCAAAGCAATCCTCGGGAATCCATGAACTTTCATACAGATAAAAAAGAAAGGAATTGGTTTAAGGCTTCAAATCGTCCGAGAAGAAGATTAATGAATCCAAGTAAAAGAACCTGGTAATCTTTATCAGCTGGGACAAAAGGGAAGCATGGGGAACAGTCGATTCCCATTTCGTAAACACAATTGAGTGCGCCATGAGAGACTGGTTCCTCAAGAACTGAACAGCACATAAACTACACATCAGGTTGGCATGCACACATTTGGGGAAGACTGCCTCGTTACCACAAGGGAACCAAGATTCATCATCTCTAACAAACCTTTAATCTCTCGCCCTCCACCCCTCCACCTAACCTAACACAAATCAAATACCATACGTTGTTGCTCACCACCACAGGTGGGAAATAGTCCGATGTTTATACAGCGCATATCAATCTTTTCTCTCGTAAACGAAAAATGCATGTCATATTTGTTTGACATTGGCCAACAAAGTTGAGAACGGTCTTCCCTGGGGGCTTGAACTTGCCAATATAGTACATACTCCGAGGGGCGTGTCCACCTTGGCAACTCCATCTGTTTAATATGCTTGAAACGTGCAGCTTATTGCCACATTTAGTGCTTTCAAGGGCGTAGCCTACTGCATCTCTGCAAGCAAATGATTTCTGACATACGCTTCGGCATGGGGATAGGGATGGGGATGGGGGGCCGGGGGGGATGATTAAGTCCGAACTAATTTATGTTGGGCTGCACATCCACACACTTGAACACATTGCAGATTCTAGAAAACTCCAATGAGTAAATTGTGAACAAACAAAATGCTGAAAGAGGCAACTACCAGCTAACAATTTCTAAGTACATATGTCCTGTATAAATGAACAGCAAAGAATATTCACGTTGAAAAAGCTACAGCAAGTTACTTCTAGTATAAGCATTCTTGACACCTTCCCAATTTATTAAGTTTAAACACAATCAGCACATTTCTTGTGCTGATGAATCATACTTTGACATTATAAAGTTACACATCAGGGCTGGGAAATAGACAATCCGCAAGCTATTGACTTCCCTCGAGTGGAAACCAACACATTGCAAATTCCGATGCCAATGGCTTAACATTGAGCCTCTAAGCACTTATATCTCCTATCCAGGCTCTAAATTATTGTCTATGAAGCTAACGCATACAAATGCATAACTAATAATCCAAGAAACCTACCAGAAACTGAACTTCAGGAATAGAATACCGAGGAAAAAGCTAGATGAAGGACCATACACAAACCAAGAGACAAGAAGACTGCCAGAAGAAAAAATGTCCCGTGTCCTTGAAGTGAATGATGCTGAAAACCATGAGCATAACCCCCATGAAGTGAGCTGTAAAATGGATAGGGGACTCCAGTTGTTGCTCCGTACACGGTTGCATCATGAAATCCATGTACCTGAAGGCTTAAATATGACGGAACACAACTTAGAAGAGCAGAGAGTGTCGAGCTCCCAAACCTTGCAGGTGTTATTGGCATAAATTCCCCCAACTGCCCGACTTCTTCTTGTCGAAAATAGTTTATCTCTGGTGTCGGAGCCGTTTCGGGTCTCTGCCCTGCGGGTCGATTTGGAATATCAAGAGCAGGTATTACTGATCGAGATCCGAGGTCCGAACTAGATTTCCCCCTTCCATAGATAGGAACCAATTTCTCCTCTTGGATGAGGGCCTTACAAACTGGACATTCGTGGGAATAAGAATGATTGTGCAACCACCTGTAAAGACAGGGCCAACAGTAAAGGTGACCACAAAGGGTCACAATCGGATCTTGAGCTAATTCGAAGCATATGTTGCACTCGAAAAAGCCGGTATTGCAGTTAGTATCGCCTGAACAAGAGGGATCAGCTGATTCACCCACCCCACTGTCCATATCAAGGCCTGCCATTGATACATATCAACAATCAAGCAATACCTATCTAAGATACAACACTGGGCCGCAACAATCAAAGACAACAAAAGAAAAGGAAGAAAGGCAAGACAAACCTAGAAGGCAAAAGCTACCCCTATTCTACAATAATAATAACCCTAGAAAAAGTTTATACCGTGATGACTACTCCATAAGTTGCATAATCTTTTGTATCCTTTTAACTTCTTGCGAATTTCAATGATAAAAAGTCAAAAACATATAAGAATTAAATTGAACTCGAACATTAATTGAAGATCAAATAAGTAATCATTGATGAGTCTATCCAATGTTCACATGTTAAATTCTATCCTTGTAAGTCAACAAAATCGAAGGCGGCTAAGATTACGAAACAACGGCTTTTCTTGGCAGCTGAGGGAACGTAGGAAAGGAGAACCAATACCCTCAAAGAACTAATAGCCTCAATCACAAAGATCAGTAGTACCTAAACATAAGCCCCCAATTAATCTTGTCTACAAGATTCATTCAAGATTATGCCTTCCAGAGTTTCTCAGCGACCTTCCTTGGTCTCAAAACAAACATGTTCATCAAACGTAAACAAAAAGGAAGAATTTGGTGCTTTGTATGGGAACAGATCTATACGAAACAAAGGCATAACACACAGGAAGGCATTGCGTATGTACCGCTTTGCAGAGGGAGAGAAAGAAGAGAGAGATGACTGACCTTGGAAATCAAGACAGCCGACAGGTCTGGATCGCAAGAACTCTGCGGAATGGATGAGCAATGAAGAACCTTGCTTGCCTTACTTCACTGGTAAATTACCTTTAAAAAGGCCACGGTGCAGACCATCCATCACCGAACAAGGACTGTGTCAGTAGTCTGTACTTACATGGCAAGGGAGTTATGTCGGCACTCCGCCTGAAAAAGTAAAAACAAGTTGTTTGCAAGAGATAATTGTGGATTGTACTTATGGCAAGGGAGTTACTCCGTAATATTATGTACCAACGTGGCAACTTAAGTTTTTTTTTTCTAATTAATACATATTTAGTATTTAATTATCAATATACTCTATTTTAAAATTTATTTACCCACATACTACACTTTTGAAAGTCGTCGTTTGAAACCACGTTTTCTACCTTGAAAACTTGGTTTCAAACAGCGATTTCTACTTTAAGATAAAAATCAAGTAGAAATCGCCGTTTGAAACAGTAATTTTTACCTTAAAATCGTGGTTTGAAACAGCGATTTTCAAAAGTGTGGTATTGCAGTAAATAAGTTTCAAAATTGAGTATATTGATAATTAAGTATTAAATATGTATTAATTAGGAAAAAAAAAACTCTCGCAACTGCCTTAAATTTTATACTTCTATTTTGTATTATTATTGGTTAATGTATTGTGGGATGAGGCTGGTTAGATAAGTCATAAACCACGGTGCAACTTCTCCATTGGTGGAAAATTAAAATTGTATATATCCTCACGGATCATTAAAATTTTGAGTTACTTTAAGATCTTAAAATTTTCATTCTTGCTCGCAAACTTTAAGTTCAAATAAAGCTAAATTTGTAGTCACAAAAGTTCAATGTGGTAGTACGGACTTTATATATTTAAAACAAATGAATGAGCTTAAGGCCCACAACTTCCTCAGTAGTAACTCTATGATTTCGCCCACAACTTCCTCAGTAGTAACTCTATGATTTTTGCTATGTAGTTACCGATTATTTTCTTTACAGCAATACTGACAAAGTGATATTATCTCATATAACGGATGTCAAATCTCTTGCAATTTTTGTTTGTGACCGGCTCCATCAAATATTCTGCAAGAGCAAGCCACCAATGATCTATATGTTCAATTGAGAATACGAAGTTTCCTAATCTACTTGTCTTTTTTTTTAGATAAACAAGAGAATTGCATAGATAATAATAAGCGTTTACAAAGATTGTCATTAGGGCGGCACTAAATTAGAGTCATGACACTAGAATGCGCAAAAGTAATATTGAACTTGGTAAGGAATGCACTAACATAGACAATTGTTACGCTACTTGGAACAAGGAAGCTAACACCATTCAATCGAGCCTTCAGCGCTCTATTTTCATTTCTGTCTCAAAAAGCAATTCATCATTTACGTTTTTTGTTATCGTTCATTGGGAGCGAGTCGGATGGATTTGATCAGGCAGAGCTGAAACAAGTGAGCCCCAAAGTTAGAAAAATCATTACACAACCTATAACCTATTTCTTTTAATATATGGGTTCTAAAAGTGCCGCAATATTCTGCAGAACCTGTAGCAGAGGACAGCAAGTACCATACTGTTATACCGATGTTTTTTTTTCCCCCAAATAGCCGCTCGCATCTCTCCCTGTTATCACGCCCCCACAGCTCCTTTAGCAAGTTCCAATCTCTATATGAAGAAAACTTAGCCGTATTTGTCCTCCCAATCCAGGTGAAATTTGGATGGAAAAGATATCCCGCAATTGGCCTCTGTTAATGCCAGATGTGGTCCTTCAACCGCATCTAAAATGTTCTGCA
Organism: Escallonia herrerae; assembly: GCA_033070095.1. Lineage (NCBI taxonomy): Eukaryota > Viridiplantae > Streptophyta > Magnoliopsida > Escalloniales > Escalloniaceae > Escallonia > Escallonia herrerae. The sequence goes on from JAVXUP010000743.1 coordinate 213,405, forward strand.
CAAGCACAGTCAACTCTGCTTTGTTATCAATTCAATGTCAGCACCGATTTCGGCTATCTTCGTGTCTTTAAATGCCTTGGCTACTTTGGCAATATTCTCAACATCAAAGTCCAATGCAATTCTTTTCACAAGTCCCTCGAGCATCTGTGCTTGGACAGCATTAAACAACGAGACGAGAGATTAGAATGTGATCATTTGACAACTTAACCACTGAAATTTTCAATTCTATGTGCATGTGTGTGTTGTTCTTGACCCTTTCCCTCCCACAACTGCCTCTCCCTCTTCCACTCTCCGCCGCTGACCCGTTCCCACCCTCCCTCTTGTTAGGTTATTCACGTTTCATCGCTTTGTAAATATAAGATGATTAATGGGAAAAACACATGAAATTGAATGATACAATACTGTAAATTCTTTTCTCCATTTCCTATTTGACTTTATTGCATTGGAAAAAACTAGACTACGACTATGTTATGGACCCCCTCAAACAATGTTATATCACACCGAGTAAACCCTCAGAGCACGCTTTACCTAACTGGGCTCATAGCCCGTCATGCAAACCCCCCACTGGGGCCCACTCCTCCTTGAAGCAGTATAGTCGGTTTGTAAATACCAGAAAAACAAGTTTGCACACAAAAAATCCCATCTTGAGTTGTAGAAAAATCTTTGGCTGGCTTTGATTACCAACGACTTCTTCTGATCAAGGGCGTTGAGTGCAAGAAGATTAGGAGGAAGAAGAAGACGAAAAGCATACATGACAGCTACTTCAATTGTAGGAATTCATGTAATACATCAGAATCAATAACTGAAGTCATGCCTAATCAGAAAGCTCTAGATGACCAACGCTGTGATAGATTACACCAACAGCACCTTGATCTGGAAATTATTGTCCAATCCTTGAGCATGAATGTAAATCAGTTTAGTGTCGAACAATAGGGATATGATATTGCTACTCCGCCACTGAGATTTAGTGTTGCTAAAATGGCATTTTAAGAGCCAATAAAGGCATTTGGATTGGGCTAGTTCAAAGCTGGAGTGGCAATATGAATTCAGTTAAGTATAATCACTATACTAAGATTAATGATCAGTGCTTATAGTACCAGTGATCCGATAGCAACCATAGCACGAAACTTCGAATCAACTTCAAGATTTTCCTCTTCTGCTATCTGCAGGGGGGAAATTGTTGAAACTGTATTCAAGATTCAGAAAAGTTAAACAAAACAACATGTTGTGGGAGGGAGGAGTTGATATTGCTAAGCAAAATTTCATGATAAACAAAACAGTATGGACATTACAAAATACCTCAAGTGCCGCAGAAAGAACTTGAGATTGACCTTCTTGGTCCTTTTTTTCAATCAAAAGAACAGCATAGCTGTAAAGTTCACAAGACTTTAAGGTCACAAAGGGATGACACGAACCAACTAAAAGAAAAGAAGCAAATTTATGATAAAAAAAAAAAAGCATTTTACTAAACAGCATAGCAGATTACAGAATAAGATGATTTCCCTGGTTACATATGAAATGCAAAAATTAGATCAACCTGTCACAGACTAGCAGTTTAAAGTAACCATACTTACTTGAGTATCAATGTAGAATAAGCCACTTGCACATTCTTATTTGAAGACGAGTAAAAACTCGAGAATGCATCAAGAATCTACAAATCAGCAAGATAGAAAATTATATATATATCCTCCCATATAAATACACAGGAGGGGCTTCAAGTAAGTCTTGTGTAAAATAACTAAACAACAAAACTAATCTGAAGCCATCTTGGTGCTGCCTCATCAACTAGGCCACTATACAGTAAAAAGAATGAAGAACCGAATGCATTAGAATCATTTAAGACTAAATTCTCACAACTGTCAAATAGTCATATCAAACATGGTGGAAATGCATTAGAATCCAATAACTTGCACAACTGTCATCCCAAGCAACCATTCACTTTAAAAGCATGACTAATTTTCTTAGTTTTATGCGAGAGGACTTGCAAGTGCTTCACATGCCCCTCTTTTCGAATTCAGTCAGAAAAATATTTGATCAGACAATAATGGTTTTAAACCTAGGTAACAAAATTAACCCCAAGTTCTCTATGCGCACAATATCTTCGTCACAAACATGGATAATTGGTACTAACCTGTCCACGATGCTTTTGCAACCACGGATAGTAGCTCAAATTCCTAAAAAGATTAGTAACAGCTCGGATGCTTGTTAAAATATTTGCTGGAAGAGGATTTGCTGTAGCCTTCTGGATCAACTCCATAAGTATATCTGGTGAGACAAGTAGAAACATATGATGCAAACAAAACTCAAAAAATTGCAATAAACTCCAACCACGAGACACTAGTCTCCCAGATGAAAAGCATGGCCCCTTATATCACGAGTGCACCTAAGAGTAAGGATCATGTCTATTGCCTGCTGTCGAGCAAAGCCAATTAAAGGACCACTCTCAAACCATACGGTCGTACAAAATGCCCACCTTATGTGGTGCTAACTAATGATTAGGATGTGGTTGTCAACAAGACAACCATGATTGCAGTCCTTAATCGAACAATCATCAATTCACAACTGCTTTTATCTGGCCCGCATAAGTGGAGTAGAACAGCTTAAGGTCCAGCTTAGGACTATTTAATGCATATAGGAAGTACATTACTGGGCATTCCAACTCGAATTTCCAAGTTTTTTGCATGGCAATAAAATAAATTAAAAAAAAAAGTGAAAAAGGTAGCAGTATGAAACTAAAATGAGATACCATTTCTTTCATATACATGATTTAGAAGTATCGTCGCCCCATCTGGATGCAGGACGATCATCCTCAAAAGATCAATAACTGCAAAAGAGAGACGAATTAGTATGAACCAAATTAGTAATGTATATCCTAATTTCCACTTTGTTGCACAACAGCAAAAATCCCTTCCTTTCTCCCCACATATTTCCGTGAATAAACGCAAAAGCCAAAATATACATGAATTCCAACAAAAGCTGAATTATGTAGCCAAAAAATAACTACAAATTAACAAATTGCTGTGGAGCAGTTCAAACAAACAAAGCCTTAAAAAGTGAAGGATGTTCACCTGGAAATATCATTTCAAGCGGCCATAGTTTTAGCAACTTTAGCAACAAAGCAATATCAACATCTGAAAATTTACTACTGTGGTAATGTGATGTGTCCTTCAGGATTTTAGCAATTGCAACCAATCTTGAAATATCTACCTCAGTCAGTGACAAGTTACTTTTTTCCTTCAAAAAAAACAGAAGAAAAGGAAAATACGCTTAGTCAGTAACAGGAAAAAAGAAAACCGTGCTTGAAGTATAGTTTTAGAAGTTTACATTAATAACAAACAGCGAAGCTCAAACAACATGGTAAAAGAAGAAAAATATTGTGATAGATCAGGAGCTATCAGGGAAAACACCAGGAGATAACAAAAGAACGAAAAAGTAAGAAAACGAAAAATATCAAAAAAAGAAACTTAGAAGTTAGTAACTAACCGGGTCAGTAAGCAGAGTATTGTTGAACTCTGAAATCTTTTTAAGGATCCCATCAAACTGAGCCACATCAAAGACAAGCATTCCTTTCTGCAAATATAAAGATTTTTGTTGACATATATAGACAAAATGGAGTCACTGTGAAGATCTGACAGAGGAAAGTCCCCAGCTAATCTTAATGTAAAACAGGCATAGTGTCCTTACTCAATTCCCAGATATAACAGTGGTGGTCATGCAGTTGTCAGCTACATGTTACAACGGTATCTTGCCTCTAATACTTCGAACTCTAGCTCGTCTAAGTACCGCATGAGGAACATGGCCAGAAATAAAGTAATTTATGTGCGATGTAATGGGAAGTGAATTGGCAAAGTTTGCAGGGGATAGAATAAGTATCAAGTTATGTTGGGGTGAAAAACTTGTTACTCTTTGGCTCTGGACTCCAATACAACTAAATCGATGCCAAAAAAATGTTGCTTATATATTGCACCATCACCCATTTTTGCTTAAGATTTGATCGAAGGCTTCTATTTCGAAGAAGATTTGCATCAAGTATATAGCTACTATTTCCCAATCCAGACAAGGTAAGTAAACTCCAACTAGTATCCCATTATTCAATATTTGCATTTTGAGATCAAAACATATAAGTCCAAACAGAAACATCTTTCATCACCACTCACGGTCTGCTATATTGAATTGTCCATGATAGCAGGTATTTTTTGCAGAATAGCCTCCTCAGGCACCTCCGGGGCAACAATAGCCACTTCGTTAGTTTTACTGTCTAAATAGCCTTTGCGCAACCCCCCTCCCCCCAACCCCCCACCCCGCGGGGTCCCTTTCATTATTAATAAAATTTCCCAAACCAGAACTCATCTCACAGCCAAAGCATTCCCTCGCAAAAGATAGATTTGGTTTCATTCCAGAAATTGTGAAAAACCCCAACCTTTTTCATGTGTAAAAAGAGGGTTAACCCAGTGCACAAGCCATCCATCATTGTGCATAGAAAAACACAGCATTACCCTACTATTGCAGAAGCTTTTTCATAGTCTAACCAGCGACTCAATGGAGCAACCTTACCTGTGTACTGAACCCTTAATTCAGGCGCCTTCAAAAACTTAATTGGTTTCCTAGTACAATAAGAAATGTTGGATGGCTGCAGAATCCAACAGCTAATATGTAAATCTCGTATAAAGTAACTTCCATAATTAGTTGTGCATTTAAAAGTTAGAATGGGCAAGCCTGACTGCCTTTATCCTTTTTTAGCCCCACAGTGGCAGAGCATTGCCAATCATTTTTGAGTGACTTATTCATTGTTAACTGGACCACGCTAGTTGCCCAAAAAAGTGCAAGACAGAAAAAAGGTAACTGATGTCGATCTTAATAAAACACTGAACGATTCCCAAAACTGCGAGTAAGTGGGTACATTACCAAGAGCTTACCTTAGGAACATGCTTGAAACTCGGTTTTGTAGAGACAGCTGTTATACAAACAACAACAAGAGAGATGTTAAATTCAAGCTTCAAAAAAACAGAATATCATCAGGACATGGACATCAAAGACATCATTTCACTAGCATTTTCTTTCAGTATAATCTTTCTTGATTGAAAATAGCAACTGAGCACAAGAGGTATCTATTTAGTTGAGAATACAGCGAGAAGAACATGCACCTGACTTATTAGAAGGTTCCCCAGGTACATATGCACTGGCTGAAAAGTAGAATATATGAAACTAAGCTCATTAAAAGAACAAGTCTAACTCGTTAACCGAACTAACACCCATGATGTAACACCACGAATAATGTGAAACTTACAGCCAGTGAAGGGATCGCGAAATGATGAATCAAGAGCAATATCCCGCTGTCCAGAATTTTGTAATATGAACTCTACGATTTGTTCATGGTAGGAAAGAGGTAAATTCTCCTTGAGAAGCCACTTGTCAGCAGTAGCATATGGATTATCTGTATGTCATATAGTCATTCGGTTAATGATGTAAAAGAGGTTGTAATTCTAGCACACGATCATGAGCATCTGTAAAAAGTTTTAGTAGGCACATATGTGACAGACAGGGAAAAAGTGTTTCTGCAAGTTGGCATCCTACTCAGGCATACGAGCATAACAAACACTTTATTTTCAACAAGTACAACACTATTAGGAAGGCCACAAATGAGGGTAAGAGTCATGTACAATAACAGTACAACCAATACCACATAACTAACAGATTCAAAAGGTCCCTTTCTTACCTCTCGCGAATGTATTAATTCTTGTATGTAAAATGCGATATCTCTCCACCCTTCTGACCATAAGACTATGATTGATTTTGGGGTCAAATACACGTAGGTACCCTGAAATTACCACAAAGTCTCAATTAAGGGTCCCAAAGTTTAATTTTTACACATAAGGGCCTGTAACTCCAAATTTGTAATAAATAAGGACTTCTGTCCACTTTCCCAACGATCTAACTAAAACTGTCAGGGGCAAAATTGTCTGAACATATTTAATTTCTTTCTCTAATCATTTTTAATTTTTCTATTCTCTTCTTCTTAAATTTTTTTTTTCTCTTCTTCTTCTTTAAATCATCTATTCTCTTCTTCTTCAATTTTTCTATCCCTCCCACTGACGCATCTTCCTCACCTCTTCCACCGCAAGCGCCAACGACGTCGCTTGACTTCTCCGGCAACACCAACGTCACCAACTTCATCGGCTCAAGAGATCTTCAAACCCTAAGCCCTCCACGCCACCGCCTGCCACCTATCAGCCGACAACGGAGCCCTAAATCCCGATTCGCGACCTGACCCAGTTGAGCTAGTGACCCTATTTTTTATTCAACTGATGATGATCGGGAAGTTACCGTGGCAGCTAGGGTTTCTGAGTTTGTTTTCAATTGGGGCTTTGGTAACGAAGCGGAGGCATAATTGGAGATTAGGCTGCGCAAGGTGTGGTTTGGGATTAATGAAGGGGGATCTGACAAGGAGATTGCAATGTCCGGTAGCCGGAGTCCAGCCACTGCTGGATTGACGGCCGGTCAAAGGTGTGGCCGGAGGAGAGAATAACTGGGTCCGTCATTATCTCTAGCGAGATTGGGATTTGTTTTCTGCCTGCGTAATAGTTTTCTTTCCCTCTGTTTCTGTGGATCTTTGGGCTGGATGGGGAGGAGAGAGGTGAAATTTTGAAGAAGAAGAAGAGAAAAACACCCAAATATGGAAACCCAAAAATGCCCCTGACGGAAAAGCCTAAATCGTTAAGAAAGTGGACGGAAGTCCTTATTTATTGCAAATTTGGAGTTACAAGCCCTTATGTGTAAAAATTAAACTTTGGGACCCTTAATTGAGACTTTGTGGTAGTTCCAGGGTACCTACGTGTATTTGACCCTTGATTTTGCAATTCGAGTGAACATAAATATGCTAAACACGTTTCATACACATCAATTCCTCCTGCACGAAAGAACAGGGCGAGGTAGGAAGGGGTAACCCGCACAAAGGAAAGGAAGAAGTAGAAAGGGCTGCCCTTGATTTCCCTTGTAACCCTTGATATGTAGGGAGTATAAAAACCCCACTGGGTTCCTTCCTCTTTCGTTCATATTCAATCAAACAAAAGGACGGACTAGCTTCCTGCCTTCTAAGACATTCTCAATCCATCATGCCGTCAGAGCAGTAAATGGCATATGATTTTCACTTAAGGTCTTTTTCTTTTCTTAAGAAGATGCTTATCCTTATGTTCTTAATGTGTACATGTCTACCGACATAAAGTACTGTACATCTGGTAAAAGTTTTACTACATAACAAAGTGGCACATTCTGCCGTAAGTACATTACAAGTCCTGAAGCCCTTTAGGTGAAGAACGGCCAGTCTAGTATATCACAATATCTGTCCCTGTAGGCCCTGCGGGTTCACTTTCAATACCTTTGGTTAGCATATCTGTCCAGTGTAGGAGTAATCCCCTCTTAGTATGGGTGTATATTAATCTTAGCAGAAATTAAGAGAAACATAGGCCCAGGAAAAAAAACTAAAAACTATAAATCATCAGCAAAAAAGGGGTCAAAGTCACATGACAACGAGACATGACGATACTGACCATGAAATGAGAGACAATAATGAGATATATCATTCCAACAAGCATGCAAAATACGAGATGAAGAAAGAGAAGGTACCCGATCGATTGTATGGCAACTTGCGCATAGGCTCACCATCTCCAATATCGACATCAAATACTGAGTGGCCAAGTATTTCCAACTTCAAAGTATCAGTAAAGGGGATAGATAGAAAAATGAATCCATGAAAAGGTAAAACCAGATCAGAGAAACGTAACCGTAGTCGTATTGAGTTCCACCAAGAACAGGGCGCTTCATGCTATCCTCAGGTCCATCAACAACTTCACCGATCTAAAGAAAAATTATTGAGCTACTTCCCTCCTACGAAAGCTAAATAAAATGACGGAAATGGGAAGTGATGCTAATGCTAACCAAGATAACAAGTTTCATAGTTGGAATGACCATTGATAAGTTAGCCGAAATTGAAATCCCAGTGAAGTTGAATGACCATTGATAAATTCCAATAAGGTTAAATAGGAATAAACAGCTAAAAGCACCTATATGTAAATTACCAATATGTGTATTTTGATTAAAAAAATGGTTGCAAATAGTAAATGTCAGTCTCAAATAAGCGGTGCTCGGGCCATCCCCCTCGGGAGTGGTATGGCTAGACGTGAAATAAATATAACTGTAATGCTTTGCACCCTAAAAGCAAGAGAGTTATGATCTCACCCGGCAATATCCCATATTGCAAGCAAAATTATCTAAAAGGCACCATTTTTACAAGCACATTTCGAGAACTTTTAAATAATTGCTGAAAGACACATCAGACTACAATTATTCGAACAATTAGAATATGCGGAAAACAAAAGCGAGAAAGAAGAAAAATGAAGCCAACGAAATAACAATGACGTAGTAAGTCATTAGCACACTTTTATCATTTCATTATAAATTGGAATAAAGAAAGAGAAAAGGTAAAAGAATAATCACGATGCCAAAACAAGTCAGAAGAGCATGACAAAAAGAAACATCCATTAACAAAACTGTGATGAAACTGAAGGGAAAACTTCGAGGGATTGGCGTGGGCTATGAGTAGTAAATATAGTAATACGATAGCAGATTTGAATATTCTACATCCCCTTGCACTTTTTACGTAGGACATGAAGTAGATTGAAAAGCAACGATGTCTCTCCTGAATTTTCAGGAAAGAAACAAAGTCCATGAAAACAATGTAAACCGGTAACTTCTTTTTCTTCATGCTACACTTTTCATTCAACATTTACATAACTATCTACCATGCTGCACCTCAAGTTCATCATTTCGTTTGCATCTTTTGGCTGTTTAGGAGCAAGTCTTATGTCAAAGATCAACATATATGGTTGAGCACAGCATGAACTATTGAGGACATTGCTTATTTCTTGGCTATGCAAAGATGCTGCATAGGGTCAACAAACTACTAAAAGCAGACAGCAAATTCAAAAATGAAAAAGAAAATCACAATCAGAATTGAAGCGAAGAGATATTAACACAACATGTGTATTACTTTATCCCAGTTATGTTCGATCATATTCCATGCATATGCCACGCCATTGTCCCCTTCTCTGACAACTTTTGTCTGCCCATCACTAGTTCCTGATCACCAGAGCATCAAAGTATATTGAAGTCAAGAAATGCAAAAGATAATCTGCAACTTTGCTTAAACTTCACATTTTCAAGAGTGCCAAAAGTAATAATGCTTATGATGTCAAAAGTTCTTTTTCATGCTTTTCTTAATTTTTGGAGCCAAGCTTTCATAGGAATATCTCAACAAAAACCCATTGTGCTGTGGGTAACAGATTATGTGTTATATTTATGGCATGTCTCAAGTTTTACATCTTAATCAAAGAAAAAAAAACCCCCTTAAACTCATAATCAGCTGCTCAGTGGAAGACATATCTATTAGCCATTACAATGCTCATAAGCAAAAACAGCGACAACGTCATGGACTCTTTCTTGTAAAGTTTAATAATAATCAAACCTGGAATCTGCAAAACTTCTAGCCCTGGTAACTCTTCCAACTTTAATCCTCCAATGCTCTTCCTAATACAAACAACAATACATTGCACATTAAGCAAAGCTGATAAGGTACAGATAATAGAGAGGCAGCTATTATCCAAAGTATCACAGTAGTCCAATCATCATCAATTGTTTCTTTGGCAATTATTCTCTGTAGACTTCAATCAAAGATTGAAATCTCTTACTAGATAGAAAATTACATGCTATTCAGTCTTTCTAAACTGTCTGATGCCTAAAGTAACAAGACTTTTAAGCTTCGCATTTCCATGATCTATCTAGCAAATACCAGTGACACACAATAGTAAACTAGGCCCTTTACTGAATCTGATATACTAGGCAATATTGAAGCAGAATCAGAGTCCAATATCAACAGCCATTGATCAACAAATGGCATTATGGTTATACCTACTGCACTTGTATTGAGATAGTAGAGAAGCATATGACTCAAGTGCTAGAGAATCGGCAATCTTATCCTGACATATAGTCCAAATACGCACAACTCCATCTGAACAGGCAGTCACAATATCACCATTTTCCAAGAACTTGGCATCCCAGACGCATCCTGGATGCTCTATGCTTTGAACACAAACTCCATCTGCAGCAAAACATTATTTGATAGGCACCGAGTTGGATGGAGAGTCAAGGAACAAATGTCAAAAAGAAGGGAAAAAGCATTTTGGTATACAATGCCGGTTTAAGTAGCTGCTACAATTCATAAAATGATGCCCCCTTATGAGTTTGGTAATGACATATCGTGCAAGAGTACCCAAATTTGTTTTTACAAATTCTATGACATTGACAGTCTTGAAGGTTTGATTACTAAAGAAATCTTATTACTACTTATCAAAGTCATAAAAGAAATATTTAAATTAACCCCTTAACACCCCCATTATTGTCTTCAAAAGTAATCAACATATAATTGTTTTGATGTGAAAAATAACTTTCCAAACACATCTGGTAAAATATAACACACAGCATAAGTATATCAAGTATCAACGAGTATGCAGAAACCAAAGCCAAGTCGAACTAACATCAGATCCTTATAACTTTAATTACTTAATACTGCATGAGATTTTTTCCTTCTTTTTTTTTTTTCCCCTCTTTCTTTAAGACAGGCGGTGGGTTTTCTGAGTGCTTTATCCCTCTTGGTTTTTTGCGGAGCTAATTTCACGGTTATGACAGTGTTGAGCATGGTTTGGTCAATGAGACTCCTTTGACATTGGAGAGCTGTAATGGTGCTCAAAGTGTGGCTTCGCAATATTGATAAAATTTCTTATGGGGGAGAGCCGCTCAATTCTGACTTGGACTGCTGAAGCTGCAAGAAGACGATGGTGGAGGTCTTGCAGGTCATTTCTGGTTCGCAAGCATCAGATGCATGACAGTGGTGCAAGCAGGGGCCTGTCGCAGGTTGTTGTCAGGAGACTCGTCATGTGAGTCAATTTCTTCAATATTTCTTTATGCTATGTGCTGTTGGAGGCTCACAGTCCTTTTCATGGTTAGGCCTGTTTGTTGATCTGGGTCGAGTTTGTGCAAGCCCTAAGACCAAGCCCATACCCAAATCAATGATAAACTTTTGACTTCCAAGGCTATCCCTTGCAACAAATATACCTGTATGCCTGCTGTGCTTGTGCAACTGCAGTTTGCGACATCATATGCATTCATTATTAGAATTCCGATGCTTATGCCTTCAAAGGCTGTAATGTACACCTCAAAATTTTGATTTAAATATACTTCATGTGTTATAACAGGATAATTTCCTACCGGGGGGAGCCCTAGTTTTTTTACTCTTATTTCAACTCTACATAGATTAGTTCCACTCTTCCATCCTAGTAGCGAATGAAAATTATACAGATGATAAGAAAGCAATTAAAGTTGCTTATTTTACTTATCAACCATCACAGATTTGAAGTTTAGAGTATTAATTTAAAATGTGTTTGCATTATTTCTTACCACGATGCGAATATTCATCTAGTAACAATACCACCTAAGATGAAGGTGACCCATGCATTTGCACCAGGTTTATGACTAGCGAATTATGATGCAGGAAAAAAGATACCTTTCCATATCTTTGCAAAACGATCCTCGCTACCACTGACAATAAGTCCAGAAGTGTGTACATCAACAGAATAAACAATAGATGTATGACCAACCATCTCCATTAAAGTCTGACCAGTGAGCGCCCACAACCTGATGGAACTGCCGAAATAAGATGAGAATAAAGATATTAGATGCCAAAATAAAAAAATAAAAAAACTTTCAGAATAAGCACATTGAAACGAGAAGGAAAGGAGATTTGGGAATTTCGTAAAGAAAATTGCGTTTCCAAGAACAGAAAGAAGCACGCCAACCTTTGAAGCACCTTCCTATATATATATATATATATATATATATATATATATATATATATATATATATATATATATATATATATAGGGTCGTGATCCATTGCTCGCGCTAGCAAGTTGCCAGCGCGACGGCCAACGCGATTTGGCCGTCTGCTATACACACACACACCAATTAACACGCCACCAAATAGTTCCTATTGATTCAATCAACTGGCAACAAGATACTGACACAGATACGTACAAGCACTAAGAAATATAATCAGCACGAAGCTTATAAATAGCATTAAATTGTAAGAAACTTCAGATTTCCAGTATAGTTCTTAAAAATACAATTCCTGAAAAGAATTTCTACAAGTCATTTTTCAAACTCCAAGAAGGAACGGTCGCATGGTTCAACCACTTCCATCAATGTCAAAATTAACTACTTGGTACTATTTGTTTTGCTATTTGGTTATTTCTTTCCGTCCTTCTATTTTCTTTTTCTTTGGTTGGGGGTTTTTGGCACACTTGAATTTCTATCACATTTAAAGCACTAAAGAACAACCATTCATGTAGTGACCCAAAGGAGTCAAGACTTCGAAGTAAAGCTTTTTAAGTTCACTAAAAAGTAAGCATGTCGTAAAGTAAACCAAAAATATGAACCCCAAAAACATTAACAAAAAATAGCTTACCCATCATGTGATGCAGAAAGAACTCCTAAACCAGGCATCACAGACAAGCCTCGAACCGTATCTGCACAGATTTTAACGAGCATAAGCACATTCCAAATGAAGGTTACACATGCCATTCGCAACTGCGAAAGATGCTTGTGTGGAACTAAGCCCATCATCGGTGGGGAGGAGATAGGTCTTGGTCTTGGCCTGCGTAAATTAATGCCCAGGAACTCAAAACTTCACCTACTTGGCAGCCCTTTTTAATCAGATAAAATATTACAGGAGTGGCTCCACTAGCATTTGTGTGTATCATGTAGTGTTTGGCAGCCAGTATGTGATGCTAGGGCACATGAGGGGACAGCTTCTCAATGAAGCGGATATCTTTATGTTTCATCCTTACAAATGTGGTCCTGTGGAGAGTTGGCTTTCATAGTTTCAGGTAGCAAGCGGAAATAAGACAAGGAAGACTACTCCATTTACGAATCCGCATTTTTATTTGTTCTCCCGTTCTGAAGGAGCATTTACCAAGTCATCAGGGCCAAAACATAATGTATTGACTTCTATAATAACTTGAATTAATCTTTTGGTATGAATATATACATAGAAAGGATGTTAAGACAGTAAATTTTTAATGCTCTGGGAAAATACAAATCTGTTCGGGGCCCTTTAAAAAAGACTATTACTACTGCAGATGTATTTATGAGAGCAGTCGATGAAAAGGCTGATCGCTTGCATATAGTTGTCAAAAACATAGACTCCTGAGATATTGTAAGGAGGCTTCAAATGCAATTCTTTTTTTCATCTACTGGTCGATTCTTCACCAAGCCCTTTTTCCTTGTAAAGTCCTATACGAAGACAAGAGCCTGAATCACCAGGCTTAGGCCTATACACCCCACTATACCAGAAAGGACTCCAACCCGCGCTCTTTGGCGAGGAGAAAAAGCCTTCAACCACCGCTAATCACTTCCATTCAAAATTGATAAATAGAAAGATCAATTCCGGAGACGACAAATCAAAAGGGCAATACTAGCATTCAAAACTTTCAAACTGGGATACTGAAAGAAAATGAAGAACCTAAACGCAAAAAGAAGTAGCATCAGGCCCAAAGTTGTCTCCACCAACACAATCACTAAATAAAACACCAAAAAATGTATATATTATATAAGCACAACACTACTATAAAGACAAAGAGCAAACCTGAATGCCCAACAAAAGTATGTATGCAAGTCCTTCCTTTCCAAAGCTTTAAAGTTGTATCACTTGAACCTGGATTACAAATTGAAAATAGTCAAGAACCTTCATCCACAAAAAACGTCAACTTCATTTAGTACTTTGACTTTCAGTACCAGTCTTTTTCTGATGTTTACAAGAAATTGTTGAGGCTAGAGGAAAGAAAAGCAGATGATGAAATCAGACTAACAGATACTAACATACTATTACACCTAAAAAGTATGTAATGAAACATGCTCGTAACCTATACCTGTAACAAGCTCGCCTGAAGGTAGCTTTATAACTGCCTGGATTGCTGATTTATGAGCCTCCCAAACCTCAGCTTGTTGACCATCCCTCCAACGTCTTAACGTACTGCAGCAGTTTTGCAAATCATCGCAGTTCAGCAAAACGATTTTGAATATGAAGATGACTAGATAGACAAAAAAATATACATAGCATAGAAGGAGATCCTCAAAAAGATTTTTATTTATGTATTCCTTAGGCGATACATTCTAAAGGTAATGCAGCAGAACGAGATTCTCAAAGAGATTATTATTTAAATGTGATGCTAGAGGTATAGACTAGGTACAGGCCAAACCCTTTCGGGTAATGGATAAAAACAAAGACATGAATTCATGGAGAAAAGGTATGTATAAGAATACATATTAAGGAAATTGCAACAACTTGAGTACGAAAAATGACCTTGGTACCATATACTACATTGACATTGAAAAGTTAGCATAGTTTGAAAACCAAGGACGACTAGGTAAGCACGACCAATTGGAACCTACTAGTGAATTAACCTTCCCATTGGCCAATAAGACAACTTGATATTACCACAAGCACCGACAATGGACTGCAGTGGTACTTAACAGTTTCAATGCCGTCGTCCTTTTAAGTCTTTTTTATTTCTTAGATAAATAGTTTCGACATTTTTTATCATTGAAAATACCAAAAAGTTCGCATATTGAACATCAAGGAAATCATGGGTACCCATTAGCAATACAGCCACCCAATTTTGTCAGATGGAGCAGTGCAAGTCTAGTAGTAAAGTTTTAGTAAGTCCAAGGTATTAACATGGGACTACCATAAGCACCGGAAGTGGAAAATGATGACTATTATTTCGGTTCTACATTTCCAGTTCTGCGATGAACTAACCAAAGATAGCTCAAATAAATGATCCCACACAAACAAAAATCAGACAAAATAGAAAACTTTGGAAAATGGGAGCGCCTCCAGAGCATCTGTATATCAAAAAATAGAAAACTTTATTTTTAGGCTTACATGATATTAGTTAAAAGTCTATATAATATGTTGATGAACAGCTATATGTCTCTTTAGTTACATTATATGCGTCGTCCATAATTTCTTATCTAGTAAACATGTAAAACGAATAAGTAATAAATGGGTAAAACATTTTCAAATGACTCAGGCTATTTTAGTGGTGGTATCTCTTCATGTATAACCAAGAGGACCAGGGTTCTGAGTCTGCACTCTTGCACTTCACTAAAAATATGATTTTATATCTTCAAATGGCTGAGCATGATCTTCCGTCACATCATCCATGGAAGGTTGTGACGTGGCACCTTCTGAATCGTGCAAAGTGAAAGCACGTGCCAGTGCTAGACTTTCACCAAAAGAGCTCGTGACTTTGACCAGATTCCGTTCCCAATTTGTGAGAGCAATGTTTGAGTCCGTATCCACCCCCTAGGGTGGCACATTGTGTCACTTAGGGCTGTCCCATGCTTCTTTTCTTAGGATAACCAATCAGTACTATGCTTCCTCACTATCAACCATAATCTGATTCTCCCTCTCTACTTATTCGTACTATTACTGTACCCACCTTACTCCTCTGTGTAGCAACTCAAGCATCAACAGACATAACATGCAAGAAAAGCATAAACTGCGATATATTTTAAAGCTACAAACAACCATCAGAAAACATTATGGGAGTGGGAGAGTCAGTTCCTCTGAAACATGTTCAAGTTCTAAAGGCTTAGTTTTATATTGCTGGCACTTAGAAAATAAGCATTGCCCACTGCTTATTACTATGTGGACTATATGGACAGTGTACATTGATGAGAAAAGGGGCAATAATGAGAAAGATTCAAAATCAAGTCACTTACCAATCAACAGAAGACGATATGATGTCAGAGCCATCCAATGTGACGCCAGTGACTTGCAATTTATGACCCTTCAGTGTTTGAACATTCTCTCCAGTCCCCAAACTTGTGACCAGAACATGAGTGTCCATCCCACCGGATACAATCACACCTTCTGGAAACTCTTCATTCGGCGAAACCCAAGCCAATGGCCCCACGAAACTAGTATGCCCCAGCAGTATCTTGGACATGGTGTAGTCCCTGTTGTTTGTTTGATCTAAAGTCCAAAACCTAATCGTTCGATCTCTCGAAGAAGTGGCTATTCCAACATTGTCACAAACACATATACCACGAACCTAGTGTCAACCAAATAGAAAACATAATCCAAATCACGATCAAACCAGTTGTTGAGTACTAAGCAGAAGTGCCAAACGAGAACAAAGAAAATTAAGCAAACCGAGAACAAAGAAAATTAAGCAAACAGTAAGTATAAAAAACAGTTTTGATCGTTGTTGAAATGCAAGTGACAAACATAACTCACATGCACATGATTCCCCAGTTCACAAGCATGTAGAAGTAGGTAAAGATGGTCTACAGAGAGCAGTATCTTTGACCTAAAGTTAGCATACTGAAAAGTCAAAAATAAACTAGCTGTCTGGTATTCACAGATGCGACAACCAATAATTAAGGGAATCAGCAAACGAGACTCACTCTGCAGTATATCACAATTAGGTTCAAAAGCAGCAATAATTGCCTGTACGATGCTGCAATGCAACTGGCAGTGATGGCTAGAGAGAGACAGAGAGCAGTATCTTCGAACTCGTGCAGACTCCAAAGATTGATCTAAAGAAGAAGACCTAACGGTGCAATCTCTCACTGGAGTAGCCAAACCAATATTGATCTTTCCAAAATCACGGTTAAACTACTTGTCTAGTATTCAAGAACGACCAAGAATTGAAAATTTCCGCGTATTGTAAAGAAAGATCACTCGGCAAGTAAAGAGATCAATTAAGTCAAAAATCAAAGAAGGAGCGACTGTGGTATGCATTACTGTGAGCATGTAGCGATGCATAATACAGAGGGAGAGGGTGGTTAGTGAGTAACATACGTCGTCTTCGTGGCCACGGAGTTGAGAGCTCAATTGATACGGTGGAAAATCGATCTCCATGACTGCAAGAGCAAGTTGTCGAGAGGGAGAATGGGATTCTAGAGAGCGGAAGAGAGGAGGTTTTGAGAAAGGGGCAATGGAGAATTAAACAAGTGAAGGACCGGCGAGTGGTTTTTGTCCCTGATCGGTGACTTTCACGGTATCGCTTCCGCATCAAGTTGTTCTCGTCCTTGAGTTCTGAACAAATTAAATTTAGGGACCGTATTTAATTAGCATTTCAAATTACTTTTAGTTTTGATTTTTTTTCTTAAAAAAATTAAAATTAAAATCATTTTAGTATTTATTTTTTACAAAACGGTTATGATTACCCGATTTTTATTTTGAATTTTTTTTTTGTGGTGGATAGCTGGTGGCAGTGGCCGCCCGGCAGTGGACGCCTGTGGGCGGCCGCCGAGGTGGCCGGCCGTGGCCGACGGTGACTGTGGTGATAGGGAGTGGTGGTGGGGTGGTCTCAAATTTAAACCAAAACTAGAAACCCAAAACTCCAAAAAAAAAAAGAGTTTTCAAAAACAGCCCTGTAAGAAAAAAAAAAAACTATATGCCAAACGCGTTTTTGTTTTCCAGTTTACAAAGGTGGAGAAAAAACTGAAAACAAAACATTGTCAAACAGAGCCTTAAGCCTCCACTCTTCTCACTACCTTTCTCTCATTTCTTTTTATCGTCGCCACCAGTTTAACAAAAAAGATCACCACCAGTCCAGCCCAATCTCTACCCCTAATAACCACCATAACATCCGCCTAAAACCACACCACCAGCCACCTTATATCTCTTTTTTCTTCTTCTCCTCTCTCTTTCCGCCAGCACGCACACATACACACAAAATCTAATGCATATATACAATTCGGCGCACATACACGCCGTTTGACGAGTATACACACACATATCAAAGCACACGCGCGTGCACTCACACACTATCGGCACACACAAGTGTATGATAATGTATCAAAATCAAAAGGGGGCAATTACATATCTTGCTATAGCCATGGGTCATGGATGCAGTGCCATCGTGACAACGGCATCGCTGTTGATGGTGACACTGTCCGCGTAGAGAATCCTGCCCTCGCTGTTGACGGCAGTGGCAAGTGATGTTGGATGATGGTTGTGGTGGTGTCGTAATGATTGGCGGTTGTGGTTGTGGTTGGTGGTCTTTTAATAATCCGTTAGTGGTTCCATGGTGGTTGGAGTCGAAGGAGAAAATGAAAGAGAAAAAGAAAGAACATAAAGCAATGGGAAGAAAAAGAAGTGCAAAAAAAATGTGTATTTAATGTCTTAGGGATAGTATTGACATTTTTAAAATATAAAATTACTATGTCAGCCAAAACTGTTAATTAGAGTCATGGAACCCTAACGCCGGATACAATGTATCACCTATTGGATACAAATGTTCACTTTATGAAAAATTACATATTTGTTGTGTAACTTCACTATAAATGTGGAGAGTATAGTAATGTAATCCCTCGGAGTTATTATGGGATAGACACAAATGTATTAAAGACCCAAAGCCTAAAAAACCAAAAATTTAATTCAAGACAAGATAGTAGTATTTTTTTTTTTTTTGGTTGTTGAACTTGTGTAGTTTTTACGTGCTCGGGTGTTAGGCTGGATTGTGAAAGGGTCTTCCCCATGGGATGGGATTGTTATCCTCTTTTGTTCTTCTACGCGGATCTTACTATAATTGTTGTTGGACTCGAATTTATACATTTTTCTAATTTTTTTTCTTAGAATAGTAGTAATATATAAGAGTTTGCATTCGCTTGGCATGGTGCTATGCATAACTTTTTATCTTGTTACCATGAGTAATTGTATATTATGCTTATTGTAATGACGGGATACGATAGGTGAAACGTCAAACTAATAACTCAATCAATTTCAAATCTTGAATATTATAACATTTTGAATAACTTTTTTATATGAGAGTATAAACATGGAGTATAAAGTAAGTTAGCATATAATTGTCAATTGTGAGGGCTAGTGCCAAAACTGTACCATGAAGTATCACTAAAGTACACATTTTTAGTACTTGTTATTTAAAACATGCCAAATAATTTTTTTTTTGAATCAAATAAGTCAAAGAGTTAACATAAATGAATGGCCACTACATTATATCAACGACAAATACGTCAATAACACAACAACAAAAAATAAAGAAGAAAAGAAACGCACATCTTAAAAGACACATAGCACACGGATCACGATCGTGCGACTTGCTTACTCGATTAAGATAATGATTTTAATTTAGTAACTAAAAATATAATGAAATAGCAAGAAAAATTAGTTCTCTGGCGCACACACACTCTCTCTCTCAACACATACACGTACACATTCTTCAGTTGCACTAACTCCCTCGACCCACCATTACCACTGCCTCTATCATCGTCCATGTATCTAACATTTTCTGCCATCGCCGTGCATAAGTTCATCCACAATCTTTTACAAGCTCAAACCACGAAGTAACAACAAAGTCAACGCTGTTGACACCGAGGCAGAGATCGGTTGTGGCCCAAATGGAGGTGGTGAGTGTGGGTGCAAGCTATATGATGGAGGCGGTTGGGGTCAGACGCGACTGCAAAATGGAGTTAGTAGTGGTGGTTGTTTTAGTTATTTTTTTTCTTCCAGACTTGCAATAAATTCGAGTCTTGCCCTTTTATATTTTCTTTTTATATGCACATATTTCGATCTATGAATCATGTGATCTATGCTGAGTTTGGGATTTATTGTTTTCTTTATTCGCTTTTGATTTGGCGTTGTTTCAATCTTGACGGAGTGTGTGTGTGTGTGTGTGTGTGTGTGTGTTGGGCATTTGGTGGTGTCTAAGTGTTGGTTTAAATAGACGACATTGAGCTGTTGTGAAAGTGGTGGGTTATTGTGGAGGTGTTGGAAGCTGTAATGCGACGATTTGATGGCAGTGACAATGGTTGTGTAATTGGTGGTTGTTCACCAAGAAGACAATGAAAAGAAAGGAAAAGAAGAAGAAAAATGATTACGTCCACACGTATCCGTTTAGGACCATTTTTTTGTAATGTTAATCTACCCTTTTGATTTTTAACGCCCCACTAGCTATTGGATTAATTTGGTTCGAAAACAAATGGTTAAGTACTGGTTTTGCACATGTTAGGTATGATATATTAAAGTTGCACTTCAATGATACTTACGGACTTGGTACTTGTCCCAATTTTGCAATATTATCAGTCTTATGTTAATGCGAACACGACTACTTTCAAAAAATGCGTGTCTCTGAGTAATTGTCACTTATATTTTTGTGACTGTACAACTTTTAATAAAAGTCATACGCATTTTACTACGAGGACTTACTTAAATTTTAAACAAACTCATGGTATACACGATAACCTAAGAAGAGATAAAAAAAAATTCAATGGTATTTGACTTTATTAAAAGCTAGTGCCATGAAAATAAAAAATATGCTGCTATTAGATCTAGTTCAAATATGTAAGTATTAAAAAAAGTACCAAATTAGGAACAGGCTGTATAAAGTATTATACTTGCCATCAAAGGGATAATATAATCTATCTATATCTATACTATTTATCTATACTATTTATTAAACCAAAACTTGATTTGGTGTAACATTTTTTTGGTGTTACATAACTACCAACTTCGTATGATGATAAGTGGCACTATGAATTTTTTTTTTAAAAAATGACATAAAATAAAAATACTAAATAACTACTTCAAGGATGATTTTCACATTTTCAACACTTATAGACAATGCTTGATCATATTACAAGATTCAATTTAACAACTTTATTTTTATTTTTACACATGGGGTCATTTAAAATTTGCTATACAATATAGTCAAAAAAATATTTCAAAGGTGAAGCTTTATATCATAAAACATCATCTTATAAACTTTATTTTGCACACACATCATGTGTGTCACGATAACTCCTACTACTTTTTGGTGTAACTGAAAGTGATTCTGGTGACGACACATATCCAAAATGAAAATAAAATCGTAAAGCACTTTTTTGGTGTTACATAACTCCGAACTCCCTATCTATAAAGGTGACGAGTGACGTTTCAAGAAAATTTTTAAAAATGACACAAAATAAAATCTTAATTAGTAAGTAACTACCTTTTAAAATATTTTTAGTTTTCACAAATTAAAATTCATCAGAGAATATAATTACAAAAAGTTAAAGGCCAAGTTTGATCCGATAATAATATTTTGCTAACTTATTTTTTGACACGCATGGCTAACTTATTTTTCTGTTATTTAAGTTTTATTTTACTGAATATGACAATAAACACGTATACGTGATGTTTGATTTTTTTTTTAAAAACAAAATTTGTACAATTAATTTTATTTTTGTACACGCATCGCGTGTGCCACGATGACTGTAACACCTTTTGGGTATTATATAACTACCAACCTACAATGATGACAAGTGACATTTCAAAAAATAAAAAAAAAACAAAAAACTTAAATGGTAAGTAACTACGTACCATTTAAGATTCATAAGTTAAAATTCATCATAAAATAAAGTTAAAAAAGATTTAAAGGTCAAGTTTGATACAATAATAATATTTTGCTGACTTATTTTTGAACATGTATGACTAACTTATTTTTCAATTATTTAAGATTCAATTTATTAATATATGATTTTTGATTTTTTTAAAATAAAATTTGTACTATTATTTTTTATTTTCGCACACACATCGCGTATGTCACGATGACTCGTACTACTTATTAAGCAGAATTTGGTTTAGTGTAATACCTCTATAGTGTTACAAAACTATCAACCTACGATGATGACAAGTAACATTCCAAAATAATTTTTAAAAAATGACACAAAATAAGAATTTTAATTGATAAGTAACTACCTACAAAATTGTGTTTAGTTTTTACAAATTTAAATTCATCAAAAAATAGAGTTAAAGTAAAATTTAAAAGCCAAGTGTGATACGATATAATAATATTTTGCTAACTTATTTTTGGACACGTATGATTAACTTATTTTCTGTTATTTAAATTTTATTTTACTTAATATGAGAAATATATACGTGATATTTGATTTTTTTAATAAAATTATACTATTAATTTTAGAGATAACAACACATATGGTCCTTAAACTTTTCTCAATTCTCACATATAGTCCCTGTATTTTAAAAATAGTAAGATCAGTCCCCATACTTTTTAAATTTACCCACTAAAGTCCTTTTCCACACTGCCGTCTGTTTTTAGCCGTTAATGTGACTCTTGGTAGGGGTATTTTCGTCCCTTCCCCTTTGCCTCATCGGTTTCCCTCCAAAATAAACTAGTTGCTTCCCTCTTTCCCTCCAAAATACTTCCACACTCGTTGACTAATTACCCATCCCCTGGAACTAAGCCAGCTCGTGGCCATAGCTGCAAATATATGGAAGCTCGATGCTTTTGTGGAATGAGTGCAAAGTTGTGCACTTCATGGACAAACCTCAATCCAGGAAGGAGGTTTTATGTTTGCGAGATCAATGGGGTAGACTTATGTTTTGATATTCTTTCTTTTTTTCTTAATGAATTGATTTTTTTTGTTTCATTTGTATTTAAAGATGGGTTAACTGTAATGCACACCAACTGTTTGTAGAATGGCTCATGTGGATACTTTGAGTGGTATGACCCCCTATGTGCCGTAGATCATGTCAAATAATTCCTGGACTCTTGCGAAAGACTAAACACATGGAAGCTCATATTACAAGGTGCAATCAAAGGGAGAAGAAGCTTTGGATGGCCCTGGTCTTGTCATATCTGATGGCACTGGTGTTTTGGTGTCTAAAGTAATGCCTAAGTATGTTCATGTAGTCTAGTTATTGTGTACCCAAATGGCATTGTAAATTATGGACTCCAGTTTGTTCTGATGTAAGCAGATGGCCTAATGTTAATGCAATGGACTCCAGGTTGTTTTGATGCAATGTGACTGAAATAAGTTACTTTTATGCAATGGGAAGTGAAATGCATGGTTAAATGCAGTACATACACAAAAGACATAACTCCATGAGCAATGACAACATCAAACAACATAAAAAAGGCACCACCTGTATTACCAATAACAAACTACCAAATTCTTACATAAAAAAACTCATACTGTTTTTAAAGTTCCAATCAAGCTCATGATTACCAATCAAGGTACCAAGTGATTACATAAAGACACAATAGAAAACATAAAGTTCTAATCACACTCAACTACCAACATATCCATTTCATTTTCTAAACACATAACCATCAATTCTTATGATTCTTCTTCTTGGTAGGGGTAGTAACTCGACTTCTTGTAAGAACCCTAGTGGGAGTGGCAACTTGACTTCTTGTCACCACCCTAGTAGCTAAGGGAGAGAGAGTAGTAGCAAGAACACTGGCAGTGGGAGGCTTGGATAGAATAACAGCCTTGCTTCTTGTCACTTCCCTAGCAGGAGGAGAGCTATCAAGAACACATATTCTGGAACTGGCAGACTTGGCTAGAGTTGCAGCCTTGCTTCTTGTCACTACCCTAGTAGGAGAAGAGCTATCAACAACAGTGGCACTGGAACTTGCACATTTGGATGGAGTTGCAGCCTGGCTTCTTGTCACTATCCTAGTAGGAGTAGCAAGAGGTATAGGGGTTGTAGGACTAACAGCAGCAGGAACACTGGCACCGGCAGACTTGGATGAGGCAGCATCTTGGCACCTTGCACCCACGGCCAACCTTGCATTTGCCTTTTTCCTCTCAAGTATGCCCTTCCTCAATGCTGCAGATTCTTGGCCAGTCACCTTTACAACCATATGTTCACTGTGTTGTTCTTGAGCAGCCACATCATTTGTATCTACTTGATCATTTCTTACTCCCATCTTCTGTGCTCTTGTTGCTCTTGCATTTTTCATCTTCTGTGTAATCAAGCTCTTCCTCCTGAAATCTTTCTTCTGTGTTCTTTCACTGCCATCCACATTCATAGTACTTGGGCTTTGATGTGTATTAACCTGTTTAAAGATGCCAAAATACAAGGGAAGTTACCATACTGTAAAGAAATTGGACAGGGTAACAATCATTGACCTAAGAAAAACAAACTCACTGAAAAATCTTGAGTTTTTCCTTCATGCCTTTGACCTGCATCAACATCCTGAGTTCTTCCTTCATTTCTCCTTACCT
The DNA here is from genome assembly GCA_033070095.1 of Escallonia herrerae. Classification (NCBI taxonomy): domain Eukaryota; kingdom Viridiplantae; phylum Streptophyta; class Magnoliopsida; order Escalloniales; family Escalloniaceae; genus Escallonia; species Escallonia herrerae. The sequence goes on from JAVXUP010000743.1 coordinate 237,561, forward strand.
ATTTATAAATGCCAAAGTATATGTGAAGTTAACCCTTCAGCATTGTTGTTGCATCAACACATATGTGAAGTTAACATATTGTAAGATATACTCACAGGTAACTGCTCTGGCCTCCCTGCTTGTCTTTGTCTTGCATCAACACATATGGCAGGTATACTGTCCACAGTTGATTCAGCCAGAGCAGTTGCTTTTTGGGGCACACTTCCTTGTCCCTTGCATGTTCTTTGGTTGTGGCCATATTTCCCACACTTACCACAAGTCATTCTCACTATCTTTCTACTTAGCTTAGTAGCACCTTTAGGGTCATCTTCATCCCTTTTCCTAACCTTTCTTGGCCTTCCTGGTTGAGTATGATGAATTAGGGGAAGAAGTTCAGGCTTACCACTAGACTCCCAAAGGTCTGGACCATTGATTGGGTGGATGAGGTTCTCATATATCTTAATCTGAGTCTCTCTTTTATCTTAATATGAGTCTCTCTTTTGTAACAATCATGCACCCATTCCTCTGGTCTCATCCCCTTGTTTCTGCCATTTGCCTCATCAGAGTCTATGGCAGAAATAGCCTGAGGGCAAGGGATGCCACTGAGGTCCCATCTTTTACATGTGCAAGTTATCTCTCTCAAATTCACAACATACTGAGCACTAAAGGGACATCTAAGCTGGTACTCATATCCCCCATTCCAGGTGCTAATACACTCATTTGACTTAGCCTTGTTCTTCTCAACTATTTCCTAAATATGAGGTGTATTCCTCCCATTGTGCTTCTTCACCTCATCTCTTTTCTTGTACATTCTTTTCATTAGAAGAACTATAATCCCTTCAAGCATGGTCAAAATAGGTTTATCCCTAGTTTCCAAAATAAAGCTATTGAATTGCTTACAGTAATTATTCAATAGCTTATCACATTTAGGGAAAGTAGAAAAATGAGCCCTGCTCCAGTGCTTGGGGCTAACATTCATTAGCCATTGATAAGCTGCTGGGTCATCCTTTTTCAAGTTCTCCATTATTCTATTAAAGTACCTCACTACAGATGATTTGCTTGCATTTTGCATATAATCTTTCAGCTTCTGCCCCTTGAACAATTTGCTATAATTTTTGTACATACGCAACAAGCAAAACCTGTGCTCAACATCTGGAAATACATCTTGCATTGCTGGAACCAAACCCTTCATTTAAACATATTTTCAAATTAGAATTGGATAACACTGATAGTTCATGAAAATCATTATCAATATATAAGGTTTTTTGTAATTTACCTTTTGCCTATCTGAAATGAATGTCCATTCATGCTGAATTTGGTTCCCAATGCCAATGTCCCTCCCAAGCAGTCTCATAAACCATGTCCATGAACTCTTATTCTCTGCCTCCACTACTGCATATGCAATTAGGAACATGCAATTATCTGCATATATCCTAACAACAGATAATAACTGTGAGGGGAAAGGACCCTTCAGAAAACACCCATCCAATACAATGAATGGCCTGCAGTGTTTGAACCCTGCCTTGCATGCCCCTAGACAGACATATAACCTCTGAAACCTATACTGATTTTCACCCTCCTCTATCTTCTTAACCACCATTGTAGTATCTGGATTGGTTCTACAAACCTCATTACAGTAATCCCATATTCTTCTGTACTGCTCCAAATGGCTCCCATTGATCTCATCTAATGCCTTCCTTTTAGCCCTGTAAGCTTGATGTTTGCTTACATCAAGTGTGAACTCATTTTTGGCAGCATCTTTCAAAGCAGGCATTGGAAGACTTGGGTTTGACCTAATCCTCTTCATGTAAGTCTTTGACAACCACTTATAAGTGGTCCTCATGTGGTAATAAAGGGTAGGGCAATCATGGTCCTTAAAATATGTTTTAACTTGCCATGTTGTGGACCCCTGCCTTTTAGACCCATATAATGTCCACTTACAGTGCTCACTTCCAATGCATATTGCCCTCACCTTAACCTTGTCATTTTTTACAAACTTTATCTCTCTCATCTGCCTTATAGCATACTCTTTAATTGCCTCCTTGAATTCTTCCCTGCTAGCAAACAACATCCCCACTTGAAACTATGGATCTTTCATGTCTCTATCAGGCATAAATTGTGCATAACTAACCCTGCTAGCTTCCTCATCAGAGTCAGATGGCAGACTCCTTAACTCATCTGACAAGTCATAATGCTTATCCCTTCCCTCTTTTGGTGCCTCAATCACCCCTAGGTCAGGAACTGTGTCAATCATCTTTTGCTTACCTCTATCACTCTGTGCAGCACCAACCAATTCAACAGTTGAACCCCTGTTTCCATCATTGGGTATGTCTTCCTCACTAAAGTCATAGTCACTGTCCTTAAAGTGGCCATATCCTACATCAGCCTCACTATCAGCTTGATTACCATCTTCACTGTTATCTTCATCACTATCTCCAGTCAAATCTTCATCAACATCTTCACTGCCATCATCACCATCTTCATCCCCATCTTCATAACTATCTGACCTACCATCTTCATCACCATCTTCAGTACCACCTTCATTACCATCTAACCTACCATCTACACCAGTTTGCTTCCCTATTTGCTGAGTTTCAGGTACAGTTTCCCTCAAAGGGCTAACTTGTTCATTTCCCATAGCTTGACTTTGAGTACCATCAAATAGCCCCTCCAACTGACTACCATTTACATCCATCACATCCTGTGATACCAAAAACCCCTTCTCATCTGTCATCCCCACTAATGTAAGGTCGTCAACATTATCACCAATTAATGTTTCCCCTAGTTCCATGTAAACCTCTATCACAGTATTAGGACCAACATACACTATCATATCTCTAATATCAGCATCATTCTTTAACCTTCTCAACCCCTCATCTAAAGCCATACCAGGTACTCTATAGTGAAAATAACATTTTCTTTATAACCCTCTTCTTCCACCATTGTAACAACCTCTTGTACTGAAAATAAATCTTCATGACACATGTCATAGCTGTCTGCAACCCCACCTACGTATTCCATTATTGGGACATACACAAAGTGTCCCCCATGGTGCAATTCAAGAGTAAAATAATCAGACCCATTCACTGCACAAATAATTAAAATATGCTTAATTTAATCAGATCCAATTCACACTACAGACAACACACTGACCATATAATATACATTATTCAATTTTCATGGAAAAAACCATATAGAACTACATTAGTATATAAGTACATTCAAATTGGTATATAAGAATGAAATTCAACAACAGACAACATCACTTTATCAAACTCAAAGCAATTTTGTAGTCAATATTGGAATATACGTATAGAACAAAAAACCCAAAAGCAACAATGTCCCATATATCAATACAAAGTAACAATATCGCATGATTAAAGCAATAAAGCCTCAAAAGTCTGAACAACATACCGTACAACGCAACATTGCCGAGATTGACGCCCCTTTGCCGCTTTTGCCAAGTCATGTTGCTTCGGTTTCTATATTGCTTCGATTTCGATACTCATAGAATCGCGATCAAACAAAATACCTAAAACAGTAAATAAAATCCCAAATTAAACCCTAATTGATACTTAAGTCCATAATCAAACAGTAATCGATCAACAATGAAACCCTAATTCATATCTAATCGCTTGCTCTTACTCACCAATATTCAACTCCCTCTCTGCTTTGACAATATGTGCTATAAGGCTAATTTTGAAGGGAAACCGATGAGGCGAAGGGGAAGGGACGAAAATACCCCCACTAAAGTCACATTAACGGCTAAAAACAGACGGCTGTGTAGAAAAGAACTTCAGTGGGTAAATTTAAAAAGTATGGGGACTGATCTTACCATTTTTAAAATATAGGGACTATATGTGAGAACTGAAAAAAGTTTAGGGACCATTTGTGCTGTTATTTCTTAAATTTATTTTCACACACGCATCGCATATGTCACGGTGACTCATATATATTTATACCTTATGTATTTGAATTTAATTGATAGGGTCTTTACCTTCTAAATATACGAGTCACCGTGGCATACGTGATGTGTGTGCGAAAATAAAATTAATAGTATAAATTTTGGTATAAAAATATCGCATATACGTAGTTATTGTCATATTCAACAAAATAAATCTTAAATTACAGAAAAATAAGTTAGGCATACGTGTCAAACATAAGTTATAAACAAAAAATTGCGTATACGTAGTTATTGTCATATTCGATAAAATGAATCTTAAATTATAGAAAAATAAATTAGCCATACATGTCAAACATAAGTTAGCAAAATATTATTTTCGTATCAAACGTAATCTTTAAATTTTATGTTAACTCTATTTTTTGATGAATTTTACTTTATATAAACTAAACATAATTTTATAAGTAGTTACTTACCAATTAAGATTTTTATTTTGCATCACGTTTTAAATTTTTTGTCATCTTTGTAGGTTGTTAGTTATGTAACACTTAAGACGTGTTGCACCAAATCAAGTTTTGACTTAATAACTAGTACAAGTCACCGTGGCACACATGATGAGTGTGTGAAAATAAAATTAACAGTACAAATTTTATTAAAAAAATTCAAACATCTTGTATACGTGTTTATTATCATATTCAATAAAATAAATCTTAAATAACAGAAAAATAAGTTAGTCATACGTGTCTAAAAATAAGTTTGCAAAATAATATATCGTATCAAACTTAACCTTCAATTTTTTTAACTATATTTTTTTTATGAATTTTAAATTGTGTCACTTTTTAAAAAAATTCTTAGAATACCACTTGTCATCATTATAAGTTAGTAGTTACGTAGAACCAAAAATGTATTACACCAAATTAAATTTTGACTTAATAAGTAACGAGTCGCCTGACACACGCGATGCGTGTGTAAAAAACTAAAAGTATATATTTATCATTATCATGTATATATATTTATTATCACGTTCGGTAAGTGAATTGTACATTTTAAAAATTAAAAGTAGTTATTCACTATTTAAACTTTTGTTTTGTGCAATCTTTAAAAAAAAACTATGAATTGCCATTTGTCAGCATTCTAGATAGGTAATTATGTAACACCAAAAATGTATTACATTAAATCAAAATTTTCCTTTATATATAGAATAGATATAGATAGATAGATAGACTAGTATAGATATAGATAATAATTTTTTCAAATTTTTGTGTTTCAAAAATATAATAATTAAATAAGTACAAAATATTAGATTATATAATTAGTCAAAAGCAAGCATGACCTCTGACTTTCTCACCCATCCCGTTACCTCTTTTTCCCACCTCAAAAATAATTAAATTAAGCAACCACCGGCTAAAACTTCGTTGACGGATAAATCATCTTAAAGTGAACATCAATGCACCAATCAATATGGACTTTCCCACGTGGAAACAGTTATGCCCAAAATAGGCCAACCTAATTTATTTCATACTTTCTGCAGTCTTCAGCCACCACCGCCGACCACTTACACCCCACCCCATCGCCTCACTCGCCACCCATCACGACCGCCGGGTTGCCGCGGTGGCCACTCTTCAAAGACCACTGTTCATCCCTAAATTCCACCACTCCCTGCACCTTGTCAACGAGCTAAGCACGTAGACCTAGTCGCCTCATGGCCGTCAGTTGCAGCGTCCGTCGACTATTGCACTTGACCCTCCGGCCGCAAGTTCAAGTGTCGATCTGTTGAGGTTCTAATCCTCCGAGGTCGTTCGATATGATTGCGACGCCTTTCGATCCGTATGAACAGTGCATGTGAACATATGTTGTGAAGTTTGTTAAGTTTAGAAATTTTGGTAAATTAGTATGATCTACAGCGGAAATTCGGCAATAAATCTGGTTCTACTTTTGCTTCTTTTTCGGATTGGTATAACTTGGTAATTTATAGGCTAGACATGCAGGGATTTTTGTTTTTGGTGCAAAGCTAGTTAGAAATTATGCTACCTGCCACTAAGCTGGTAAATGGTACACTTAGTATATTTAGTAGAACTTGTCCACACTTCTTATGACAGTCGCTTATGATTTGTAGCATCACTTGTTCAGCGGAGGGTATTCAGCAAAATGTCTGAACAATCCTAATACCATGTTTTAGCAAACACACTAGATTCTGCTATTAACAACACGAATGTGTTTCGGGTACTTGGCCAAAGTGGGTCATCTTGTTTATTGATAACGATATGTTTGAGTTCACCAGTGTGAATTTACATCGACCAAGACAATTAACTTGAACAATCTAAATAAAGTGCTTGTTTCTTGGCCTATGCGCCATACGAGAGACTCTAAGTTGCTTATCCAACCTTTTGATTTTGCAGGGCCACATCAAGTTATCCTGATTCCCTTTCCGGCGCCAAATAACTTGTCAAGTTCCATTACCCTGCTGATGCTGCTGCATAATCACATTGTTGAATTACCTTTTGCCATTAACTAGGAATCAACACTGCTCGATCACCTTAGCTCTCACATTTGAGTGTAGGCTCTAAAGGATTTTCTTCTGTTAGCAACATTTGATCAAAATTTTGGTGTTTGGTTTCAAAGGAGCGTTCTTGTTGTGGAGGGATTTTTTGGGACAATACTGAAAGAAGATGGAAGCCTGCAGCCATCTACATGCAAGTGATTGGACCCAAACGTCGTGCATTAACTCCCCTAAGAGTATTCCGGGGTGTTATTTGTTTACTCGTGTTACTTTCAACGGCCTTAATGATGTTAGTCTGCATTGGTTTTCTTACGGCTGTTGTCATGCGGCTTTTCAGTATACATTACAGTAGAAAATTTACATCCTTTTTCTTTGGTATATGGCTAGCTTTGTGGCCTTTTCTATTTGAGAAAATAAACAAGACTAAAGTGATTTTCTCCGGAGAAACTGTGCCTGCAAGGGAACGAGTGTTACTTATGGCAAACCATAGAACTGAAGTTGATTGGATGTACCTGTGGGACCTTGCGCTGCGGAAGGGGCGACTAGGATACATAAAGTATATTCTAAAGAGTAGTTTGATGAAACTACCTGTATTTGGTTGGTCATTTCGTATTATGGAGTTTATATCAGTGGAGAGGAAGTGGGAGGTTGATGAAACCCCCCATGCGCCAAATGCTCTCGACCTTTAAGAATCGTCAAGATCCCCTCTGGCTGGTTGTTTTCCCAGAAGGCACAGATTTCACGTAATGTCCTTTTATGTTTACATTTTTGTGTGTGTGTATTAACTTCCATAATGCAAATTCATTGGGTAATGGGCATAACTCTGATAAAGCCTTTATCAAGTTTTGGACTAATTTTCTGAGTCCATAGTCTTGCTACCCCTTTCTGTACTGTGGTTGCGCTCCCTCTGGGACAGAAAACCATCTAGGCGCCCTTGTTTTTATTCTAGAAAGATATATATAACGAGTTCCTCTCTGTTTCGAGCAGTGAACAGAAGTGCACGCGTAGTCAAAAGTATGCTTCTGAAAATGGACTACCTATCTATCATGAAGAATGTGCTACTTCCGAAAACAAACGGCTTTTTTGCCTGCTTTGAGGATCTCAGAGGCTCCTTGGATGCAGGTTTTCATCTCCCCTGTTACTGGGATCATTATTATCTATTGGATCTGTAATTACTTGAATGCAATCAACTGTTAATTCTTGCTTGTTTTGGTGTCTATGGAGAGAGAGAATTAGGAGGGCGCTTGTGATAGTGTAATTGTCTTTTCTTTTTTCATGCCTTTTCTAGGCCAAGGAATCTGTGGATGGTTCCAGTGAATACTATCTAGAGTTTTTAGTCTTTTAGATTAGATAGCTTTAGTGTTCAGGGATATGAGCTGGTATACTTTTTGTGTACGGAGGAGGTTTCACCTTTTTATTGGTGTCGTCTTCGTAAAAATATATTACTTGCCAGAAGAGGAATAAAAATAAGGATAGAGTAAATTAATGAAACAAAACCACATACTTAAGAATTGAAACATTAAGATGGTGGAAAGTGATCGTCTTGTGGAAGAAAATATAACTTAAAGCACATGATGCAGACCACTTAGAAGATTTTGTCTTCGGGAAACTTTAGCCAGCAGGTGCAATTTTTTCCCTTTTAAACACCTCGATGCAAAGAAAGATTCATTTTGAGTGAATGAATCCAAATAGCATATAGGGTTTGTGAACTTCAAAACTTAGTCGTGCAGTTGTTGTGAACTTTATAAGCTTGTTGTGCCCTTTGAGTGACAAGATTAATTCCTTATTTCCAACTTCTAAACTTTGGCGTCAGCGATACTGTATAGTAAGAATACTTGCTGAATCCTTACCGCCTCTTTAAAATTTACAGGACTCCACTTCTGCCTCTTTTTTGGACATTTTATTCAAAATTTTGTTCCCTTTTATTATTCCCTTCATCTCCTGCCTAATCCACTGGACCAATTCCTTTTACCAGCCACGCAAACATTGCAGGGAATGGTAAGATTTCATCATGCAATCAGGAACCTTGTGCTTTCTAGCCTGTTGTTGCCTGCTGGAGTCCGGATGGCATGGTTTTCGTGCTTGCAATTGTCTGATCAATGTACCAAGTTCTATGAGCTTCATATTTCTAGCTAAAAAAAGTTTACCATATTTCTAGCTAAAAAAGGTTTACTAGATGAAATCTAATTACATATATATATATATGAAAGCCGAAGATGAGAGAAAGTGGTCACGTCACCGTGTACGTGGACACTCTCTTAGCTCGCCTAGTGAACTTTCCTATTTTGACTTTTTGAAAGCATTTTGAAGAAAATCACCTTTGTAATAATGTTTTGGATTCCTTTTTTCTCTCACACTCTCTCTTATTCAATTTGATTTGAATTCCTTTTTACCATCTGAAATTCAACCAACTAAATAGATTTTACATTTCTCTTTCTTCTAAGTCAACATGTCCCACTTAAAATTGTTATTTATATATTGCAATTTCATTAATTCCTAAGATTTGCTAAATCTAATTCTATATATATTCCATTTAATCTTTTCTTTCGTTTAGAGAAGCACAATATTTTCTATAAGTTTTTCTCTCTAATTAATATAATCTCCCTCCTTTTATATCATTACAAGTTTGTATATGTAGTTTACTCTCTCATTTTATTTTCAATCATTTGTTATATATCTTTACTCTTTTTTCTTGGTGGCCTTGAATAATTCAAAACCTCAAAACATGGTTTATTATCATTAGTATATTCACTATTATTGCTATTAGTTGGGACATACTATTTCCATCATTTTATATACTATTTTTCATCTTCATTTGTTGCTAAAAGCTAACAATTATTACTCAAGTTATCTTTCAACGACAAAATTTGGTAGGAAAAGTCATATGAAAAGGTGTATTTTTTTAACTATTTTTTTGTCACTATCAATTTTGACATTGCTACTAGGCATACAAGTACGAGATCTCTGAGTCAGTACTTTGACAATTGTTGCTCCCTTGTGCAGCGCACATAATCAAAACTAGTCGGTTCTGGATTAGTGAAGATCTTTGCCAGTACAGTTTCGAATTTGCATTCTTTGGTTGCTGCTGTGCTGGCCTTGTCCTATAGCTTTCTTTGTTCACTTTCAATTCCAAAAAGCATTAACAAAAAACGCGTAGTATATTTTGCATCACTACACTACCGTCACAACTTACTGTGCCACTACTGGAATCCTAACTGTCCAACTATGTCAATCTGAGGGCACGGTTACATTCTGTGGAAGAAGAGGATAATAACAAATGCACTTAAGAAGGTGCCTTGTTCTTTTCCTTTTTCGTGGGTTGGGGGTGGAGGAGGGAACTACATCTGGTAATCTGGTTTACCTTATGTGAGAGTATGCTGCAATGGGTTATCCGGTCAAATGGCATGATGTGACATCTATTTTCTTTCTTTACTGGAGTATTACGTCTTATATATATGCTATTTGCCATACAGAAGTTACGAATTAAATCAGTCACATATGTATGCTAACTGTTTAGCCTAGCCTGTTACAATCCACTTGCGTGTCTTGCTGCAGTTTATGATCTCACAATTGGGTACAAATTTCGCTGCCCATCTTTCTTGGACAATGCCTTCGGGGTAGACCCATCTGAAGTTCACATTCACGTTAGTCGTATCCCTCTGACTGATATCCCCCCATCTGAAGACGAGGTTGCTTCTTGGTTGATGAATGCATTTTCCTTCAAGGATCAGTTGCTTTCTGAATTTTATTTAAAAGGCCATTTTCCACACGAAGGAACAGAAGGAGAGCTGTCGACCGACTGTGAAGTGTCTACTTAACTTTACTGGTGTAATCTTTTTTACCAGCATATGTACGTTCTTCTTCTTCTCGTCCGCGTGGTTTAAAGTTTATGTTACCTTATTTTGTGCGTACATGGGCATCTGCTACCCGTTTCAATATCCGACCATCGCCCATTATGACTTCGTGAAAGCTGCATCGTATGTAAACTCCCTTTGTACTGAGAGACGATTCCTGGGCTTTAAAGCCTTTTCTCTGGGATCGTCTTAACGCATACAGATGCCCTATTCAAATGCCAATTTTGTAACCCTTACAAGTAGACCAAGTCAATAACATGTATAATGTAACTCGAGTAACATGTACTGAAAAGGTGTAGTGCTAATTCAAATAAGAGCGGCTTTTATTTGCAGGCTCGTCAAATATATATTTGTTGGAAGACTTGGCTTGAGCTTTGAACAGTGTTGTGCATTTCAAGTTGCTGCAGTATATGACGTTTCATATTTGCCTATATTTGACAGTTGAATATCGGTTTTAAAGGATGTTAGCTTGATGGTGTGTATAATATTCTGGAAGGAGCAGGGGTGATTAAGGAGTCCTTTGACAAAGGGTCGGAAGTTGTATCTAATTATGCTGCATGTCTATTTTCTTGGAAAATCTTTCTGTCATTAAATCACCTTTCGCTATTTTTGTTCATCGTCAGTGTGTTTTTCCTCATTCTAATTAGTGAAATGGAATCAGAAACCTCGACAGGTAGAATTGCAAAACCAGGCAACCTGGCATTAGGCATATGCCGACGTGTTTTCTTCTCTGGACTCCCGACCTAGACGACCAAAAGTCTCAATCAGGTTTGAGGTTCCTCCTCCCTCGGACTCTCTCTCTGCAAGTCCGTCTACTGTCCGAGATAGTTTCAAACGAGTGGTGGAAGAAAATGGAAGTAGTTGGTCAAGTCTTCTTGCAGTAGAAAAGTCGAAAAAGAAGGCCTCAATTATGTTTGTATGAAGCCTGAAAGTCAAAACAAAAACCCATTAGTATCCCCTTCTGTAGCAGTAAGTAATTCCAGTTGAAGTGCTAACAAGGTAACATCAATAGATCCCTTTCCTTAAAAAAGAACCCAAGAAGAACTGTAACCCTGAATAGATAGAAAAATGTTCATCTGCACCAACCCTTCGCTCCAAAGCTCGCAAAGTTCTTCAGTAGGAGTTGAATGCTTTTGCGTGGACAAACTGACCCCTTTTACCGGTTCAAAAGAAAGATTTCTTAACAGCCAAGACTAGTCATATGTGCTGATAAAGATTAGACTACACTTGATCATCATTTCGTTGGCTGAAGTCAAAAGTTGTAGTTCAGCCTGTACTCTTGCTTATAACCCCTGAATCCTTGCTTTTCCTTTCCCCAGTTAAAACTGGGAGTGCTATATACCTGAATTCAACGTTAACTCAAGCACTTGCATGGTCTTGTTATGCTGTTGCTGTGTCTACATAGATGCGATACACATCTCACAAACATCATGTTGTTTATTGAAATCAAAATATACATCGTTAGGTTGATTAGGAAAAAAAAAACAAAATATTCATCGTTAGGTGAATCATTTACAAATGTACTTTATTTTCTGAAAATTTTCATTTAGAGATGGTACTTGAAGGTGTTATCTGTCTCCGGTCTAAACTTCTTTTAAGCTGTTGTATGCCTGAGCTCTTACATGGCAAGACAAGATCACAACTTAGAAGAATGGAAGGGAGAACCCACCATGGCAACGGAGCTACCACATTCATCACAAACCAAATTCCGTCATGGTTTAAAAGTCTTAATATGAATCACCTCATGCGAAATTTACAGACTAATCCTAAGATATCAGAACAGTTGCAGAATAGTGTCTGTCCTCCCAATCTCATGACTTCATGAAGTTCAGATTGACAACAGAAGCAGATATACCACATCAAAAAATCAAAAGCACTTCTTGTAGCTAACCAATATATGTTCTTAACAATATAATTAACGAACAAGTTATGATTACATTAGAAAACGAATGTGTTGGAAGGAAGCGAATATCACAAATGCTGAACCTAGCTAGCCTCGTTTTTTTTGCCTACGCATATGGAAAGGGACGATATTTAATACCTAGTCTTGCATTATTCATCGCCATAGAATGAACCCAACTGCGTGGATTCCCATGCCAAATTTGAAACTTGAGACTTGGCATCATTATGTATGAAGTTCAGGTGAGCCTTCTAACATAAGAACGGTTCTTGACAGCAAGTAGCAGAGCAGCATCTTTCAATGGTTAGGATGTTTGATGATTCTTTGCAGAACCACAGTCCTTGCCCTCCGAATATCTCGGCTGCACATATCAGCTTGCACCCCCAAATCATCCACATTCTTCATAAACACTCCTAGCTTCTTCTTGATCTCCTCTATGGCAATCTTCACAGCCTCTTCCTCGAGGGCGAAATCTACATTATGCAGCAGCGATTCAATCTCAATCTCCAACCGATCAATTAGTACTCGAATGCTGTCCAAGTCCTTAATAGCTACATAAGTACCCACTTGCATAGAGCTAATAACCTCCTTCTGGGCCCTCACAGCAGTTTCATAGTTCTTGAAGAGAGAATCAATCCACTTTCCCATTGAACCCAGTGGAATGGAAGATGCTGCAGCAAGAGCAGCTGCGACAGGAGGGGCAGCCATTGCTGCAGCCACTACAGAACAAATCAACACAGCTGCAAAAGTTGCTGCAAAGATGACACCCGAAAGCTTTCGCCAAGCATGAACTGATTTGAGCTTCTTATCAAGCTTGCTCTTTCGCATTTGCAACTTTTCAAGCATCAACATTTGCTGCCTGTATACAGACTGGAAAATCTGGAAGAATTCCTCAGTGAAAGGGTCACCGGCAGCTTTGAAGTTCTTCAGTTCCTCCAGTGTCTTTGTATACCTATTCTCTTCAACCCCATCCTCCTCTTCAAACTGCTGAAGCGCGACCAGGATAAGCAACTGGCTATCGCGAGCCCTCTTAAGGCATTTCTCTAACGCAGCACAGAAATCCAGAGTTTGCAAGCTATTCTCAAAGTACTCTTCCACCAGCTCAAACAATTCTTGATTTTTCCATATGTCTTTCTTGCACTCTAGGATTACCTTAACAACCTCCTGGTTCATTTCCAAAAGACATCCTGTGACTTCTTTCAATGAATCAAATGAGAGGGCTCGAACTTCAACGCCAACCGCAAGGGTATTAATGACGTGATTAGTGCGAGCCTGAAGAGTGGTGTCGAAGGACTGCAAATCGGTGTCAATCCTGCACGCGGCTTCATACGAGTTCAGCTCAGTTGCGTATTGCAGATTGTTATTGAAATTGATTGCTGTTGAAGTTTCAGCGGCCTTTTTGCTCATGTGGCTCCCCATGTTTCAACTCAGATATCTACAAATCCAAGAAAAAATCAAAGCCAACTTCAAATTTAGAACCTCTATATATGCCTCGAAGCCTATGTGCAAACAGTACAAACTTCCCTTGTCTATGAATTACGATGCTTGACGGCAACAACAAGAAAAGTAGACAAACCACCCAATTCTTGCTTCAATGCAGGTCTTCTATAATTTCGCAACAACAGGGGTTATTTAACTCATATCTTGGTTTGGTTCAGTCATTAATAACTTGATTATTTTTAGGTAATAGTATATCAATTTTAGCTCTAATGATTTGTAGAGGAAACCGACCTTCTCTAACCCATTCGACACGATCTTCTAATCCATAATTAGGCCAAAGAAAGAGTTTTAATTTAATTATGGCTCAACCCATTTTGTTCAGAATGCTAAAAATAAAATAAAATATTACAACTTAATTTTGTTAACATCTGACCATTTCATTTTTCTTTCGTTACATTATTTTGGCATTTTTACCCAATATTGTAGCCTCATACAGCTCAGCGGTCAATTTTTTGATATCCCCTTTCAAGCTACCATATATATATATAACCTAAATATAGTTCCCTAATCAACAAAAGGTTAAAAAAAATTAAAATTTAATCTTGGGGAGAAAATGCAACCCCTGTTTGGAGTTCTATAAGCAGCAGATAAAAAACCAGATAATCAACAGAAAAAAAGAATAACCAAAGCAGAACGAACCACTTAAAAAAGAACATTTAAATTTCCAAAATTCATGTCATCCTGCTGAAAGATAATACCTTATATATTGCGCAGCATCAGAAATCAGCAAGAAAAGCACAAGACTTTATACAAGCATTTGCAGATAACAACTCTGCCAAGAAACACAAAAGATGGGAAAGATTAGGAAAAGGGTTCTTCCTTCATAGATCTGTAGAAAAATCAGCAAGGGTTCGAAGTTGAACAGTACATGAGAGTTCCAGACTCAGACCAGAAAGCCGGGTATAAATAGAGATGGGTATATATAGTGGCGTTTCAAAGATGAAAGTGATGTGGAAAGGGTGATCAGAGAGATGGGGATAGGGGATGAGGAGGAATGAAGAAGCTTGCAGCGAATTAAAACCGTTAAGGGCCAAGAGATTGATGAGAGAATGGCTTGCACGCATGAAGTTAATTGCAGATTGCAGATGGAAAACGCGGGAAGCAATGTCTTTCCAACTCCCGCCCTCTACATTTCTCTCTCTTGAACGACCTCATATAGATACTGTTTGTGTGTTTCTACAGTTGTAACGCGCAAAGAAAGGGTTTTTACCTCCCTCAGAAGCTTAAGCTCAAAGACAGGGGGGGGGGGGGGGGGGGAGGGGGAGGGGGTGGATTTCCAAATTGGACTACAGAGAAAAAGGGAGTTAAGGTTTGGAAAAGAAGCTACAATAAGGCTGACATGACTATACTACCCATTCCTGCACTCTTTTTTCTTCTCTTTTCTCCCCCCTCTTCGTGATCAGAGAGATTGCCATTCTTGCACTTGGGACCATATGGCATCATTTTTGGCAACTTTTCTTCCCCAGGATTTGATTCCCATTTGACATGGGCTGTATAGAAACTGATTTTCCACTCAAAATCCAGGATATATCTTATCTTTTTTTTTTTTTCACTTTTACATCGCTTCTTGTGCTTGAATTACGGTCACAAAGAAAGTAAACAGAAAAACAACAAGAAAACATGCGATTAGAGACGAGTAGTAAGACGAGAGTGATGTTTACGGTACAACAAGAAAGGAAGGCCTAATAAAATTGAGAAGCGACCTCTCCTTTTCGGTTGGTAGACTATACAATGGTGATGTTCTCCTAAATTCTCCAATCAAGTCACTTGGCATACATCATACATGGAATAGAATAGAGGAAAGAATGAACACACTCATGTCATGGATGAAGGGCACAATTACCTTGATGTGCAGTACCTTGCAATTCTTTGCTTTATTGTCTAAAAGGAAACTCTTGGCTCAGATAAATTTTTTATATTGTAACTCATTTCACTGTCCTTTTATACCAATTTGGAATTGTAATTTGAATAATTAGACCACGTGACGTTTTATCTGACAAATAAATTTAGAATACATGTGATGATCTTATCAGCTTATAGCTTATAGAAGACGAAACTAATTCAAACAATACACACATAAAAAGAATTTCATACCGCACCAGTAGAAAACGCTTATTATTCCCATTTCAACACTAATCACACATCCTACCAACTCAAAACAAAATAGAAATCGATACCTTGGTCCGACAAAAACAGAGGGAAAAATAGAAAACTTGCTAAAAATGAAGAATCATGTAATGGCTTTGTACGTAAATGTGGTGAAAGCAAGGGGTGTTCGTTGGGGAGAGACTCAACAGAAACAATAAAAGCAAAAGTCACTTTTCTTCAGACAGGTACGCGCGTTCCAACTCACGTTCCCTTTTTTCCGAATTTCAGCTCTTATCCTTTTTTTAACCGTTCGAGGTGACACGTCGTGATGCGCCGCGTGTCCCGTCACCACTCGTTGCCGCCTCGAAGAAATTTCAAAAATCGTAATCCAGCCACGTTACGTCATTTGATTCTCCCGTCACGTGCTTCGTAACTCCCCTTCTCCGTTGTGTTAGGAACAAGCCACCGGCTTCGTGTCCAAACTTTAGTCATTTTCCCCCCCTTTTTTTCTTTCTATTGGAAAATGATATTTTCCTTCTATTTTTCAAACTAAATTGATAACTGTTAATAAATTAGGTCAGTGGATCCATTATCTGTCTACTAACAGATAATGTGTATTTATTAGTTTAGATAAAAATAATTATTTAGAGAATATTTATCTCTTAAGTGTTTGAGATAAATACAATATTTATCTCTTAAGAGTTGGAGGTAAAATCAGTCTCTAATTGTATCTCTATATAAAGGTTAGAGATATCCCAATAAATCACAAGTCAATAGTAATAACCTCTCTCTATAGCACTCTCTCTAAAGCAATCACCAAGTTTTAGGATTTAGTTCGTGGACGAAGAACTCGACTCTAGTAGCCATTTTCGTACCTGCGAAAAAGATCAAGCGTGCTAGTATAATTATGTGCATGTTGGAGTGGTATGTTTCCGAACCCACTACGTGTTACGTGGTAGCGCAATAACTGTTGTAATCGTTTTAACATTGGTATCAGAGCATGATTACTTGTTGATTCGCCTTTAACATGCTAGTATAATTATGTGCATGTTGCGATTTTTTTTCGAATACATGAACAAGACCCATTACAAAAATTCAAAATTTATTGAGCATGTTTTCTAAAAATTAATTATATGTTTTTGTTCTCCTATGGTTGAGGATGAACTCCGTAAAATTTCGTAATCATTGGATGCATGATTTGTGAGAAATCACGATTTTATTTTTCAAGAAAATTGTGATTTTTTCGAGTTTTGGGACTC
The DNA here is from genome assembly GCA_033070095.1 of Escallonia herrerae. Classification (NCBI taxonomy): domain Eukaryota; kingdom Viridiplantae; phylum Streptophyta; class Magnoliopsida; order Escalloniales; family Escalloniaceae; genus Escallonia; species Escallonia herrerae. The sequence goes on from JAVXUP010000743.1 coordinate 254,542, forward strand.
AAATTCGAAGCACGATATTCAGTTTTTATCATGATCGTTTGGTACATAATTAATCTATGTCGCATAAGCTTTCCAACGATATATGACATGCATTATTTGGCCTAAAAACGAGAGAGATATGGCCTTCGAAAGTTGGCATTGCTCATGACAGTGGCTGAAAATTAGGGTTTTCTAAATAAAGAAGACGAACACGTGCCGAGAACGCGCTCCACGCGCGAAGCCAGTTAACGACGCGCCGCACGCGCAAAGGCAGGAGCCACGCATGTTCACGCGCTCACACGCGCGGCAAGGCTGCAGACATGCCCCACGCGCCACACGCTACGTGCCACGAGCGCGTGCGTTACACGCGCCAAGCGAAGAGAGCCAGAGGCTGCCCCACGCGCACGGCGGCGCGTAGAGGCGTGTGAGGCTGTTTCCGGCAGGTTCTAACCTCATCGCCGGCGCGTGGAGTCTTGTTTGGGCTTCTAAAGTTTTTATATGATGTTAAATTTATCTTTATATCTCCTCTGTGTATTATGTTTAATTTTTAAATGATTTTTTTTAGAAAAATTAGCTTTAAAATTTTGTTTTCATGCACTCAGAATATTTCTTTAATTTCAGAGGGTATATATTAGAGATAAATTTACTGTTTGCCAATTTTAAGAATTTATCTTTCATTTTTGGGCCATTTAGAAATATTTTTTTGTGGTACTTTTGTGATCCCAAAAAATATGAATAATGCGCAAATATTAATTTTTGCACTTTGTGAGTAGAAATAAATATTATGGAGAGTTATATGACATAGATGAATTATGTTTTATTTATTTGCCTTGATTAGTGTTATGGTTTAAAAATATTTTTTGTTGATATATATTTGTTGGGCTTTTGGCAAGCCCACACCTCTTTAAACTCAATTTCAAGGCCTTTACGCCCGTTTTCCTTGGAAGGAGAATGTGACCTATTCATCCATTTAAATTAGCCTTTAACTTGTTATTTGAGCATGCTAGTTTTAGGTTAAATGGATGGATACTAAATTGGCATTCTAAAGAAACTTATGTTTATGTGTTTACTCTTGTTTTAAGAAAATTCTTTTGAGAATAATGTGTTGTGTGGCATCTCCATTTGTTTTATTGGAGTAGTTTGTAGTAGGATTCTCAAAGATGTTGTATTCTACTATTTTCCTGTATATTTCCAGAAAGCCTTGTACGGGAATGTAATTTCGCACGCACATTATTCAAGCCAGAATTTTCTTAGCATAAGTTATTAGAATGCCAATAAGGCTCAATGAAGTCCTTGCACACTTAATTGCGTGGTGCAATTTTATATTGTTCTAAATTATCATGTGGATGATTTATTATATTGTGGCTTATATAATGATGAAATTTATTGCGAAAAATTACTTGAAAAATATTTTTCCCAACTCACATACATGGGAGATGATTACGAGCTTAGCAAATTTTCGATTTCATGATGTGAGGAAAGATTATGTTTTTCATTTGAATTTTTTGAAATAAATATAAGGATGTATAATTAATGTCTTTTCCTTGCGCAATCTAATGTAGTGAATATAATGGCTACCAAGAATGTCATAGCTGATCTCGTTAAGGGTGAGAAACTTAACGGAGATAATTATGACGTTTGGCACAAAAAGATGAAATTCATGCTGAACGAACAAGAGCTCGAGGAGCACTTGACCAAAGAGATGGTCGCGCCAACTGAGGCGCAACCCCTAAGAGACCACACTGCCTACCAGAAATGGAATCAGAAAGATCGTAGTGCGCGCTACACCTTGTTGAGCAGCTTGCAAAATGATCTAATCGGGCAGTATGATGAACTTCCAACTTGCAAAGCTTTATGGGAGCAGCTCAAGTTCTCTTTTGGTGGAACCTCAACTACGCGGCTTCGTAGCCTTGTGAGGAGTACACAAAAGACCCTAAACATACCATGAGTGAACATCTAAGGATGATGTCCAATATGATTGGTAAGCTCAGGGATGCTGGCCATGCGCTCACAGATGAGCAGCAAGTCAGAGCTGTCATAAGGTCCATTCCTGCCTCATGGGCCAATATGAAACAAATATTGACCCACAGTGAAAACATCAAGAACTTTTCTGATGTTTCACAGCATGTCATCCTTGAGGACGAGACTCGAGATGCTGACAAGACCCTTGCTTATGTCGCCCAAGGGGGATCGCGCAATGCAAATGGCAAGCGCGGAAGACAAAGTAAGAAAGGTAAGAAAGGCGAGGCTAGCACTTCTGCGCCAAAGGAAGAAAAAATAAAGAAACGCAAGAGAGGAAAACATGGTGGGAAAAAGGATCTGTCTAAAGTTAAATGCTTCAACTGTCAACAGAAATGACACTTCGCTCGTGATTGCACTGAGCCGAAGAAGGTACTTTCAGAATCTCTCTCTCAGTTATATGTTTCCTCACATGTGATGGTTGCTCATTCCCAACCTGTGTGGTTTGTGGATACAGGTGCAACAAAACATGTAGCACGTGATCGAGAGGGGTTCGTAGATTATCACCGGATTCCAGCGGGTAGCAAACATATCTTCATGGGAAACAATAGCTCCGAAGAGGTGCTAGGGGTTGGTTCTTACCAGCTCAAGTTGCGCACTAGGCGTACATTGATTCTTGAGGATGTGCGATATGCACCCACTGTTCGGCTTAATCTACTTTCAGTTACTGCTTTATTAGACAATGGTTTTTCCTTTATTTTTAAGGGTAATAAGTTGGACATCTTTTTGGATGATATTTTGTTCGGACATGGTTTTCGCATGGATAGTCTTTTTCAATTGGATTTAAATGATTCTCAGTCCTCTTATTCTTATGTTGTGAATGATAATATTGTGAATGATTCTACCACCTGGCATGCAAGACTGGGCCACATAGGCCAAGATAGAATGACTCGTTTGGCTAGAGAAGGCCTTTTAGGCCCATTCGCAAGAGTCAATCTACAAACATGTGAGGCTTGTTTGGCCGGTAAAGCATGCAGGAAGCCTTTTGGAAAGGCTGTGAGAGCAACTCAACCACTTGAGCTAGTTCACTCTGACATATGCGGACCTATGAGTGTAAAGGCACGCCATGGCGCCTCTTATTTCCTTACACTGATAGACGATTATACGCGATATGGTTATGTGTATTTGATATCTCACAACTATGAAGCTTTGGACTGTTTCAAACGCTTTGTAGCTGAGGTTGAGAATCAGAAAGAGAAGAATTTAAAAACTCTTCGCACTGACCGAGGACGCGAATATTTGTCAGATCACTTCAAGAAGTTTTGTGAGGAAAAAGAGATACGCAGGCAACTTACTATTCCTAATACTCCACAACAAAATGGCGTTGCGAAAAGAAGGAATAGAACATTGTTAGATATGGTTAGGTCTATGATGCCTCCCAATATCTTTTTGGGGGATGCTCTTTTGACTGCAGCCTATATACTTAATCGAGTGCCTTCACAATCAGTCAAGTCCACCCCATATGAGCTTTGGAATGGCCAAAAGCCAAATTTGGATAACTTGCGCCCATGGGGCTCAGCAGGTTATGTTCACAGTACTTCTCATAAGTATGGGAAACTAGGGCCTAAAGCTAAAAAGAGTATATTCTTGAGGTATTCTGAAAACTCTAAAGGCTATGTGATGTATGGTGAACATCCAAATGGTGGAAAGACTGAAATAGAGTCTCGTGATGTCGATTTCATAGAGAATGATTTTCCTAGCATTGGAGACGCAAGTAAGAATCTTGACCTCTATGAGTTAGAGGAAGTTGAAGCCACTTTACCATCTCCAAGCGAAGGTGGGGGATTAGTTCCTCATCTTGTTGTCGCTGAAGATAGTATAAGTGATCTTCAACCTAGTGGGAGCATCCTAGACAGTGGGAGCACACCATCAGGACCATCAGGTCAACAAGATTCTCAACTGCGTAAAGGTGCACGAGGAAGAGTTCCACGTCGTCGTTTTGAGATTGACGGTGAAATTCTTATGTGCACTCCAACTGATGAAGATGAGCCCACTTTTATGGAAGAAGCCTTATCTTCACCTGCTAGTAATGAGTGGATGGCTGCAATGAAAGATAAGTTGAGCTCAATGGAGAAGAATCAGGTCTGGGAGTTAGTTGACCTTCCGCCAGGGCGCAAGACTGTTGGAAACAAGTGGGTTTTAAAAGTCAAGCGCAAGGCAGACGGGTCAATTGACAAGTATAAGGCACGTCTTGTGGCGAAAGGCTATACCCAACTGCGGGGTGTGGACTATGAAGACACTTTCTCCCCAGTGGTGAGATTTGCTTCAATTCGCCTGATCCTAGCTATTGTCGCCCAGCAAGATTTAGAACTTTTTCATATGGATGTTAAGACTGCGTTTCTCAATGGAGAACTAGACGAAGAGATTTATATGGCTCAACCTGAGGGTTTTGAAGTCAAGGGACATGAGCGCAAAGTTTGCCGACTCAAACGTTCTATATATGGTCTCAAACAATCGTCTAGGCAGTGGTACTTTAGGTTTCATCATGCCATTACCTCTATAGGTTTTGAAATGATTGAACAAGACCATTGCGTTTACGTAAAACGATCCAAGAAAAATATTCTGATCCTTTCTTTGTATGTGGATGACATTCTTTTAGCTGAGAATGACATGAGTTCCATTGTCGCCACTAAGCAGTGGCTGTCCTCAACTTTTGAGATGAAGGACATGGGAGAAGCTAATTATGTGCTCGGGGTTAAAATCATACGTGATCGTCCAAAGAGACTTCTCGGTTTGTCTCAAGAGACATACATCAAGAAAGTCATTGAACGATTTCGTATGCATAACTCAAAACCCATAGACACTTCAATGGACAAGGCGTGTACTTTAACAACAGACCAATGCCCAAAGAATGATGAGGAAAAGAATCGGATGTCCAAAGTGCCTTACGCGGCTGCAGTAGGAAGTCTGATGTACGCTATGTTGTGTACGCGTCCAGACATCTGCTTTGCCGTTGGAATGGTGAGTCGTTATCAGAGTAATCCTGGACCCGCTCATTGGAATGCGGTGAAGAGGATTCTTCGATACTTACGTGGAACCGCTGATCTCGTCCTGTGCTATCATGGTGGAGACTTGAGATTGAGAGGATACAACGATGCTGATTGGGGCGTTGATAGAGATGAGCGCATATCCACTTCAGGTGGAGCTATCTCTTGGTACAGCAAGAAAAAGTCTTGCATCGCCCTATCCACGATAGAGTCGGAGTATGTTGCTTGTTCAGCAGCAGTCCAGGAAACTGTTTGGTTGAGGTCATTCTTACAGGCTCTAGGGGTTACAGCTCATGCAGACGAGTCTGTCACTGTTCACTGTGACAATACAGCTGCCCTAGATTTTGTAAAGGACCCCAAATATCATGGGAAGGCCAAACACATAGGCCTTCGTTATCACTTCATTAGAACTTTAGTTGCGCAAGGAGAGGTGACCATGAAGCATATACCTACTGGCAGAATGGTGGCTGATCCTTTGACCAAGCCTATTGCTAGAGATGTTTTCCTTTCTCACATTAGGAGTATGGGACTACGTAGGTTTTGATATGTTTATGGCATCTTATGTACTTGACATTATTTATTATATTAAATTTTCGTTCCTTGATTTGAGTTTATTATGGAATGAATGGATAATCTTTGTGATTACATATACATCCTTATTGAGAGTGTCACCAGGCTCGAATTGACCCACTCACACGGGTAATTCACCTTGGCGCTAAGATAGCGAGCAAGATGAGACATAATTGTCTTAAGCGCCAAGTGGGCGAATAAGATGATACAGCTTATAAAGCAAACATGTCGCCTTAGTTGGAGCTAAGATGAGACCTAAAAAATGTAGGTCGATCATAGAGTATCTCCACAACTCTATGTAGCCTGTTTACAGCCGAATGTGAGATTTCAGGCAGGCACTATGAGAGTGACTGGGCTGAAAAACTCAGGTTAGGCGCTTGTACAGCGACTAGACTTAGATTCGTATGGCGTATTTTATTATACATTTATGTGACACGCCCTTACGGGTTACGCCATAGCATGCAAATCATACTGCATGTGCTAAATGCAGACCGACAGTGGGAGTGATGAATGAATCCCTGCTTCGTCATTGTGTGAGCCACTTGGATCAAAATTTTTGATCCTATATGGTACCCTTTTCACCTTAGACTATGTCATGAAGAGGATACTCAATGTCGCTACTTTAGCATGTACCCTTGGATCATGGATGATGCGGTCTCGCGGGGCATGTCTAGGAAAGCGGTTGGGTCTAATTGGAATGACATGAGGGCTTTGGGAAGAAAGTTCAATATTACATCATGTTGTGTGATTCATAGCCCGGGCGACTTTGTCGATTTTCGTTTCGATATGAGTCATGAATACATAACATATGAGAGGTTTAACACTGCTCATTATGAGGGATTTGAGAGTGTTTAATCTGGTGTAGTTGAACTATCTGGGGTACATACGAGATTTTTTGGAGTGATGTATTGTGTTAGTTTGGTGATAACTTAATACAATACTCCTCAACTGGACATCCTTTCTCGTAGGTCGCACGTTCCATTTCCTGTATGAGGAGATGAGTGGACGAGAGATAAAGAGGGACTGTACGATTTATTTGCCCTGTCTGTGGGCGAGTGGGAGCTGTTAATAAATTGGGTCAGTGGACCCATTATCCGCCCACTAACAGATAATGTGTATTTGTTAGTTTGGATAAAAACAGTTATTTAGAGAATATTTATCTCTTAAGTGTTTGAGATAAATACAATCTTTATCTCCTAAGAGTTGGAGGTAAAGCCAGTCTCTAATTGTATCTCTATATAAAGGTTAGAGATATCCCAATAAATCACAAGTCAATAGTAATAACCTCTCTCTATAGCACTCTCTCTAGAGCAATCACCAAGCTCTAGGATTTGGTTCGTGGACGAAAACTCGACTCTAGTAGCCGTTTTCGTACCTGCGAAAAAGATCAAGCGTGTTGGAGGCTCGTAACAACAAGGATCCTACGTCGGAATATTCGGAGACTTCATACGGTATGTTTCCGAACCCACTACGTATTACGTGATAGTACAATAATTATTGTAATCGTTTTTACAATAACGAAAGAAACTTATATCATATTTAAATATTATCAATATGAAGAGTCACTTGATAAGATGAATAATGGCTCGCAGTAAATGATCGTGGGAGAGAAAAGAGGAAGGAGGTCATTTTGCAATCAGCTAAATAGAATAAAGGACTGTATGGATTAGAGTTATGAGTGAGATAGAGGTGAGTATTGGGATTAGAAAGTAAATAAACTATTTTGATTTTAAATTTATATAATGATCACTGTTAAAGTTTTTCAGGGACATAGAGAATATTTTGAACAAATTTTAAAAAATGGTACAGTAGAAAGTTAAAAGAAAGTTTCACCACTAGAGTGTTCTCATTTAATAATGGTATAGATTACCATCTGTGATAATCGATGAAACTGCTTTTATCGTCCTTAATAAACAAAAAAAAGAATAGAGTGAAAAATGCGACAATATGTAGTTTGAGTGGTGAGACTAGACAACTTCTCTGATATAGGGTGAAACGTAATGCCAGCTAATGTTTAGATTTATATTTGATATTTTGATACTTCTGAATTGATTTCAATTCTAGTTTTGAGAGAAATTCTATCATTGTTACCGATAAAAACTATCTTGAATAACCTTTATTATAATATGAAATTAAATTAATTTATTAAAGGCCACTTAAGCCAGGCTTAGACTCCAAGCTGGCGCTTGTATTCCCTAAACTCCTTGCATGGACCACGAACAATAACTAATATAAATAAATTTCTTCGTACGACCACCAAAAACGTCAAAGTGAAACTGTAGCAGGCATATTCGTTTATCATTTTAATTTTATTCATTTCCGTATATAGTTAGGAAATGTAGTTGCCTACTTTTATCATTTTGGCATATTATTTTCAGCTACTTTTATCTGACAATTAGTGAGAGGTGGCTGAAAAAAGGTTATAAGTGTTTTGACATTTTTGTACTGTTTGGATTAGATTTTTCTAAAACAAACACACAAAATCATAAACGTACACGATAAAATGGTAAATACATACCAAACAAAATCAAACAAAAGCTTCTGCAATTCTATTTTCTCCCAAGTCCTAAACCATTCTTGACTTGAATAGCGATATGAGGTGTATTTTGTAACAAAATGAAACTTTACACAACTAAATTCACCTCTTGTAAAAATGCCAAACTGAAACTTTACGCCACAAATTTACTGCCAGCGACATCGTGATTTATCATTTCTACATGATCCAAGCTTAACCAATAAATTATCTAAGAAACTTCTGTCTTGCATAATCATAATAACTTTTCAGGAAATTATTTAGAGCTTTTGGAAAGATATTGTATCAGTGGCTTCGTTGGAAATCAAGAAAGGGAAAAAAAAAAAAAGGGAATAAGAGAAATGGTAACTACTCGAGCCCAGCCCAAGTACAGCAGCTTGAGCTAGGCCTTGTAATCGTTTGGGCTGGTGGTGATACAAACTAGTCGGGCGGGGCCTTAATAGGTTTGCATTCATTGTCTCGAAAACTGGCCTTTAGTTTGGATAAGCCCCCACTTTGTTACCAGCCCAAATTGTGAGAAGGTAATGATTTTGGCGTCTAATCAGCCATCTCCTTGCCAAGTGATCAGCTTGACTTCCCTTGGGAGGTCGGATCACAAATAATTTTCTGCAAATTTCTGGGTCTTATCCCGAGAAGTGAACTTAGTACAACGGTCGTAACATGGCAACGAATGCTATGGTAAGTTTGCGATGAAGTTAAATCAACACTTGATAAATTATCGAGACCAAAACTTATCCGTTTATGTTTTTATGTTAAATCTGTAGAGTCTCCCAACTCACAAGTATCAAAGCAGGAAACTCTCGTAACTTTGCACGAATATTTAGTTCTCAAATTTCTCGTTTTTCTTTTGGTGGTGCCACAAGTTCATCCTATTTGGGGCTGTGCGACGGTTACTTTCCAATGGCATGTGTACTTAGAAGAGCATTGATTTGTTACATGATACCGTCGGGAAAAAGATTTTATTCAAGAAGATTACTTGATTCAATCCTGACAGAATTGGTTGCACCATCACACCAAACTTAATTTGAGGTGAGACTGATTCTAATCACAAGAGTGGACATCAACCAATTCCTCTAGACAGAAACTCATTCCTCTATGCCCTAAGCTCCCCAACATCATTACAACGTGCATTTGAGGACAAACTAAACAAATACTATTATATATACGGTGTAAAGAATGGAAAAAAATAGAGCCTGGTTTAGGTTTTTGACTATTATCAACCACAAACTTGTTCCAACTTGTAGAAAAGAAGAGCGAAAGGAAAATTCGTGGTATCAAAGTGCACATGCTACAGTAGTGCACTTGCCAATTGATTTTACACCACCCACACCCTGGCCAAAGCAGGCCCGTGATGTATACTTCCAAGTTTCTTGTCACGAGAGACCTTGACAACTTTGAAGTGTGTCCTCTCCAATCACTTCCTCAACAACTTGCCAAATCACAAAACGCCACCTCTTGTTATATATACAAAAATTGTACATGCTTGGCATTAGGATGCCAAGGATTCCGATTCTTTGCATGCAGTGATTATTAGCCGTTGCCGGCTTGAGTCGCCTGAATCGACTGACTCTGATATCACGTGAAAGTATCAAATTCAAAATTAATTGACAATGATGGGAGAGATCTACAAAAGACTTATACATTGAAGTATTATATATTTATTATTTACCTATTATGAGATTATATATATATACATATCTCTCTCGACAACACTCTTGAATTTGTCACTAAATATTTTTTTTTTGTTGTTTCTTGGTTTGATGACTGATAGTTAATTTTAATAGCAAATGAAACTTTAGGTGATTGGTCTAGATGATCGTCATCCGAAGTATTTCCACCGAGAAGCTTTAGACAGGAAGTCAATACAATGCCACTTGCGGTGATGGCCATTACCGAACCTAAAAATGAGTCCCTGTGGTCATGAGCTAAGAGGCCACATATTGGAGATCGTTATTAGCCTCAATGCCACTAATTTCGAATTCGATTGTTGTAAAATTGACTCACATGATGTAGTTCACGATAACCCAAGTGTTTGCAATACTATTGAGACTTGATGTATGTAAGTGCATCAATCAGTATGTGCGGTATTCTTTAATATCAACTTGTAATCCAGGTCTCAGAGACCTGAGTTGAGCGTTTCGATAAACTAAATTGTTTTCTTAATATATGCTTGAACTATAAAAAAGAAAAGCAAAAAATAAAGAAAAAAGAATGCCATTTTTGTAGCCGTACACTTCTCTATATAAACGCACTAGCCAGAGGATGACTACCACACCATCGAAGACAAAGAGATCCAAACGCAAGAGAGTATCGTATATATATTCTTGAGAAATGGAGGCATACACTAAGCTTGTGCTTGTGGCTTTGGTGGTCATTGCAGCCATTGGGGCTGAGCCCATGGCTGCAAACGGTCTGAGCGCTAATAGCCAGACCATTTGTGGCATGAGCACCGACGGCTTAATGTTGTGCAAGCCCGCTGTGAGCGGCGACAACCCTCTCCCACCGACGGCCGACTGTTGCTCTGCTCTTGCCAAAGCCGACCTGCCATGCATGTGCACCTTTAAGAGTTCCAGGATGTTGCCGATTCTTGGTATCAAACCTGACCTCGCAATGGGACTCCCAGCAAAATGCAACCTTCCTCAACTTGTCCATTGCTAATTTCCCTCTTCCTGTCGTGTGTGTTGCAGTACTTGGTTGCGTTTGTGTTCATTTTGCTTGTAGTTTTAACTTGATTGTCTTCTGCTCGCCACACTTTAATGTCGCAATCCTGTGTGATCAGTAAGGAATGTTTTAACTTTTCTTGTTTCTGTGAAGTTGGCGATTTGGTATTTCCTTTCCATGCATGGTTGATATACATACCAGTTGGCCCGTTGATGGATAAAATTCTCTGGCGAATGGTCCTTTTTCGGGGATCCAGTACTTTTGTTAAACATGTCCCCTCTCAGTTGGCAATATTTCCTTCAATCTTGCAATTCTCAATTTAAAAATACCGGTTACATCTTCTCAAAACATTTTGACAACAACACCGCAAACCTTAAATGAGTTTTATCTTGTGTCTGCACTTGTTACATCAGTCTTGTCCATATCAAAACAAGAAGGTGCTAAGTGCCTTATCCATAAATTTGCTCATACACTTTGCGCTGCCAGATACATCCGTTCAGCTAAGCCTTGCTATGATATGAACTCAAAAAATGGAGAAGGGGGCAGGGGTAGTCTTGTAGGGCAGAAGAAAATATTCGCATGCAAAACTCCATATCCATTATGAGGATGGTTGTCGATTTAAATTCGTTTGTTCAAAGATCGTGAGGTTTCTTTCGGTAGGTTACGGCCGAAACAAAGAGCCAAGTTAGCATATACTAGTGATTGATGGGGTAAAGACGTAGTCTCTTTACCCTCTCCGGTTACGATCATTATTAAGAAAATCTACAACGTTGTAGTAATTTGTTCGCTAGTTAATAAAAAATAAAAAAAAAACCATCCACAGGACGTGTTTTTTTGTTGAAGAGAGGTGAAGCATGCCAACTTCTTATTTCATTCTACTTAATAAAGTTACTGATTAAAGAAGTACATTATTGCGCTGATAAGCATTTACTCGAGCGAGGGTGGAGGGGCGAGACGGGGATGCGAATTGAGAAGAAAAGAAAAGAGCAACAGCTTATTTGAAGCTATTCATGATAGATATGGCACTGGCTAATTGGCAAATACGAGCTGCTTGAATTTGTTGGGTTTTGGGGCAGCAGAGGCGATGTTTCCATCATCGTGGAGAAAGGCCTTCAGTATCTCGAAGCATGGTTTGAGCACCATTTCCTCCCATGCATCATCCGCATCTCGGCCACATTTTTCAAGCACGCGAGTCGCGTCGATGCGGTGCATTGGCCACCCCAGCTCATTCCTTAGCCGGTTGATCTTCCCAAGTTGACAGGATACTAACTTGCACGTATTAGCCTTGATCTCTTCAATGGCTGCTTCAAGCAACCTTTGCTTGCTTGTCTCCTCAACAGTCGTCTCAGAACGAAAAAAGTTATCCATTTCAGGGACTCCAATTGACTTACGGATCCCTCTTGTATAGTCTGCCTCGGGATGAAACATTCCCCGCACTTCATCTACTAGTCCTGCATTCATTGATCAATCCATAAGCTCTGGCTTTGAAACAAGCTAAACAGTCTGATCAATCGTGACGACGTGACAGTGTCATTCTTGGTTGATCATAATAACCAACAAAACTGAGGAAAAAAGGTTTTGACGGCGACGAATTGCTTATTTGGCTGTGCATTAAATTCTCATCAGAGAGTTGTATTTTTCTGACATTACAAAAGCATTTAACAAAAGTCACGAGCGTAATTTATTCTACACATTTTTGTCCTTTGGCTTAAAATCTAAAATGATAGCTGAAGGTCTATTCAAAGCAAGAAAAAAAAAAGTTGAGTACTATTTCTAGCAAGCGTAGCATCACATAATAGCAATAGCGAGATGAAAAGGCCTGCATTGGTCATGTGGTCCACCCATTTCGTCACTGATCAGTACTCTTCTAGTTCTTAAAAAACTGATCATATTTTCTTTTTAGACCGTCCCACAAAAATTGATCACTTTCAAATTAGAAAAGATTTCGTAGGTATTTTTACATATTTACCCTTTTCATACTTTTTTTATTCTATTTCTCTCACCACATTTAATTCTTTACAGACTCATTTTCTCTCTCTTGACCCACCACTTTACACTTTTTTATTCTATTTCTCTCTCCACATTTAATACTCTACTAACTAAATACTTTTCCCCCACTCTCTCTAAAGGGGATCAGAATCCCTTGCTGTAACCATGAGTTACAACAGGGTGCTGTCCCCTTGTTGTGAGAGGGGTTACCCTCTCTCTCTCTATTCCCCCTTTCACAACAATGGGGACATCACCCCTGCTGTAACTCATGGTTACAGCAGGGATCATATACGTGTAAAGTCAAATGGATCAATCTTTTAGGAAATGAGAAAGTATAAGACTGGCAGCGTGACACTCATTTCGTCACAAACTTGTTGGGTCATTTGCGGGGCTCACCACCCAGTGCTCCTCCACTGGGTCCCACAAATGAAACGCCAAATATTTTATGCCTTTCCAGTCTTACTCCTTTGTTAGGAAAATGTTTATATTAGACATTTATAGAATTTCTTTTTTTATTATTATGTCAATCTCAATCAAATACAAAAGAAGTTTAATATGTCAGTATGTCGAGAATTAAGATACCTGCATCAACCATCTGGTCGACTCTCTTCGACACTGATGAGTATAAGATTGGCACCGAAACGTCAAGCCATATGAAGCAACATTCATATTTGGACCTAAAGTTGAATAGAGGATCCTCCACCAGTGCTTCAAGGTAGGAATTTGATCCACCGACAATGATCGGAATTTGTCCCGCCCTCACAATCTTTTTTATGACGGATAGAGCCCCAGAGCAGAAGTCGTGAGTGGTGAAGTCAGCATCAGGCTCGACCACCCCTAGCAAATGGTGCAGCACGCCTTGTTGCTCTGCAACGGGAATCTTGTTGGTGACAATGTCTAGTCCCTTGTACACTTGCATTTTGTCAGAGTTCATAATTTCTGCAGACAAATGGGTGGCAAGGTCGACGGAAAGACGCGATTTTCCAGCGCCGGTGGCTCCCATGATGAACACAACCTTCTTTTTTTGGAATTGATTGCTGAAGGAATTCATGGTGTGTGATAGCAGCGCGCGCGACTGAAAAAACCTGCATGAATAGGGAGCTTATTTATTCTTGTGGAGCAAAATATGAGCTAAAGATATCATCATGAACAACAAAAGGGGAAAACAGTCTTAAGACGAAAAAAAAGCGGCAACAATTGTGGTAGAAAGGTTTATCGTGCAATCCTCTAGACACCTAAAACGGGACAACTTGAAAGTAATCATATACTGCTTTGTCGCATTTTTACAGCACTATTATAGAGTAAATACCACTTAAATATGTACCTAAGTACTTGTTTACAAACTAAACAAATCTTGTGTATCAACAAGAAAATGCTTAATAAACGAAACAAGGACAAAATCAAGACTGCAGACTAGAAGCATGAAAGGCTAACCACAAAGGAGGGAATGCAGGGATTGGGAAAACCAGGAAGAATGTGAGGGAGCAAGGCATGCAATTGGTGAACTTGATTAATTTATGTAACCCAGTACGAACTGACTCTTTATATTTTCACTTTATCTAATCTAGCTGCTAATTAATTCAAAGTTGAATGCTTTTCGATACTCCAAAAACAAGAATTAATGCACAGATTTTGTGCATCTACACATTTTGGACCACTCCTTTTTCATCCGCATTTACAATCTTGTCTGTTCGTAAGCCATTTTTGTAAGGTTGCCTTCGTGGGACTCTTCTTTCTTCAAATAGCCGCCTTAATGAGATTTTATTACCAAACATTTAAGATGAATTCTCTGGATCACATATAACAATAATTAATAGTTCTACATACTAGAAGTACCCTTTGGAGTAATAAAATATAGCATTGCAAACAGAATAGTTAATTGCACCCTTCATTAATTTTTGCAACAGTACAATGATGGTGCATCCACCCGTGATCTGACTACTTTCTTAATACGTCCTCATTAAACCATGAAATCTTTTGTTTTTAGAGGAATGATTTCAGTTTAAGGTTGTCGCTATTAATGATTTACCTTCTGTACTTGAGTATGGATGACCACACTCCACTTGTATTGCTAAAACACAGATTTACTAGAGAAAAATGAAGTATAATGAAGACAAAGTAAGAAGTAGAGAACTTTGTGTGAGTTTAGCGCCAGTTATAAAGAGAGAGAAGCCGCGGCTACTTCAAAGGGGCTGAATAACAAGGAAGGTTTTTACTGGAAGATAGAGCCAGAGGTGTCAAATGGGTCGGGCTTGGGCCGGCTCAGCCCAAGCCCATCGGGCCTCCAACAAAACTAGCCAAGGCCGATGTCAAACGGGCCGGGCCAGAATGGGGGAAATCTTGGCCCAGTCCAAGCCCAGGCCCTAGGCCCAACATCTGGGGCCGGGCTTGGGCCATGCCCAATTTTTTTTATTATTCAAAATAATATTATTATTTTACTATCTATTTTGTTATTATTATTTAATAATATAAATACTAGCTTTTTATATGTATTTTAACAGTTATTTTTTTACGCACGGTGTCAATACTAATTTATATGTAAGAGGGTAGAATTAGTCGGTTTGGTATTTATTGACAAATAAGTTCGGCCCATCCAAGACCGCCAAGGCCTCTTCAAGGAGGCTCGTGATTTCTCACGATTCGATTGTAATCTTTGTAATCTAATTTTTATTTTACGTTAAACATATCTTTGATTATTACACAAAGGAAGAACGATCATCATAATTCATGTTCAGATTAATTGCTCATTCGATTATCGTTGGACACGCACACATATATATAATAATGTATGTATACAATAATGCTGGGCCAAAAGAAGGCCTGTGTGTAGGGCCAAAAAAGGGTCAACCTTAGGGTCAAAAGGGGTCATTTTTCGGGCCAAAAGAGGGTCGGGCCCGGGCCTGTTTCTCAAAAAATTCGGCCTGGCCCTGGCCCTGGCCCAAGCCCTAAGGGTTAGTCCGGGCCCAAAAAAGGGCCGGGCAGGGCCAAAAAGGGGCCGGGCTGGGCCAGCCCGCAGGCCGCCCGACCCTTTTGACAACTCTAGATAGAGCCGCCTGCTACAAACCGTTGAATGACGAGAGGATTTTACTGGAGGTAGCCGGCTGCTTGGAACTGCTAGCAGGTAGCAGTGCAGTCAAGTCACGGTTTGAAGGGAAACTTCCGGTACTTAACTTCCCAATTTAGGTTTTCTTGTATTCTACTCAACGCCGCCCGGTTTTCATAACAACATTCTTGTCCATATTGACCGACTCTTGATGATGGCACTAAGCATCCTTTGCAAAAAAATGTGAGAAACTTTACGAAGATTGCCAGAACTGATAGAAAAAAGAAAAGAAAAACCCTCCAGACAATTGAGGTAATGAACCATGTCGCTCTCTGATGCTAAGGAAGCGGGTTTGCAGTATACTTGAAGGTGTTATAAATAATGAAGTCTGATTCAGAAGTCAAGTACGATCATGTCCGATAGAGAAGGACGGATCCGGAGCAAGGGCAAGAGACCAAGAATTCCTAAAAAGAGCCTGAGGAGCGACAGTGTTACGAGGGCAAGGGCACATAGTGAAGACGCGACGACAGTCACCGGTCCAATTCTTAGGTTCAGAGTCAGAAATCCATGGTGTTTTCGTTTCTAGAATCCTTTCATGGGATGTACTATTATGGAGTAAAGTCCATTTATTATGTACTCATTCATGAACTAAAACATGAGGGCTTCATAATTTGAAAAATTAAAGCAGATAGATTGTACATTAGGAGCATGGAAGACTAACCACTTTAGGGAGGGAGTGTAGGGATTGGGGAAACACGATGGTGTGAGGAAGCAAGACAAGTGATCTCTGACTATTTCCATCTCTAGATTTGCTAATCTGTCTAGTAATTAAATAGGTCACTGGGCAAAAGGAATGAGAGGTTGCATCCACATATATTGAGACCCCATATTCATTTTACCTCATTTACAAATTTACCTTCAACAGAAAGCCATTCGAAATGGTCGCCTTAATGTGCCTTTCTTTGAATTCAAATTGGAGGTTTTTTATGTTTGCGATCGCATGCGTAATTACAGTTAGTTAGCTGTACATTTTGACAATCTAGTACAAAATCTCAAGTCTGAAAGCTTCTATTCCCAAAAGAAACAAAGAGGTTAGTTTGCTAATATTTACTCGTCTAAACAAAGGTTTTTACTGGAAGGTGTAGCCTGCTGCTTCAGAACCGTAGAATAACAAGAGGATTTCACTGAAGGTAGCCGGCTGCTGAAGAAGGCAGCAGTGCAGTCAAGACACCGTTTGAAGGAAACGTTCACTTAACTTAGCCTTCAGGTCCTCTTCTATTGCACTCAACTCCTCCCCCCCCCCGGTTCTCATAAAAACATCCTTTGTCCATAGTGACTGACTGTGGATGACTCTGGTTGGTTGAAGTCCACTATATCATTTCACAAGGAGTTAGTGAGTGGTGGTTCAGTTTGATAATTTTGGAAACAGATCCCAAAGGAATAGTAATCAAGCAGGAAGATTTGTGTTTGAAGAAAATAAAAACAATGATAACCAAAGAAAATGTAAATCATAAAACTCAAGTTTTTTGTTAGATCTTAGTTTTTTTTAGGGTATTCAGAATCGTTTCCACGGTTAACATGGTCAAAGAGTTTATCCGGCGGCGGTACCATAATTAGCCAAGTTTTCATAATAGGATTCGTTTAGGTGAAACATAAGAAACATGAAGGGAGGTAAGCGAGATATTCTCGATTAGCGTAGAATTAGAACTCTAAAATCTAGGGGTATTGAGAGCCATTTCCACCGTCAACATGGTCAAGGAACTTTTCTGGTGATGGCTCCAAAAAAATTAGCCAAAATTTTGGTAACAGGTGCGTTAGAGTGAAACAAAGGAACCTGAAATATTGTTGACTAGAATAAAACTTTTTTTGGGCAATTGAATAGCAAATTCCAACAAGAGCAACTGCTCTTGGATCCTTCGGTTTGATCCAACTTCGTTGATTTGTGAAGAAATAATTTGCTGATTTCTCTAATTCACTGCAATCTCTGGTAAAGGTAAAGCGAACCAATTCAAAAAGAGATGTAAAATGTTGCAACCCACTCAAATTGCAATTGCTCTTAGGTCTCTCGTGCTTTTACAATATTCTCCATCCACCTCACCGAATCAAGTAAAAAGCGAGTCCACGACATCGAAACCCAAGTGCACCATGAAAAGCAAGAGGATTAGAATACCCCAATCGGAACCGTCTTGGAATTAGATTTTGAGATCGAATTTCAACCTTTCATTACATACAGTTAGATGATCAGCAGAGGGGTTACATGGGCGGGTTATGCAAACTCTATATCATTTTTGTTGTTAAGATGAAGGAGATGATGATAAACTACTAAACTTGGTTTGCCATTGATACCATATTACTTCTGATTAACAATTTGGCAGGATGGGGGGTCGTTTACATTATATGAGCTACTCGAATGTGATAATTGTGGCTGTCAGAGGCAGCTACATCAAAGGAGGAAATCATTCAGTATCTTCAAGCATGGTTGCAACACCATCTGCTCCCACGCTTCATCTGCCTCTGGGCCAGATTTTTCAAGTACGCGAGTCGCATCAATTCTGTGCAACTCCCACCCTCGTTCGTTCCTTAGCCGGTTAATCTTTCCCAGTTGACGGTGCACTAACTTGCATCTATTAGTCTTGATCTCTTCAATGGCAGCTTCAAGCAACCTCTGCTTACTTATCTCTTCAACATACATTTCTGAGCGAAAGAAGTCATCCATTTCACGAACTCCAATTGACTTGCGGATTCCTTTTGAATAGTCTGACTCGGGATGAAACATTCCTCGTACTTCATCAACTAGTCCTGCATTCATTGATTTAGTGAATAAGCTCTAGCTTTGAAACATGATAAGTTACCCATAAATGTAGATGTTATACTTGTTTGTCATAATAAAGCAACAAACCTGCATTGACCATCCGGTCTACCCTTTTCGTCACGGATGAGTATAAGATTGGCAGCGAAACATTAATCCATAGGAAACAACATTCATAGTTAGACCTAAAGTTGAAAAGAGGATCCTCCACAAGTGCTTCAATGTATGAATTTGATCCACCAACAATGATTGGAACCCGCCCCGCTCTCACAATCTTTTTTTATAGTAGATAGCGCATAATAGCAAAAGTCGTGGGCACCGAAGTTGGCATCAGGCTCGACCTCCCCATGTAAATGGTGCTTCACGCCTCGTTGCTTCGCGGACAAGATCTTGTTGGTGACAATGTCTAGTCCTTTGTAGACCTGCATTTTGTCAGAGTTGATAATTTCTGCAGGAAAATGAATGGCGATGTCGACAGCGATACGAGATTTTCCCGTGCCGGTAGCTCCCATGATGAACACAACTTTTTTTTTTTTGTCGAACTGACTGTTAAAAGAGTTCATGGTGTATGATTCTAGTGTAATTGAAAAAACCTAAACCGGGGGGGGGGGGGGGGGGGGGGGAATAAAACAATGAGATTGTTAATTGTTATGATAGAAAACAACACCACTTATCCCACTATCCACATATTAACTAGACCACTACTCAAGTTCATGAACACACAAGTAATTCAATGGTAACACATGCACATGATTAACACACCACTAATACACGACTAATGATCACTAACATATCAATAATACACCACTCTAATAAGATAGATAAAATAAATTAGGTTTATTTTTTCAACAGTTTATTACATGACCTAAGCAGCGTAGCGTGGCAGCTTGCAGTCATTATTTATTAACCATTGCGCCGCTTTTTGGAGTGCACTATTATGCATTACAATTCCATCAAGATAATAAGTGCGCATTTATTAAAATAAAAATAAATCTTCTTCATCGACGTTTAAAGCGCTTAATGCACGAAACAAGTGAAAACGAGTACAAAACAAAGAGTGTGCAAACGCATTGTGATACTCACTACTTTAGAGTGTGTCAACGAAAACAACAAGAGGGGATACAAAAATTTTCCAAAAACTTGGAAATAGGAAGAGCGACATTGCTCGCCCAGATACACACACACACAGAGTCAAGGCAACTTGCAGTTATTTACTAACTACGTACTGTGGCGCAGTGTGGATACACTACTAAGGAGTAAAGTCCATTAACTAAATGCTCCTTCATGAACTAAACAAAGGGGCTTCATAATTGAAACCTGAGAAAGCAAGCCCAAACCAAGATAGATTGTAGATTAGGAGCATGTAAGAGACTAACCAGTTTAGAGAGGGAGTAGAGAGATTAAGGAAACAAGATGGTGTGCAAGAGCAATACAAGCGACCTTTGCTAATTTATACTAAAACAAAGGATTTGACTATTGAAATATGCTAATTCATTCGGTAATTAAACGGATCGGCAAGCACAAGGGATGAAAGGTTGTATTCCGCTACGGAGACCCACGTTTATTTTATCTCGTTTACAAATTTATCTTTGTCAAAAAGCCGTTTGAACGGTTGCCTTAATGAGCCTTTTCTGGATTTAGATTGGAGGCTTTTTAATGTTTGATATCGCATTTGTAACGACACTTAATAAGTGTAAATTGTGACAATCTAGTAAAAAAATCTCAAGTCTTGAAGCTTTTATAAGAAACAAAAAGGTTTGTGGGTAATAATTACTTGTCTAACAAACTAGGATCAAGATCATCTGCTGTACAGCAGAGGTGCTGTACAGTATTTAGCGACAAAACATTGTCATTCAAAGTGTTTTGTCGCTGTTATTAAAATTTATAGTGACAGTTTTTTGTATCTAAAGAACATTTAGCGACGTTTTGTGGGTACAATGCTTTTGCTGTACGGTAGAGGATCTTGATCCAACAAACTGTGCCCATGAGATTTAAAGTTTCATAGGCGTCAAATTCAGGTTTGGTATGACATTTAAAGCCCTAGTTAGTTATATGTTTATTTTCATTTTTAGGCCTTTGAATTTTGGAAAGTTGAAGATCCTGCTAGTCTCGTAATCTTGTAGATTAACATCCTGTTTTAATTATCTCATAAATTGCAGTTATCCTTAAAAACCAAAAAATAAGAAGAAGTACGGTTCACAGATGTGTCTTGAAACTTATTTCAAATTAATTATTTCTAGCATCCCGTACAATTTTTACTGCATTCGGCTTCTAGACTTTTGCAAGATTTTAGAAACTAGGGACCCCGGTCTCAAAACTCTTGTATCCTATATTCTGCATTAATTTTTTCATAAAATACAATTCTACTTGAAATTAAAAATATAAACAAAGAAAGAAGAACGGTCCGAAAGGGTCATGAAACTAGGGTCTGTTTGGTAACACTTTCAGCTTTTTTTTAAGGAAAACTAGAAAGAGTTGTGATTTTTTTTCGCCAGTTTAAAAAACTGATGGATGTTTGATAGAGTTTATTTTTTCAAAAAACAAAAAAGAGCAAGTGTTTGACATCACTGCTCTTTAGGTTTTTTTTTTTTTTAAATATACAATTACTCCCTGCCGGCAATACCTGTCGGCATCACCTATCAGCAACACCGCCAGCAACTCGCAACACCCACCACCGCACAACAACCTAAGGCAACCCACAAATCTGTCCATCACCGCCGGCAACCCGCAACACCCACCATCGCACAACAACGTACGACAAACCACAAATCTATCTGCCACCTAGAGCACCACCGCACCAATCAAATATGTCCGTCATGCCAACCCACCACCGCCGGCCACGAAGGCAACCATTTGCCGATGTAAATCCAGCACAACCACAACAACCAACGATAAACAACAACCACCCACAACAACGTACCGGCACAACGACGACCACTGACCGCCACCAAGCCCAACTGTACGAGACCACCACCGCCGGCCTAGAAGGCAACCATTTGCCGATGTAAATCCAGCACAACCACAACAACCTACGGCAACCCACAGCCACCCACAACAACGTACCGGCACAACGACGACCAACGACCGCCACCAAGCCCAACCGTACGAGACCCATCTCTAATGGCAGATCGGCAGAGGCCGCCAGTTTTGGAAGGTACCGATTCTCAGGAATTGGTCGAAACCATCTCCAATGGTTGTGTTCATCTTGGACCGAAGAGTGGCCAATGGAGGCGATGACTGCTGGCCGGTGGAGGCGGTGACGGCGACGAGCTGTGGAGTTTGTGGTGATGAAAGAGGTGAAGAATAATTTTATACCCTGAGCAAAAAAAATGGAAAGATGTTGCTAGTGAGGCTCGAAGTCTCAACCTCATTTAATCAACCTCAGGCCCGCGTGAAAAAGGGCAAAAAAAAAAGAGCTCCGAGCTCTTTTTAGAAATGCGCAAGAGTTTAAAAACTTTTGGGCCCTTTTTAAAAATAGAACCCAACCAAACACTCTAACTTTTATGGGCTTTTGCACAAAAAAAAAAAGTGAGCCAAAAAAGAACCAAAAAAAAAAGAGTGTGAAACTGCCCCTTACTTTCAAATTATTTTTTGTAGCCTCTCAGACAAATTTTATTGCATCCATCCACGGTTTACATTTTACCACTAAAACTCAAAGTTCATACTTCTCCTTTTATCACTTGCATTATAGTTTTGTTAAAATAAGTTAAAATGTGTCACTGAAACACAGGAAAGCGATATCAAAAGTATTAACAACAAAAGTAAAACTGTATCTCGAGTAATTGGACAAGGATGGATGATTTTGCATTAGAAGGACATTGTCGTCAACCAATTTATTTTAGGGTTTAGCCGCAGTTGCCCTCTATTATATAAGTGTAGAAAGATAGCCGGCCGCTTCAAACGCAACACGGCCTTACGGGGTGAATAGGGTTTATGTGGGTTCCTGCTTGAAAAGGGTTTTGGGGGGCTTAAGGAATTTGGTTTTTCCATTTTCTCGAAATTACAGTTATTCTTCTTCTTCTTCTTGCATATTTTTGTCGCAAAATATGGAGATTTTTGCTGGGTTTGTCTTATTACTCTCCTTCCTTGGAGGGGTGCCTTCATAATCCCAGATAAGCTAAGCATCGGTGCTTATTTGATTCATGGGAGGCCAACAACAATCCATGGAAGTTTCGCTGATAACGCCATTTTCTTCCATTTTTCACAAGAAGGCGTTTACTAGTAGCTTTCCCATACATTTGTCATTTTCTCTTACAATCTCTCTCTCTCTCTCTCTCTCTCTCTCTCTCTTCCTTTCTTTTCTGATCTGTCATCTATGTTCTGGCTTGCACTACATCTGATTTGTCATCTAATTTAAGTTTCTTAGACGACTTGGAAATCTCCGCATATGCAGCTTAATCTGGTTCTGCTTTTTAAGTCATCAGCTGCATGTATACAGCACCAGGTCCAGCATTGATGTTCTGGAAAATGAACTCTTTTTATCGGCCCGATCGTTAACTAGATTGAGCAAAATCTTTTATGAGAAAACAATTGTTGACCTATTGATGGGTGAGTACTTTTGGCCTAAGCATTTTGATAGTGTCCATGTTTGCTTTCACCTGTTGTTGCACTCTGGGCAGGTATTTGGTTTACATTTGGATAGCAAATTTGATGGTTCCATATTGTTCAAGGCCCTTCCCCTTCAACAAAAGTTCCTAAAATTCTGGGAGAGTGGTGGTGATGTGAAGCACAGCTTCAATATTGAATTCTTGCCGTTAAACTTAGGAAAGGCCGGATTCTGTGTTCCGCCTGTCTGCTTAGTGATTTGGAAAGCAAATGCATTGAGAAAATTCAGTTTAAAGGTCCCAAGTGAACAGTACTCCATGGAAAAGTCAAACAAGCACAGAGAGCACTATCGAACCAAATCATCAAAAGGGAGGAATTCCAACCATTTACAAACTTTGAACAACCAATGAGCTCAGAAGACAAAGCATAAACTAAGTGGACCGACTCCAAATTTTATCTATAGATGACACATCTATACGCGTGAATATACAAAAAAACAGACTTTCTTTTTGAATGAACTGACGGATTTAGGAACGATGATCTCTGCTAGTTCATGCTATGATCGGGTGGAAATGAACAAGGCTGAGTAAACCTCTTGACTATCATAGCCATGTACCTGCCCTGGTGCTCTGCAAGTGCTAATTCTGTCTCATTTGGTTCCCTGGTGCCATCACCTGAAAAAGCTCCTGCACCATAAGGAGAACCTCCTCTGACAGAGTCCATCCTAAACATTCCAGCACCAAAGGTGTACCCAATCGGAACATAAATCATGCCATGGTGCGCCAGCTGAGTAATCGCGGTCCAACTGCATTAGAGAGAGAAGATATTATTGGTCTGCAGTCACCCGGAATGGCTGATGTGAAAGCCATTGAATGAGGTAAGGAATGTTTAAGACTCCCAAAAAAAGAGCTACTAACGTGTGTGTGGTATGCGTGTTTCCTCGCGTGAAATTAGATTTTTTACAGTGACCCGTAGGAGGATCAAGAAACTAGTTTCATACTAATAGAATCAGTGTGTATGATGAGGACATACAACTCATCCCTAACAGTTGTCAATCATCACAATGACACTTCCAAACTTAAAACACTCTTCCACATAAACTGTTTTGGGAGCAAATTACACATGACTGATCTGCGCTATATAAAAATCTGATATTTGGAAGGCTGGTACTAGCAAAATCAACTCTAATGCTCTTTCTTATGTATGTGTCCGCATGATTCTCCTCTGAAAGGGCACTTGAGAACCAACCCAATTCTGATTTTTTTACCTTTTTTTTTGAATCGAAATACCTAAAAATCACCTAAATAATAAGAAATTCCCTCTTGACAGTGATATATGTTGTATATGTAAATCCTAGATGTGAAAATCTGTGGAATGTGTCTATGAAAAGGTATAAAAAAACGAAAAGAACAGGCTAGACGTAAATCGATATGCTGAAATAAGAAATAAGAAGAGTCAATGAGATAGAAATAATGAATCGTAAATAGAGTTCAGGTTCGAATTCCATAGATAATATAGACGGGATTGTCTATAATGATAGACAAATCAAAGACTTTCTCAAGATTCTTATTGATCTACTTGAGATGTGTAGTTCTGAACTACTGGAGTAACAGATGAGAAGAGGTTCATCTAAGTCGATGAGAGTGGGAAGACCGTGTATATGCAACAATGTACTTATAAAGATGGGGGTTTCCTGGGCAAGTTGCGAGCGGGATGTATGATGAGGAGTCTCAGCTCTTACCTACATCTTCTCATAAGTGTTCCAGCATCTCCTCTTCTAAGTAATTAGATTCCACAGAAGTTGCCATCTCCAAGTTTTAATGGCACATTTAACCTCTTGTCAGAATGCCTGCACAGGGAAACTTCATACCAAGCCCAAGCCACTGTAGTGGTTATATGTCTATATTTCCTCTGTACTTCCAAATCACACACTGGCGACCAACCCTTGAGGACCTCAAGGGGTGGTTATATGCACCGCCATTTCTGGTTGTAGGAACTTGGAAACAGTTCTCGGACTACAACCGCTCAAAATCTAGGACACAACTGAGGCGGTTCGGGCAGGAATTTGACTCTTTCTCTCTCTGTGTTCCCATTGGCGACGCAATGGTTAAGCATATGTAACGGTACGAGTAATGACTGAAAACAAAACTATAGAGGACTACGACGAGCGCATCATAGTGACATACAATTTCAGATTAGACTGAGATCCCTCACTTCTAATTTAGGCAAAATATCTACCTCCAAGTCCAAAACAAACTCAGGTCTTCAAATTTGTACAGATCCCCACCACACCCACGCACACACGCACAAGCCGGACGATGCACAAAGAGAGCCAAATACTGGTACCAATTAAGAGGAAAAGATCTTGGTATCATATTACTTGATACAAGCGATAAAAAAAACCTATTCAGGGGGCTGAATTCCATCATAATGTCCAACGTCTATGAATACAGTAAATAAATTCTGGTATGAAATCAAAATTCCTTATCAAGAAAAGGCTTGAGAACTTACGCAGTGGTTTCTTGACCGCCTCCTTGGGTACCGGTACTAACAAAGAAGCCTGCAGGCACACCAGCAAGCTTCTGCTCCCTCCACAACCCCCCAGTCGAATCGAAAAACGCCTTCATTTGCGCCGCCATACACCCATACCTAGTAGGAAACCCAAACAAAAATCCATCAGCCTTCACCATCTCCTCAGCCGATATCACCGGAATCCGATCATCCTTAGCAGGCACCTTCATCCTCTCCAAAATTTCCGGCAGCAACGTTTCTTGGACCCTAAATAACACCCCTTCTACCCCATCAATCCCATCCACACCTTTCTTCATCCTCCTTGCAAGAATTTCAATGTGGCCATACGTGGAATAAAACACAATGAAAATTCTCAGTTTCTTGATTGGTTGCACGATCCTATCTTGCAGGGGGGCAGTTGGATCAGTACTGGGGCTTTGACTTTCAATTGGGATTGCCCCATCAATCGCCGGGTCTGGTGCACCATGATCAGATATACCTAAAAGTGGTCTTTTCTTGCTTGGCACACACCCCCCTCCTTTACCCATCAAAGTTGAGCCGCTTCAAGAATCTGCTTTAGAGTCAGAGTCTTTCAAGCACTTAAAGATTCCAACCTTTTACTTGCATAACCAAGGCAGAATTCGCTTGATGATTCTATTCAAGAAATATGTTGTTCTTTCATCGAGGTGAAGGTACGGGAATAGTAGAGGAATACTATTCTAGGCAGCAATGATTGCTCCCTATCCTTTCCTTTTCTTATGGAGATTTAGAGAAGTTGCCTGATGTATGAGCTGTTTGGAACCAACCGAGACTTCCGAATTCGAATCCTGCACTCGAAGCTTCGCTGGCAGTTGTCGTTAACTGGAACTCAAAGATTATTATGATGAGTATTTTAAGTTCGGACCCTCACATGGGATGGGGACAAGTGGGAAGCTCCTTCTATCTATGTAAGAAAGTGCGGTTCAATGATCATCTCGATGAACTTATAGAACGCTTGTGGTCCATTGACCATCTCGATGAACTCGTAAAACGCTTATGCGTTTGGCGCGAGTTATGAGCTAATTACATAGATGAAGTTGAAACACTCTTGTTCGATTGTCAAACTAGTTGCCTCGAATGCCCTCAAAATTAGTTTTAATCTGGCATACAGAACTGGATCCATTGCATTAATTTCAATGCCCGTTTTATATGCAAAAGTTTCAAGTGGGTGTATCGCATACAATAGCCCAAAAGTATTGTTATACGGCTGCACCTAGTTCTAGCTTTGACAGCAACATTTTTGCGTCTCCATGTAATATTTAGGATTTTTGCTCTAAGGTTGCGTTTGGTGCGACTGTTTATTCAGTCGGATAGGATTGTGTTGAAACAATTAATACGCTTATCACGTAATAATACGTAGTGAATTCGGTAACATACCGTACAAAATCTCAAAAAATTCGGACGAAAGATCCTTGTTGTTATGAACCATATTTTTTGCAGGTATAAAAACGGCTACTAGCTAGAGTCGAGTTCTTCGTCTTCTTATCAACGCTGATGATTGCTCTAGAGAGTACTAGAGAGAGATTGTGTGGTGACTTATGATTTCTTGAGATATCTCTAACCTTTATATAGAGATATTATTTAGAGAGAGACTTTACATCAAATACTTAGGAGATAAAGATGCATTTATCTCAAACACCTATGAGATAAATATGCATTTATCTCAAACACCTAGGAGATAAATATTCTCTAAATAACTGTAATTATCTAAACTAACAAATACACATTATCTGTTAGTGGGCGGATAATGGGTCTAATGACGTAATTTATTAACAGCTCCCGCTCGCCCACACACATGGCAAATAAATCGTGCAGTCTCTTCTTATCTCTTGTCCACTCATCTCCTCATACATGAAATGGAACGTACGACCTACAAAAAAGGATGTCCAATTGAGGAGTATTGTATTAAGTTATCACCAAA
The DNA here is from genome assembly GCA_033070095.1 of Escallonia herrerae. NCBI lineage: Eukaryota > Viridiplantae > Streptophyta > Magnoliopsida > Escalloniales > Escalloniaceae > Escallonia > Escallonia herrerae. Next base: position 282,148 of record JAVXUP010000743.1, read on the forward strand.
ATAACACAATACATCACTCCAAAAAATCTCGTATGTACCCCAGATAGTTCAACTACACCAGATTAAACACTCTCAAATCCCTCATAATGAGCAGTATTAAACCTTTCATATGTTATGTATTCATGACTCATATCGAAACGAAAATCGACAAAGTCGCCCGGGCTATGAATCACACAACATGGTATAATATTGAACTTTCTTTTCAAAGCCCTCATGTCATTCCAATTAGACTCAACTGCTTTTCTAGACATGCCCCGCGAGACCGCATCATCCATGATCCAAGGGTACATGCTAAAGTAGCGACATTGAGTATCCTCTTCATGACATAATCTAAGGTGAAAAAGGTACTATGTAGGATCAAAAGTATCTATCCAAGTGGCTCACACAGTGACGAAGCAGGGATTTATTCATCACTTCTATGAAGTATGATTTGCATGCTATGGCATTGCCCGCAAGGGCGTGTCACATAAATGTATAATAAAATACACCATACAATTATGAGTTTAGTCGCTATACAAGCGCCTAACCTGAGTTTTTCAGCCCAGTCACTCTTATAGTGTCCGCCTGAAATCTCACATTAGGCTATAAATAGGCTACATAGAGTTGTGGAGATACTTTATGATCGACCTATCTATTTAGGTCTCATCTTAGCTCCAACTAAGACGACATGTTTGCTTTATAAGTTGTGTCATCTTATTTGCCCTCTTGGCGCCTAAGACAATTATGTCTCATCTTGCTCACTATCTTAGCGCCAAGGTGAATTACCTGTGTGAGTGGGTCAATTCTAGCCTGGTGACACTCTAAATAAGGATGTATATGTAATCACAAAGATTATTCATTAATTCCAAAATAAACTCAAATCAAGGAATGAAAATATAATATTATAGATAATGTTAAGTACATAAGATGCCATAAACATATCAAACCCTACGTAGTCCCATACTCCTAATGTGAGAAAGAAAAACATCTCTAACAATAGGCTTGGTCAAATGATCAGTCACCATTTTGCCAGTAGGTATATGCTTTATGGTCATATCTCCTTGCGCAACTAAAGTTCTAATGAAGTGATAACGAAGACCTATGTGTTTGGCCTTTCCAAGATATTTGGGGTCCTTTACAAAATCTAGGGTAGCTGTATTATCACAATGAACAGTGATAGCCTCGTCTGCATGAGCTATAATCCCTATAGCCTGTATGAATGACCTCAACCAAACAGCTTCTTGGACAGCTACTAAACAAGCAACATACTCTGACTTCATCGTGGACAGGGCGATGCAAGTCTGTTTCTTGCTGCACCAAGAGATAGCTCCATCTCCTAGAATGAATACATAACCTGAAGTGAATTTGTGCTCATCTCTATCACCGGCCCAATCAGTATCTTTGTATCCTCTCAGTCTCAAGTCTCCACCATGATAACATAGGACGAGATCAACGGTTCCACGTAGGTATCGAAGAATCCTCTTCTTCGCATTCCAATGAGCGGGTTCAGGATTACTCTGATAACGACTCATCATTCCAACGGCATAGCAGATATTTAGACGTGTACACAACATAATGTACATCAGACTCCCTACTGCAGTCGCGTAAGACACTTTGGACATCCGATTCTTTTTCTCATCATTCTTTGGGCATTAGTCTGTGCTTAGAGTACACGCCTTGTTCATTGGAGTGTCTATGGGTTTTGAGTTATGCATACGAAATCGTTAAATGACCTTCTTGATGTATGTCTCCCAAGACAAACTGAGAAGTCTCTTTGGCCAATTACGTATGATTTTTACCCCGAGCACATAATTAGCTTCTCCCATGTCCTTCATCTCAAAAGTTGAGGACAACCACTACTTAGTGGCGACAATGGAACTCCTGTCATTCCCAGCTAAAAGAATGTCATCCACATACAAAGAAAGGATCAGAATACTTTTCTTGGATCATTTTAAGTAAACGCGATGGTTTTGTTCAATCATTTCAAAACCTATAGAGAGAATGACATGATAAAATCTAAAGTACCACTGCCTAGACGATTGTTTGAGACCATGTATAGAATGTTTGAGCCGGTAAACTTTGCGCTCATGTCCCTTGACTTCAAAACCCTCAGGTTGAGTCATATAAATCTCTTCGTCTAGTTCTCCATTGAGAAACGTAGTCTTGACATCCATATGAAAAAACTCTAAATCCTGTTGGGCCACAATAGTTAGGATTAGGCGAATTAAAGCAAATCTCACCACTGGAGAGAATGTGTCTTCATAATCCATATCCCGCTGTTGGGTATAGACTCTCGCCATAAAACGTGCCTTATACTTGTCAATTAACCCATTTGCCTTGCACTAGACTTTTAAAACCCACTTGTTTCCAACAGTCTTGCGCCCTGGCGGAAGGTCAATTTACTCCCAGACCTGATTCTTCTCCATTGAGCTCAACTCATCCTTCATTGCAGCCATCCACTAATTACTAGCAGGTGAAGATAAGGCTTCTTCCATAGAAGTGGGCTCATCTTCATCAGTTGGAGTGCATATAAGAATTTCTCCGTCAATCTCAAAATGACGATGTGGAACTCTTCCTCGTGCACCTCTACACAATTGAGAATCTTGTTGACCTGATGGTCCTGGTGGTGTGCTCCCACTGTCTGGGATGTTCCCACTAGGTTGAAGGTCACTTATACTATCTTCAGCAACAACAGAATGAGAAACTAATTCCCTACCTTCGCTTGGAGATGGTAAAGTGGCTTCAACCTCCTCTAACTCATAGAGGTCAAGATTTTTACTCGTGTTTCCAATGCTAGGAAAATTACCCTCTATGAAATTGACATCACGATACTTTATTTCAGTCTTTCCACCATTTGGATGTTCACCATACATCACATAGCCTTTAGAGTTTTCAGAATACCTCAAGAAGATACTCTTATTAGCTTTAGACCATAGTTTTCCATACTTATGAGAAGTACTGTGAACATAACCTGCTGAGCCTCATGGGTGCAAGTTGTCCAAATTTGGCTTTTAGCCATTCCACAGCTCATATGGGATGGATTTGACTGATTGTGAAGGCACACGATTGAATATATGGGTGGCAGTCAAAATGGCATCCCCCAAAAAGATATTGAAAGGTTTGCTTGCGCCATCATAGACCTAACCATATCTAACAATGTTTTATTCATTCTTTCCGCAACACTATTTTGTTGTGGAGTATTAAGAATAGTAAGTTGCCTTCGTATCCCTTTTTCCTCACAAAACTTCTTGAAGTGATCAGACAAATATTCGCTTCCCCAGTCAGTGCGAAGAGTTTTTAAATTCTTCTCTTTCTAATTCTCAACCTCTGCTACAAAGTATTTGAAACAATCCAAAGCTTCATAGCGGTAAAATATCAAATACACATAATCATATCGCGTATAATCGTCTATCAGTGTAAGGAAATAAGAGGAGCCATGGCGTGCCTTTACACTTATAGGTCCACATATGTCAGAGTGAACTAGCTCAAGTGGCTGAGTTGCTTTCATAGCCTTTCTAAAAGGCTTCTTGCATGCTTTACCTGCCAAACAAGTCATTCTATCTTGGCCTATATGGCCCAGTCTTGCATGCTAGGTGGTAGAAGCATTCATAATATTATCATTCACCACATAAGAATAAGAATAAGAGGACTGAGAATTAATTAAATCCAATTGAAAAAGACTATCCATGTGAGAATCATGTCCGAACAAAACATCATCCAAAAAGATGTCCAAGTTATTATCCCTAAAAATAAGCAAAAACCACTGTCTAATAAAGCAGTAACTGAAAATAGATTAAGCCGAACAGTGGGTGCATATCGCACATCCTTAAGAATCAATGTGTACCCAGTGCACAACTTGAGTTGGTAAGAACCAACCCTAGCACCTTTTCGGAGCTATTGTTTCCCATGAAGATATGTTTGCTTCCCACTGGATTCCGGTGATAATCTACGAACCCCTCTCGATCACGTGCTACATGTTTTGTTGCACCTATATCCACAAACCATACAAGTTGGGAATTAGCAACCATCACATGTGAGGAAACATATAACTGAGAGAGAGATTCAGAAAGTACCTTCTTCGTCTCAATGCAATCATGAGCGAAGTGTCCTTTCTGTTGACAGTTGAAGCATTTGACTTTAGACAAATCTTTTTTTCCACCACGTTTTCCTCTCTTGCGTTTCTTTATTTTCCCTTCCTTTGGGGCAGAAGTGTTAGCCTCACCTTTCTTGCCTTTCTTACTTTGTCTTCTGCACTTGCCATTTGCATTGCGCGATCCCTCTTAGGCGACATAAGTGAGGGTCTTATCATCTTCTCGAGTCTCAGCCTCAAGGATGACATGCTGTGAAAAATCAGAAAAGTTTTTGATGTTTTCACTGTGGGTCAATATCTGTTTCATAGTAGCCCATGAGACAGGAAGGGACCTTATGACAATTCTGACTTGCTGCTCATCTGTGAGCGCATGGCCAGCATCCCTTAGCTTACCAATCATATTGGACATCACCCTTAGATGTTCACTCATGGTATGCTTATGATCTTTTGTGTACTCCTCAAACTTGATCAGAAGGCCACGAAGCCATGTAATTGAGGTTCCACCAAAAGAGAACTTGAGCTGATCCCATAAAGCTTTGCAAGTTGAAAGTTCATCATACTGCCCGATTAGATCATTTTGCAAGCTGCTCAACAAGGTGTAGCGCGCACAACGATCTTTCTAATTCCACTTATGGTAGGCAGTGTGGTCTTTTAGGGGTTGCCCCTCAATGGGCGCGACCATCTCTTTAGTCAAGTGCTCCTCGAGCTCTTGTTTGTTCAGCATGAATTTTAACTTTTTGTGTCAAACGTTATAATTATCTTTGTTAAGTTACTCACCCTTAACGAGATCAGCTATAACATTCTATTCATAATTATCTCCGTCGAGTTCTTCGTCCATGAACTAAATCCTAGAACTTGGTGATTGCTGTAGAGAGAGAGCTATAGAGAGAGAGGGGGATTATTTTGTGACTTATATCTGTGACTTATGATTTCTTGGGATATCTCTAGTCTTTATATAGAGATAGTATTTAGAGACAGGCTTTACCTCAAACACTTAGGAGATAAAAATATATTTATCTCAAACACCTATGAGATAAATATTATATTTATCTCAAACACTTAAGATATAAATATTCTCAAAATAACTGTAATTATCCAGACTAACAAATACACATTATCTGTTAAATACACATTATCTGTTAGTGAGCGGATAATGGGTCCACTGACCCAATTTATTAACAGATTGGATGAGGGCGGATAAGATAAGGGCGGATAAACACAAATCAACATGCCAGATAATAATTATCTTAGCACCGTCACCACTAGCAACAACCCTTACAGCAACCACCACCGATAGCAATAAAACACCACCACTGCAACCATCTATTGACCCACCATGAACATATTACACCTATCGCAGTCAACAGATCGCACCCAACACCGGTAGCAACAAACCTCATCAACGCGCCCCCACCACCAATGCAACCACCCCCCAAACGCAACATCAACAGATCGTACCCTCCACCATCAATGAATCGCATCCACCGCCATCAACAAATCGCACTCGCACGCACAACTGCAGTAACACACCATCACATCAGCATGGCCACCACCACTACTTGCAACCACCTGTCGAACCCACCCAAACACACCATCATCACCTCGTCGCCGATTGCTCAATCCACCACCACCACCAATCGTCCACACACAAAAAACGCACTGACACCACTAGTCCGTGGGTGGAGTAGGTCGACAATGACGATTGGTCTATGAAGGTTAGTGTTGTGCTGGCGGTAAGTGTCGTGCCATCGGCGATGGGTGTCGTGTGTGCTCCTTGTCTCGCCTTTGTAATCCCTAATTGCCGGGATAAATATTATAACCCCACCCTAGTATAGAATTATCCCACTGCAGTGGGATAAATCTGGTCCGTTGAGATAGCTTATCCCTCCTTTGCGTGCGTGGCTAAACACCGTATAGAACTATTTTTATCCTATCCGGAGCTCTTATCCTGCGCGTCAAACATAGCCTAGACGGTTATTCAGATCACGTATGTCACTACTGCTATGATGGACTTACATGATAGCTCACCCGGACAAATTGAACAAATAGGCTTGAAGGCCGAAGCTCCCAGAAATTTGGACTCGGCTCCCTTCTACCTGTGAATGAATGAGAATGTTGGCCTGTTTAATAGTTAGTATACTGGATGGGGGCTAATGATTGCGCAAAACCCTGCAAGAGACATTATCTCCCAGCTCAAAAAGGAACTCCGGAAACTCGGGCACAGACCAGTCAGTTCTGGTCAACTTCAAGATAAAGCAAACTGGATCATTTTGAAGACTCAAACATGAAAGTTGAAGCAACATACAATCAAAGGCTTACCATTCAAAAACAGGTGCCATGGTTTTCAAAATTAGAAGCACAAAAATCAAAATGATACATCTGATAACTATGCAACACCTACCTGCATTCTTGCTCGTTCAACACGGGGAAACAATATTGTAAAGACAACACAAACACAAAGCAGAAAGCGTACAGAGGAATGATAATCCGTGTTGTCATCCAAAAACGAGGTCTCCAATTTTACCCTTCTAAAGGTCCATGGATGTATGGAGATATATGCCATTTCACAATGGCATGAAGTAAGAAACACTGAACAACCTCTTAACCTTCCTTTAAGGAGTTACTTCTTGATCTCTTGAGCTCCCACGGGGGTACACAGCCTTTGTAGTGAGTGTGTAGAAACAATGAGGATATTGATACTTCCCTCTCCCTGTGATGCAATGAGATTGATGACAAGCAGCTGAAGGAGCTTCTAAGTCTCTTCTTTTCACTGTCACGGCCTTGGAAGTTTGGATCATGCTGCACAGAGGAAGCTTTAAGAGCCTCAGGGAGTACGCAATTGCAGAGTGAGCCTACAAGCAGATACAAGGTAAGAAAGAGGGCAAATATAGGATGGAAAAAAGGTAAGACAACATCTCTACAGAAAACTGCAATTCGTAAATAAAAGGACATAGGAAGTGGCCGAGACTTGATACATGCAACTTTCGAGAATAAAGCAAAGATCAACCAACATCTTTCAAAAGCAGGTGAATGCTGTTTTTTAGGTTACTCAAGGCAATTATATAATGAGTTATTGAACATAAGCATGGCACAGTTACTTGTGCAATTGTTCAATGTAGTTACATAAAGGCCCCATGTTTAAGTCATGAGCAGGGAAAACAAATTCAAAAAGTGTGACTTAGAGACGCTGTAATTCATGACTGAAGGTAGTGTGTTTAATAGTATGAGCTTCCAACATTAATGCTAACTTACTGGGATCACCCACCATGAAAACAAAATACAAGTTTAAAACATGCGGGTCATGCAGTTGAAGGAAGCATGCAAGTGTAACTTATTAAGATGATTTGGCAAGGAAAGTTTGAGCACCTTAACCTTTAAACTGATACATGTTGTACAACAAAGAAGGGCCCTGAATCAAGTACCTATTCTGGCTAGCCGATTTACCCATTTTGGGATCCGGTTCCCTGTCAGCTTATAACATACGTCCTCACAAAAGTGGTTGCAGTTCTTCACAACCAAGTGATACGTATCGCCATTGTAATTTGCAGATTGGTGCACCATAAAATCTCTAACTTGATCAGGATCCAAGTATGTCATACCCATGAGTATCGATTTTCTAAACTTGAAGCCAGGGCACTGCCGAGGTTCAATCTCAAAGACACCACTTGTAGAATAGTCATGCGCTCCAAAAGCATACTCTACACCATGAACTGCAAACCAAGAACCACAACAGTCAGGAGAAAAAATTGCTTTCATCTCATTTTTTCTGTGATAAATGAATAGTAAATTCAAATTGGCTCGAGAAAGAATGTACACTTAGTGTTGCATAATTATGCGTGCTTAACTGAATATATACTACTTTTGCTGGAATTGAACTAAACTTATGGATTGGTGTGATGGCACAAACTGCACAAAAAAACAAAGTAAACATGGGTTCGAATACCACTGGAAAAGAGTTTGCTATCAACATTTTTCAAGAAAAAAGGAAGAACTTTCATCTCAATAATTGTAAGTTATTCGAGAGTTCTTCAATTAACTGTGATAAATACGCTTTTTAGACTTTCTAGTAATATATAGCGATTAATTCGTGAATATCGCTAATTTCTCACGAAGATTGTTACTTTGATCAATAAGTAAAGATATATGTAACAAACTCATGGATTAGCAAAAGTTAATAAGAAAACCTAGTAAATTAACAGTGGCCCTTTTCATCTCCAACATTGTAATGTATAAGGAAGTCTTTGTATGTCGAAGTGTGACAATTGACACCTTAGGTAGGATAATATGAATCACATGCAAAAGCTATGCCATGATCTGGTGTAGGTATACATGCTGTACTATACTGATACATTTGATAACTTACCTGCTACATAATCTTACTGAAGATAAACAGAAGCTCTTCAAAAACGAAAATTCAAGTCAAATGAAAATGCGTAAAAACTAACCTTCCACCCCAGTGTGAAAGACACCAATGCCAGCCCAATAGAAATATCCATTGGCTTGTGTCAAATCGTATACATTGAGGTAAACAGGTGCATTGCCAGGACTATAGCCAGCTGACTTCACTTTTGGAAACAGACAAAAATGGGTGGCTGATCTGCCTCGCAGCTGAAGAGGCACAATTGAGCACCAGCCGTGCTTTGGTTCTAATTTCATGCTTTGAGAGTGAAACTAGGAGTCTATCAATGCCTAGTTCCAACCTGCTTTATGATATAGCAGAACGTGAATGACTTAAGTAAGGAGCCATAAAGAGATGAGGATCAACAATTCAAGAGCTACATAACAGAGTTATGACTTGGATGTTTTCTGTAAAATTTCAGAAAATTTGTTCTCATATGCTTTGAGAATAAACACCAATTTTTACCATAAAAGATCAAGGTTTTAGATTCCTCAATGAATAGAAGCTTAGCACGTTACTTTAGCCGGACCGTAGATGTTTATCTTGGATTCTTATTTTAGCACAGGACCGAGTATTTCCACAAGGCAAGGTTGGTTCTATCGACTTAAAAATGGACCAGATAAACAAAAGAGAAGTTCCGATGCGCAAGCAATCAACCTGTCATTCAGACGTAACTCTACGGCCTCCACAGGAGTACACAATGAATGTAACAGAAAGAGCAGAGAAGTCCAAGACCAAATGATTCCACAACTCAATCTAAAACTTAAATTAATTCTCATCCAAGACAAAATGATTCCATGAGTCAATTTCTAGAACTTAAATTACTGGTCACAGGGAAGTCCTCCTTCAGATTTAACATGATTATGTACATCTACAGATGGTCAAGTTGGCAAGAGATCTTGAAACGAGAGGAAATTGCAAAATGCAGGTATGGATAAGCAATAGTAAACTGGAGCATTTTCACGAAAACCGATTTGTGTAGGGAATGCTTCCTCCAAAAAATAACGTCAAAGTTCTGAAAGGTCCTAAAGATCATAAATCTTCTCATGACGCTCCTTCAACATCTAATAACTGCGGTAGTCTGTCTTCCTCCCAAATGCCTCATACCATAATTCGCTCCCACGTGATATTTACTTCTTGAATGGAAACGTCTTCTACTCTACTAATCAGAGAAAGCAGACACATTTGCTCCAGTGTCTTTTTTAAGAAGCGAAAACAGGCCTGACTTCCAAGTTCACCAACATCAATCCACTTATTTTTGCCAACAAGGTAGAACAATTTGCCACCTTTTTTGTATTTACTAGTAATGGCAGTGGACTGACTCAATCAAACACCACAAGGGCAGTGCCACGGCTAATCAGTAATCCCACTCCTGTTCCTGTTAGCCAATACTTCTACACATTGATACATCAGTTTTTACTAAGATTGCCTAGAATTAATACTGGCGATTGTGATAAAACCATCGACAGAGTGAAAGGTCGGCAATATTTGTCATCTCCTCAGAAAGATGGCAGGAATGGGATCGTCTCATGGAACAAAACTAAGTAGGATCTGAAAAAACAGGCCGTGCTTGGATCCACATTTCTCGGGAAGCAATTAGAAAATGGAATTATATCCAACCAGGTGAAATATTCCAATAGAAGCAGATCAGGATCACACAAAAAGAAGAGGAAAATTAACTAATGCAGCTACAATTAGGACAAAAACATTACCAAGGATATATAGACCGCATAAAAATTTAATGTCAAGAAACACCAAACACCAAAGATCAGCAAATACCTTGAAAGAGATATATAGACTAAGGGAGACCCATTTATACAGTAACGGAAAATACACCCATCAGTCCATCAAAGGAGTTCTTTTTCACCAAACTGACCCAGAAAAGAAACCCCACCAAATGCTCACTGTTCAAGGCAGAAAGAACACCTGAGAGCAGAGCATATAAGGCTGAGACCACACATAATACCGGCAAATGTCGAAGCTGGCATTGGGAGTTGAGTTCTCTGAGAGTAGTTTCCACAAGTAAGAAGAAGAAGAAGAAGAAGAAGAAGAAAGTAGGACAAGAAAATAATCAAAGGTAAAGGAAACGAAGGAGATCTCCGTATGTTTTACCTTTGATTTGTTTGACCTTTACTGTTCCCCGGACAAAGGGAAAGACAAAACCGTCAAATGTGATAATTTCAGGCAAAGGCATTGTTGGGTTGGATCCGGATCCTCTATGCTTAATTAAAAGTTACTTTAATTCTGGAATTATTCGATAGTATATTTTTCAAATCTAACCTTTTTAAAATATTCTTACTTTACGGACAAAAAAAGTAAGAAAAAGTAGGTCAGGTGTACTAATTTTCATGTTGTTTGGTAATTTGAAGCTCCCTTATTTAAGTACAAAAAGTTTACGTAATTTTTGATAACACGTTGTTATGAATTTATTGCACACGGCTGCTTTTAGATAAGATTGTTCTTGGTAAGAACATTAGATTATGTAACTTTTTCTTTGTCTGATTTGGCTAATATAAACCAAGGAGGGTATATGGTTGGCTCAGTTCAGTTCTGGGAATGGAATCTTGAGACTTGTGACAAATTGAATATTAATATGACTTCAACCGAAGAGGTCAAATGATCAACCATAAGCTGCCAATAATGGAACTCTAAAGAACTAGTTAAGGAGGAAATACCCAAGATCTTTGCTTGTTTGTAAATTGCTACTAAATATGATTCATACTTTTGAACATAACTTTCTCACTTGGCTGCATCTTGCCGAGGGTAAAGTTTCTTTTTCTGTCTAAATCTTGGATAGGCCTTCCCTTTTCAATTAGGGAGAGCAAAATTGGCACACAAATGGGTAAGAATGGGAAAAGAACAAGGGAAACTTGGAGAAATCAAAAGGCCTTTTGAATCATTAAGCAGTGGAGTTCGGTACGGTCCAAACATTACAAAATACTTTTTAATGCCAAAACAGTCATGCAAGTTATGTTAATGGAAAAATTTTGGGTGCTACCCGTATAACGACAATTAATTATCGTTTAATATTTTTAATGACTTTTATTTACTGACATTAAAAAAATACTGTTAAAAATTATCGCTGAAAGTGTTAACAGGAAATGTGATTAAAAATATTTAACGATCATTAATTGTCAATATATAAGGGACTGATAACAGCAAAAGAGTTTTTCATGTTAAATACAAACTTTGACAAGTAGAGTCTAACGATATTAAGGATGACAACCAAATCGCTTATTATGATCAATACCGTGAGTGAACTCACCTCAGCTTTATCCTTTTCTTACGACTGGGATTTACAACATTTTTTCTTTACTATAGTTTAGAAGTTTTTACGTGTGCAATAAACAGATGACACAAACCTCGCACCAATCAACATTGGACTGGCCACTCAAGCTAACATCACAGTTAGTTTGATAAGTAACACAATGTCAGTGAGAGAAGCGACAAGGCAAAGACTAGAAAAGGGGTCAAACTTTTAATCTCGAAGTTTTTTTTCAATATCAGCACGGTAAGGGAACGCTATATTCTAAATCTGAACACTAGTTTCTAATATTAGCACGTTGAAGGAACAAATTGATCTTTTCGAAAGTGATTGACGGGTACACATTAACCTTCTGATCTCGAGGCAAAGAGACCAATTGGCTGCTGCCATAAACGAACCCCTGCAGCATATTCTTCCACTTAGGATGATTCGTGTTACAAGAAGAAAACAGTCCAGAAAACAGCTTGGATAGGTCGAGAAGTGGAACAATTGAAACCAGTTTCCATATTGAACTCAACTGACCGCATTGGCCAATAAGAAGAAGATTATGCTATGCAGATGGATAAATTGGGGGTGGAATATACCCCACACTACAATACTCCAATGATAGGGAGCTCATACATCCGGCTCCCAGCAGAAAAGTGCAAAAGCTACTATAATTCGAGGAAAATATTTTGTTAATAATAATAATTTATAGTCGCTAAATATAGTTACTGATATCTCTACTAACAACTTCAGCGACAATTCTTAACCGTGTTTTTTAGCGTTACTTAAAGAAAGTCATAAAAGATATTTAACGTCCATTAATGTTACCCCATGCGACATGGTAGATATCTTCTTACAATCCCGCTAGGAGTCAAGATTTTCATAATTCGATAGCTTACTTTTTTTACCGAATGACTAGAGATTGGGCAGACACCTGATACCTGATCAGAAGTTTTCGAAAGCAAAAACTTATTCCACTTAATTCAGCCAAATATCAGTGCCAGGTCTCAATGCCTCAACAATGTTGCTCTGTTTAGATAACAGGCTATGATATATATCTCGACCACAGCTATGTTGGAGGGTGCCGTAATGGTTTGAGCGGCTTTAATTGTCTTTGAAAGTTTTTGTGGCTATACTTCGTAACGACAAGCTCTGTCTCTGAAATAGATTTAGTGATGTTCTGTAAGTTGACACAGTATAATAACTATGCCCGGCGGAGTTTTTCTAATAATTTTACGACAATGCAATTACGTTTTCAGTGATTTCTCTGCCATACCAGATCACAAGGAATCAAAAAGTTAGGCACACATTTTAAGTCGGAACACCTTAATTATACCACCGAGAACCCTCAAAAGCATGCATTTACGTACACATACTATGTACAAGATATACGTAAAGAGACCTATATTTAAGATTGTGTGAGACGGTGGTGGGGAATGAAAGGAATGGAGACATAGCACAAAAAGGCACTAATGCAACCTGCAAGCATCGGATCAGTTGCCCAATGCGGAGCTCATGAGTGTGTTGAGTTTCAACCATAATGGCACCATAAACGACGTCCTTTCATCTAAACCTGAACTCGTTTCTCTTTGCTTACAAGAGAAATAAGTATGTTACATTAGCCTTTTACCACACAAATCAGCCACAGGAGGGGGTTTAACTCATTAGGCGGATCCTTTAATGGCTCCAGCTTCAAGTTATGCCATGAAAAAAAGAGAGGAAGAGAGAAGGGGGGGGGGGGGGGCATCATACAGTACACCTTTATATTATAGTGGTGGTGATACAATTGAAGTGCTGATGGTGGCATGATAGTTTTCATAGTTTGGAGGCGGATGGAGTACTGTTGTGGGATAATAACATTACGGCTTCACAATGAGATTATTTACAGAACCAAGCAGACAAAGCAATCAATGCCTCGATAGAGCACAAAGCTTAGACTGATAAACTTCTAAGTGTAGTCCCTCAGGCTTACCAAATCGATCAAAAAGAGTTTACATCTATATGCTAAGGCATATCCCAGAAAAGGAAAGGATCAATTTAACTGGACTTGGTTGGGTATATACACAGGTGCATCAATCATTCATTCATTCTTCATCATCTGAATCTGAACTCTCTGCTTGCTCTCTTGGACCTTCAATGGCACCGCTCGTGTGCCCTTGGGGTGGTTGAGTGACATCCCTAACAATTCGATTCACTAAAGGAAACAGGAAGTTTGTATAAATAAACCATCCTTATGGAAACACTGATAGGCCAACAGATCAGAAAAAAACAAACTCAAAGAGAAGCAAAAGCATGTAGCTAAGGAGACCAAAAGAATATAGCAAACTGAAAATCCAAAGAACAACAAATTGCAGTCCACAGGAAGGCAAGGTCGTCGTTACCTGACCCCAAAATCTTCATAATAAGTCTCCTTACAAATACAAACTCTGCTTGGTGTGCCTTAGCAAATTTAGCCTGCAGGTCCATAATCTATTAGGCCAGGAAACCATCCAGCTCTGCAATGAGATGAAGACAAGACAAATCTACTCTTTTCATGCACCATCACTGTCTGGACGCTTTTATAACCGCAACCTTCTTTTTTATCACAAGGACAGACGGTAAAATGCATAAGACATTCGACAAAGATCGCAAAAAGAAAAGGCATCCTTAATGTCCAAGGTTTTGAAATAGCCCATTTTCTTGCAACAAGAATGATAGGAATATAGGATGCTTTACCGTTTCACCATATATAAACCCCATAATTTGATCAAGCCTAGCTTGATGCCTCAAGAGGAAAGGACGCAGGTGAGCTATATATAACTGTCTCGCCCCCTGTCAACAGCAAACAGTGATGCATAAACAATTTGAAAGGTTAAAAAATATATTCAGTTAACATCATTCACATCCACATTCCTGCCATCAGTAAAGCATTAAGATGACACTAGTCAAAGAAGTAGAATTGGCACAGAATAATCCAACCACTACTTGGAGAAAGTAGAGCTTAAAAAGAGAGAGTTCTAACATACAGATACCTTGAGCGTTCACAGTCTAGCTCGATTCTAAGAAAATGCATTATCTAATCCATGGTAAATAAAACAATGGCCTCCTAAAGTTTCACAAATTACTTGTTAGAGGTACCAAATATGGACTGAATGCGACGATGAGGAATTAGGACATATAACTACTTTTTATAGAAGCTTCAATCCGCCAATGAAATCATTAATAGGCTATCAGCTGGACAGTACAATTGTTTTTTTTTATATATATAAAAAATAGAAAAAGAACTGAGTTTATTGAGTGTAAAGCTCTCCAAGAGCTGATTCCCAAAGTTACATTATGCAATTCAGAATCTCCTAGGAACTACTTTTTTCTTTTTTTTAATTAAGCAGTAACAAGCTGGCAATGAAAATAAGGAGACCATAGCAGAAGTGAAAAATTAGATATGAAAATGCCAAACGTAGCAGATGCCAAGCCTTATGAAACCAAACACATGCATAAGCACAAGGATAGTTGGGGTTATAGCGAGCAACAAAACAAGCCAGGATTGATGCATCTAACTAAGTAAAACTCAACTTACGAGCAGGTTCACCAAAAAGCAATCAGACTTCATGAGAAAAGGTAGCTACTAGAACAATTTGCCGGACATCTGAAGGAGGCCAAAAAGATTACTAAGAAAATATATAGCACTTACGCTGAAAGTTCCCCCAACAGTTGGAAACAGGAATGAGGTGGATTCGGAAAAGCAGGAACATTTCTTGTACGAGAATGTTCCTATGGATGCGCTAGCTACTATTACGAGGTGCGTGGGATTAGGAAGTCATCATTTTGCTATAAACCTGAATATAATCCATCCTTTCACGAAAAAAATCACTATTGCAACCGTTAAAATGGTTAATTAAAACAGGTGGGTCCCTCCATATGTGGGTCTAAAACTTAAAACGGATGGTTCTTCAAGGCAACATGCATGATCAAGTCGTGGCATTCTTTGCGTTGACAACTGTTTACCTATTTTGAATAGTTCCCAACTTTTACCATCAGGGTACAAACATGATGGCAGCAGCTTTGGCCTATGAAGGGATGGGTTGCTTCTTTGTGCTCAACTGTTTTTATCTCCTCCGATACTTGAGACTGACTCTAAGGTGTTTGTTGATTCAGTCTTACAAAATTTCCGTTCCATGGTCTATTACCTAGAGTGTCCAGATCACAATTTTTCACGAAGGAAACTGAATAGCTGATGCTCTCACCAACCTTGGGTACTCTGACAAAGACAAACTTACTTTTTGAAACATATATCTACGGCAATTGCCTGTAAGGGAGTATTTTCCAACCATCTGCATGGATTGTATTATAGTAGACAAAAGTCTTAGGTGGTAGCATAAGCTAAATGTCGGTATTTCTTTCTATGTAGGGGCAATGTAGGGGTACGATATATGTGCCCCTCATTTTTGTGACATGGGTAAGGTTTACCTTCTATTATTCTACAATTTTGGTGCTAATAAATACGAAAGGGTCCGTCAAACCGACCACCGTAAAAGGTGGTGTTCCCAAAAGGCAAAATGAGTGAGGTGATTTGAGTCTTTCGTAGCGAACAGGATCCTAAGAAGGTAAGGGCTATCCAAACTTGAAAAGGAGGAACATAATAAAAGATAATGTTAAGTCAGCATATCAGGCTCAGCTTTATACAAACATCACAGCATGCAACTGACAGAAAACTTGGGAGCACGTGACTAGAGTATCTAAACAAAACATTGGTGATACATCTGTGAGCTGTTACTTTAGTCCTCAATCTACCATGAAATCATCATATCATAGTTCAAGCGAGAATCCATGAGATAATAAACCGAAACATGAACTTATCAATATTTAAAGGCAGATATTTCTAGATTGTTAAGAAGCAATAATGGGGAGAAAATAAAATGAGGAAAGCTTACATCAGATGTTGGAAGCTGGAGCCACAAAAGAAATGCAAACTTCATGTGATAGTAGAGGGGAAACCTGATATAATAGACAAAAGAGGCTTCATGAAATTCGCTCCCTCAATAGAATAAAGCAAAAAAAGTCACAACTTGCCAATGTAAAAAGCTAAGGCTGAAACAAAGGGGGATGAAAAACTTCACCAGTAGAGAACTTTGTCTGCAAACACTTCAGCAATGCTAAAAGATCCATAGGCTGCAAAAAATGATTGGTCTTAAATTTGAGAAGAAATAAAGATCCAAGGGACAAATGTTACATATCAAATATGCTATCAGTCCCGAGAGTTAGGAGGGAGAGGGAGCGACCAGATCTGGAGCTCCCAGATAAACTCATCAACAAAATTCACAAAAGCCATAATGGAGTCTGGGAAGTCCTCCTTCAGCCAAAAAAGGAGAAGGCTCAAACACAAGCTATAAAGATGGTGCGTTGACAACACTGCCCCCATTACAGTACACCTCTTCCAATTCTTCCAAATAGACCACATAAGCAAAGAAGCATATCTTATAAGACTCTTAATTCTAATTATTGTATCCTCCATCTTCTTCACCCCATTCCAACATCTAAACAAATCAATAATTGATCACAGTCACAATTTGGACTATTGCCACTAGGCAACACCTATGGCTGGAGTAGCCGAGGCACACTACAACAAGAAGGAAGCGACCTTTTCTGCATTTATACAACCATATCCGCCACTTCTAAATAGTTGAAAATGCACCGAATATGCTGGGAGGTTGGGGAAGATGGGAGGGCTGCCTACTCATGGCTATACAATAACAAGCTCACATCATCACAACATGGACTATAGGCAGCATTTATGCCTGGCGGCAACCAAGGCGCACTGCAGTTACTTATGAGCTACCCAAACTGCATCCGTAATTCCATATCCACCACTTCTGGATAGTGATCATACCCAGTTTGCTCTTGCCAATGAAATGCTCTAAGGAAGGAGGGAGTGGGGGTAGGGGGATTGCGAGCATTTTTCGTCGGCTATCTTGAGCTAATCGAAATATGGACTACAAACAGAATCCACGGCAAGAAGCAACCAAGGGACACAGTAATTACTTGCAAGCTACCTAAAATACAATTATCATTTGTGTCCCTACTGTCTTCTAGTTATAAGACCAAAAATATTTCGAAATGAATCAGTCCACTTTAGACTGCACTCTGATACGGTGCTACAGTCTTCAGCCATCGTTATAGCCTTCTTATCAACACTTACCCCGAAATCTCACAGCAAATGAACCATCACAAGTTGAACAACTGATCACTTGACTGACTCCAGATATAGACATACGTATAACTAATAAAATATAAAGTGCAAAGCGGTAGATGGCATCTCACAATTGGTTAATTCGAAGAAAGTAGCAATAAGCAATGAAATCTTTTAAATAATTCAGTTGGACTTCACAAGAGTGAAAGGATGGAGAAAGAGCACAAATGAAGGAGCAGGTATCTCATGGTCAACGTAAGGGCTTTTATTTTTGTGATTTACGCCATAGATGACACTATGGATACTCTTTGCACAACAGCATTGCTAACCTGCCCAGTACAAAAGCATCCTTTGTTGCTCATTCTGATCTTTTGCTTCAATTGCTTTAAAAGTAGAGTAGACGGGTAGAACAATCCCCACAGAACAGCTGCACAAGGTAATATATAAGGAATCAGAATATTGAGCACACAAATTAAGCCAGGAGGAATTGCTAATCTGAATAAATTACTGACAATACCGATAGATAACAAGATGAAATACCAGAATACCACCGACCAAGCAATGATATCACATAATACTACGTTAACAGCAAAAGAGGTAGAAAACAAACCCAATAGAGAAATCTCCAATAAAAATATCGAATTGAAAAAAAAATGGAGGCATTAATAGTGAAAAGAAAAGACCTAAATTCAGAGCTCACCATGCTGTTCGGACCACAATGTTGGAGCCAAGGGGGCAAAGGAGCAACTTTAAGCCAACCTGCATCAGTTGGAACCAATCATGAACTAAAAATTTCTTTCTCAGTACATGACAACTGATACAAGATCAAATATCAAGAAAACTGGATTAAACATTCGTACATTTATTACCAGTAACATGCTATAAAAGTGAAAAAGCGAGTGAAAGCGTGACATATAAACTTGCCTTTGCCAACTACTGAACAAAAAGTGCATCCTCCACGACAAGCCGTAGTTGCATGAGACAAAAAGCACAGGCATCTAGAATAGTCTAAGGTTGGGACGCTTTACGGTGTAATTATTCAGAAAATAGTTGATCACGTTTAGTTTGCAAATACGTTCTCTCTAGAAGGTTTCTCAAATTCTCACTGTCATATTAATGCCAGCTGTAATTGCCAAGAAGACTCTGAAAAGCCAATTGGGCATCTGCAATTCACAAAGCCTCAAAGGTGCCGGTCGCTAAGAACTAAATTCCTTCTTTTCCACAATTTGGATATGCCGAACAGGGGAGACAGCATTGTTCCTGTGAATCTATATGTCTGAGTTTCGCAAAGAAAATGTTTTGACATTGAAGATGGGAACGATCAGGATTTTTCTGAAGCTCAGCTTGCAAAATCTATGTGCTTCAAGACTGTACCAAACTCGTAAGAATATGGCGTTTTCGAATTTTCCTTTTCTTTTCTGACTGACTCACGGTGTTGCATATACCACGATTCCAATAACCTACTCAAACACAGATGTGTGTTTGCGAGTACATAATACACGTCATTACTAGTAATACTATTGTGCTAACATAAAAACTTATCCGACGCAAATGCACGCACACACAAACGACTTCAATTTTCGCGAAATAACTGGCAATGATACAGCTATTCGAAAGTAGCTCTAACTTTGGTTCAATAACAATCAGTAAGATTACAAAATTTCAAAAAACTACTATAAATTACAGGTATCCGGAAACGAACATTCTAATGAAGCTACAGAAGACAACTTCGAAACCCTAACAACGAACAAAAGTGAAGGGGTAAGAGTGAGACAGAGAGATCAAGAGTGGGATCGAAAACCTCGTTCGTCAAGGCTGATCCGAGTATCGCCATTTGTAGAGGCCTGCAACTTTGCGATGGATTCACAAAGTGTGGATTAACGATCGACTGCTTTCGATTTGAACTAGAGCACGATTACCAAAAGTAATCAACGCAGAGTTTTCATAAGCCGTATCCTAGCGCTATAGCAGTCAAGGCCGAGGGCATACTGTTTTGGTTGAAAGTTAATTTTTGGGCGATAAATAACTGGAAGTTGGAGAAATCATTAAAAAAACACTTTTTTATTTGATCAAAATACTACCAAAACTGCTCCCTATTTATGTTTAATCAATAATCCCATTAAAAAGGATATTTTTGTTAATTAAGTTAATTTTTTAATGGTTACATTTTGAACTATTGAAACATAATTTTCTTTTCTCAACAACCTTTTCACTCGACGCCATAAGTGAATCTTTAGTAATAAAATCTTATATTGTATTTCACACCTCGAGTTGATGTGAGTGTCGCTTAGTTATCTTAAAAAAGAAGACACCAAGTGAAAAAGAAAAAAATGGGAGAAAGAAGTTTAAGGGGCTGTTTGACGGAGTTTTTTTTTGCTCTTTTTTTTTTCAGTTTTAAAAATTGGGAAAAAAATGGGGTGTTTGGTAACTCATTTTTTTTCAATTTAAAAACCCACTTTTTAAATTGTAGTTTTTTCACTTAAATTTTTTTTTGAGACCTCCACCACAACGCACCCACCGCCGGCAGCCACCACCCACCGCTGCCCGGCAGCCACCGACAACCACCTCCGACCGTCGGCAGCCACCACCGCTGGCCGGAGGCCACCTCCGGCCACCACCGCCGCCAGACAGCAACCACCTACAGCCACCTCAGGAGGCGGCAACCACCACCGGGCGGCCACCTCCGGCCACCACTGCCGGCAGCGACTGCCGCGACAACCGCCGGCCACCACCACCGTCGACCACCGCTATGCCACACCACTGCCACCGCAAACCACCACAAAAAAAAAGTCAAAATAAAAAGGGTTACCAAACACAAAAAAAAAAACTCAAAAAAAAAAAGAGTTATCAAACACCCACTTGTTTTTGTAAAAAAAAATAAATTAAGCTGCTCTTTAAAAATTGACCACCGAAAAAAAAAAGCTGTGTCAAACAGACCCTAAGTATGTACTATATAGGGTACAAATATATTCTATCCTTTTAAGTAAAACACATAAATCCAATAAAAGTTAAGTCTCCTAATGTGAGCAAAACAACATAAACGGTTTCATTCGTCAAACGGTGACTTGATCTTGAAAAAAATTGCAAAACTGCTTATGTTTCTTACTCCCTCATGTTTTTTTTCCTCCTTTTTGTATTCTTAAGATAATTTGAGTAACTAGCGTTTTTTTTTTCAAAAAAAATTATTTAATTTTTTTTTTATAATTTTACATACTTTGCAAAAGCATACTTATTCCATCTATGATTACTATTTGAATTGCATTTAATGTTTAAACGTATTCACATCTATTTAAGATTTCACAAAAATTTAAGAAGAAAGGTCCAATGTAACGGAATAAGATATTCTAAAAGTTAATTCATGTTCTTACTATGGATGTTGCCGTTGTAATGATTTTTCAATGGAGCATCTCAAAGTATTAAGCTTGGTACATTATGTAAATGGTATAAATAAGCTCTTGAACTGCATCATCAAGATCGGACGCAAGAACATGAACAGAGCCATTCTAGCACAAGACAGGACAAATAATGAATTTGCTCATACTCAACACTAAAGGTGAATAATTTTGAGCTTTAAGCCCTTTTCCTCGCACCACTGCAGGATCCGCTGATGGTTGCCGAGCATTGAACTTCATCGTAGATAGACCCTTTCAATCCTTGGGGGTGCAATAGTGCATCATAGTCGTGCTTCTTCCATTTTCAGGACTCAAAAGCTGTAGACTATGCTTTGCTAAATTTCCCTCCATCCACCCTGGAACTCCGAATTCCAACCATAAGTAGCAATCGCATGCGCTTTGTAGCTAGTCACGTCCTCACTTCCTCTATGGTGTACTGCTTTTCCGTTCAGCCAATTCGCTTACGCATGAAACTGGTTCTGTGAAGCTGGGATCGATCCCTATGCCAATATCTGCCTCACCATCTCCCTATGTATGGGGCTGACACCATCTTGCCCACTCGAAGCCATTATGGCCCTGCAATATAAACATAATCCGGTATCTCGGTCATGCTATCTCAAATTTGAATTTTGTGGTACCGTTTATTAACAGCAAAGGGCAAGAGGTAAACTGCTTAAGAAGTGCTTAAAAAAAGTTGACGGTGTGAAACCAAACCTTGATTACTGGCAACATCGATTAGCAAGATCTTAGCTAGCAACATTTTGCAATGTCACCAGAGCTGATCGAAAAGGAGAAAAGCAAATGGGTAAGCCAAGAAATAAAACAAACTAAATAAATATCACAAGCACTTAACTGAGCACGTCACAAAAATAAGCAGAATATTCAATCACAAAATTCCAAGGACGTTCAGGTGACAAAAAACCACATATTGGAAGACAACCTAGCTTCTACAATTTATGTCTGAAATCCGACGTTGCATTGTTCTCTCCTCGTGAGGCAGCACCAAAGAATGGCACCTCTACTGCAGCAGAGTTCATTCAGTACCTTTCGAGCTATTACATAGTGATGTATTAAACCTTTTCATAATTAGGGCGAAGTCCAGTCTTCTTTGCATTCTTTCTCCTTTGGGAGAGGCTTAGCTTATTCCAAGAGAAACTAACAAGAACATGCAAGCTTGAAGGACATCAAGACTCAAATACTAGAAGCATTGACCATATATCTGTAGCTTACTTGTCACGTGTCATGTCTCCATCTGCTTTTTAAGCTTAAGCTGCCAAAGAATGGGCCCCACAATTTATGCAATGCTTTGACACCCCCCTCACACGCAACGCCGCATGGCACATGGAGGGACAAATCAGGAAGAGATAAGTTGAGGTGCATTGCTCCCGACTGCACAAACATACCTAGTGGAAATTAATGAACCACTAAGGTCAGATACAAGGGGGAAGAAACGAACCCAGGACCTTGGGCAACAGTATGTTATGATACCATGTTAAGCTATTTTCTCTAAAAGAATAAGCTTAGCAGTATATATCATGCTTTAGCATGATGCATCAACTCACGTCGACCATGGAACCTTCGATGCAAACGCCAACTCCTGTCTAGCCTTTCAAAAGGAAATGCATGTTGGTACTTCACTTTCAATATTGACTAGAGCTAAAGAGGAGCAACCTCAGCATGAGACTGGTGCACTGGTTCCACATGAGAACGTGGATATCTTACCAATATCAGATAATAACATAGTGCCACACAAAACCTTCAAACCCTCTAGTTGTGTCTATTTTCCGTCATTACCAATATTTAACTAGCGAGTGCCCCCTAGTTGTCTCCAAGAAGGCAATGGTACTGGTGGAGATCAAAATCCATTGAACCAGTTAACAGTTCTTATTCTTTCGCATGAAACCATAGAACCATACGTGTGTGCAGTCAGTGAGGCAACTTGCATGCCATTAACTGTACGAATTACATGCAGGGGCATAAAGACCTCGATAATGGCTTAATAGTAATGGGTTACGCCGAATATTTTGGTATTAAATTGTTCTTATTTTGCGTCGCTTCATATCTAAATCTACTAGTTTCTTCATTATATGTAACATACAAAAGGTCTTCTCTTGAAACTTGTTGAGATAAAAGGATAATGTACATGCAGGCCCGCGCAGTATCTAGATACTTCTGCCTAATTATAAATAACAGAAACAATTCTAGGCAAGCCAATACTCAGTGGTTGTAAGCTATTGCAATAAAAACAACCAGAGGCTCTAGTTCTGCACTACAGATCATAAGATTCAGGTCTGATGATGCCACATAAAATAAGAAGGGACACTCCCCCCCCCCCCCCCCAACCTCCGAACATGAAAAGAATGGAAAAAGGAGAAGAAGATTAATATGACAGATCTGGGTTTGTATAACCACATACCTCACTGTAGATCCACCAGGAACATTACTTTCTTCACTCAAAGCATCTTGAGACCAGCTTGTTGACATCAGACTATAGCCCTGTAGATAGGCTTCTTAGGCCAGGGCTTCTTTGCTTAATTCAGTAGTCAAGCAAGCTAATGTAGCATATATAGCCTCTGTGTCAGGATGAGATTTATAACCAGAGGTGAAAATATTAACTTTGTTCCCCACATATACCCAACTGCAGCCTGCAAGCTTCTTGACCTCCTTCCCTCTCATCTGCTTCCTTATTCTCCCCATCTCATCCCATCTCCCCTCTGACGCATATACATTAGCCAACTGAACATATCTTGCCCCATTCCCTCCTTCTATCCTCAGCAAGTTCTCCTCTGCCTCTCTTGCAAGTACAAGATTCCTGTTCATCTTGCAAGCATTCAGGAAAGTCCCCAGTATTACAGCATCTAGTTCTATGGGAATAATCTCCATAAATACTACTGCCTTTTCGAGTTGATTAGTTCTCCCATACAAATCAACCATGCATGCGCAGTGATCACTTTCGGGTTGTATAGCATAATCTTCTGTCATGGACGTAAAATAATTTTCACCCGCTTCTACTAAGCCACAGTGACGACATGCTGATAGAACTGCAACAAAGGTGGCCGCATTAGGCAGGAGTTTCCGTTCCTTCATTTCATGATAAAGCTGGAGAGCTTCATATTCATACCCGTTGTGGGCATAACCAGCTATCATTACATTGTAAAGGATAGAATCCCTATTGGCAACTCTATCGAAAACGTTTTGTGCATACTTAATATTTCCACATTTTGCGTACATATCAACTAGTGCACTTTTCAACTTCTCGTCCATTTCAATAGCAATCCTAAATAAATAGGCGTGAATTTGCTTCCCAGGATCCATGTTAGCTCGAATTGCACAAGCTCCTAGTACAGTGACGACGATAAGAGCATCAGGAACAATTTTTTCCTTTGCTTTGAATTCATTAAAGAGCTCAAAAACATTCCCACACTGCCGTGATTTCACATAACCAGAAAACATGGCAGTCCAAACGACAGAGTTCTTCTCAGCAAGGGAATCAAAAAGCCTTCTCGCTTCTGCCATGTTACCTTGTGTTGAATACCCTAGAATCATTGAAGTGATCAAAAAGGTATTTCCCATCCCAAGTACTGAATGAACTAACTCAGCATACTTCATAATGCCACACTTGCAATAGACATCAACGATGCCACTGCTTATGAATGGGTTTGAAATCATTCCATCCTTCAAAACCCAAGCATGAAGTTCCTTCCCAAGCTTCAATCGCTTTAAACCAGAGCAAGCACTTAGCACACTAGCAAAAGTGTGCTCATTCAACATAACTTTATCCTCTACCATATTACGGAACATCCTGATTGTTTCCTTCTCATGCCCATTTTGTGCATACCCCGAAATCAACGTGTTCCAAGAAACTGTATCATTTAAATCCGGCTCGCTCCAAAATATATCCCGAGCCATCTCCAAGTCGCCCTCTCTGCAACAAGCAGCCACCATTGCGTTCCTGGACACCAAGTCAACCACCCAACCACCACATCCATGAAACACTTGACACGCTTCTTGAAAACACCCACATTTTGAATACATGTCAATGAGAGCACTCACTGCAAACCCGTTTAGATTGTTGCCAGTTTTCGCCATAGTTGAATGCAATTGCCTTCCATAAGATAGAATGCCCAACTTTGCTATCAAGTTAAGCATTGTAGTGAAAGTAACCTCATCTGTTCGAGCTTCATCGCGCACTGAATACATTTCAACAAACAGTTTAAGCGCGTGGGTTTCGTAACCATCAGAGTTTACATATCCGGACAACATGGAATTGTACGTGACCGAATCTTTATGCGGAGAAGCATTAAAAAGGGCTTGTGCTTGTGCTAAGTTTTGGGTTTTTATGTGAGCCCAAATCATGGCATTCCAGGTGTAAACATTTCGTTGGAGCATTCCGTCGAACAGATTTCGTGCATGTTGGGTCTGCCCGTGCTTAGAGTAAAAATGGATGAGCTGGTTGCAGGTGTAGATGGATAGAGAACCTGATTTAATGGCGTAGGCATGAGATATAAGCCCATCTTTGAGTGACCTGTAAAACTGCTCATGCATGGAGAGGTCAACTCTTACAATGTTGGCCCCTGGGACGTACGGCTTTACCTCAATTGTGGGGATTTAGAAACTTCTCCTATGATGCTTACAGAAACTGAAATGGAAAAAAAGGAACCAATAACGATTGCCACGTTCTATTTTGAGTTTTCATACTCTTACATAGCTAGAAGAAGTTTGTATTGTGATTTATATATTTTTTTTAGCAAGAAACGAACAAGAAGTCTAGAAGTTGACATTCTTCTGTCCTTGAAAATTTTAAAATCCATTGTTTCGGACACTTTCAAAGTAAGTAACGACAACTTAAAGCGTTATAAAAAGATGAAAAGTAAACTCGAGTCATTTAATTAACATGTTTTTGAGCAGTGTTAACTTACTGAATTTGACTTGAAAATCAAGGTACTCAACACTGTGACAGGCATTTATGAGTTAGATTCATTTTTCATCAAGCAAAAAGCAATAGAAAATGACCCTACATTCATATCAAGAACCATAGCAAAAGTAAATTTATCAATGTCTTGCATTTGTACGTACCCACCAGAATTACCATATCTATGTGATCGGGGAATGTTTCTTGAGTGTTTGTGGTCGTACACGATAAAATATTCCTTACGTTTGTCTGTCACGTCTCGCTTTTTGCTCTTTCTCGGATGATCGATCAGGTTTGTCCTGTGCTTAATATTTAGTTTCTATTAATGAATTGAAATTTACCAATAATAATAATAATAATAATAATAAGATGTGCTGGCACAAAACAAGGAAACAAATATTCAAGAAACGGATAGGGAAGCTCCAAGAGCAACCACAAAGGGTCAAGAAAATTGTGCTGCAAGACGAACTTAAGTAGCGTTTGAAATCACTTTTAGTTTTGATTTCTGTTTTCAAAAAAACAAAAACAAAAATCAAAACCAGTTTTAGTTTTTTTTTTATAAAAACAAATAGGTATTTAATTACTCAGTTCTAATTTTGAATTTTTTTCTTCTGGGTGTTTAATTACCCGATTTTTATTTTGAATTTTTTCTTGGGTAATGATTTACTATGGCCGGTGGGGCTTGGAGGTGGTCGGCCAGCGGTAGTCACCGGCTATGGTTGCCGCTGGCCGACGGGCTGCGGTTGACGGTGGCTGTGGCAATGGAAGGGTGGTGGTAGTGATGGCTTTCAAAATAAAAACCAAAACTCAAAACTCCTAAATAGGAGCCCTGTTTTAAAAACTTTCGAAATTGAAGGGAGAGGAAACTGTGTCAAATGTGTTTTTCTCACTGGTTACAAAACTAAAAAAAAATGAAAACCAAATAGTTTTCAAACAGAGCCTAATTAACAAGAACTTTTGTTTGCTGAGCTTTTTGAGGCCGAATAAAAAATGTCAGAAAGATGAACACATCAAGGCCAGAGCAACCTTCAAATTTTTACATCAACTTCACAAATTTTGAAGCAAAGCATTCTGAAAGAGTTCCAACTTTTGAATCACAGTATTGCTTCACATATTCTACAACATCGATTGACAGAAGACCACTTTGGCGTTGAGGTAGACAGACCTGGCGTCATCTGCATACGAAAAGTTGGGGGTCAATCGGTGTTTTCAGCATAATGAGAGAGCAGTACTAAAGAGAGAGAAGTACTATCTTTCGAATCCATATTGAATATTAGGCAGCTCAAATTCATAAACATCCCTTCAGTTTATCAAAACGCAAATTCTTATCTGCAAATTCACGCGCTTTGAAGATATGGCATATAACACTACAAGTACTAAAAACCTGTAGAATTCTATTGTTTAACACATCTTTTGATGCTGGCTGCAAATTGTTGCAAGTGACAACAAATCAGGTCCTTCTAGATGCTACTGAAAACAAACTGCTGTCATTTTATGAGCAGAAGCGTGCAGCATTAAGGAAATTAATTTTGAAGTCATACCCGCAATTTTTTCCAGACTATACTCTGCAGGCACGTTAGTCTCCACCTCAACAGCCGCTTTTGCTGCCGCAACACCAACTGCCAAACTTTGCATAACATCTAGACCTGCACAAATAGAAGCCAGTGTCCCACCAACCAAGCAATCCCCAGCTCCTGTACGTCTCACAACTGATGCAGAAATTGCAGGAATATGCACGGCAAATAGATTAGAGCTTTCTTCTGTCTTGGCACTAAAAAATCGACCAGGAGGACAGGTTGAATTCACAAGCTCGTGTAGCTGCCTGCCGAAGCCTTGAGGTTTTTTTCTCTTCAAACTAATTTTCTTGAAGCTGGGTCCCACCTTGGCGCATAATAGCACCCCATTTGATCCGAGAGTCAAAACTACAACCTTAATACCTTTCTCAAGCAGAACCCAGATTGCTGGCTTTAGCATTTGAAACAAGGATTCTATTGAACACTTGCTTTTTCCACCACTTATTTGAACTGGACGAAATAAGTCTCCAAAAGACAGAGCATTTGCCATGGCAATAAGTTCATCTTCATTAGGTGAAGCAAAAGTTATCTGCAAGTAGAGCATTTGCTGGATTAAACAGCATGCACAAAAGAATGCTTAAAATATAGATCCTACTTATCATACCCTTCATCAGTAGTCTGTAACACAAAGAAAGAAAAGGTATGTAACTGAACAAACGATCACATATTTGGAAACTAAGCTAACTTAGATCCTTTTGCTGAACACGTGCCACAAAAAGACCACAACCTACTGAGTAGAGCCTAGGATTTGGAATAGCTTTTTTTGCAAGACACGTACAGGCTTATTATCCATTATTAAAAAATGCAGCTCGTGAAAAATAATACTCACATACTTGGCAACTGAAGCAACTCTTTTAGATTTTGCAACTGATACAGGCTCAAACCACACTGGAATATCAGAATCCGCAGCCACTGAGAAGATTATTTAATTATTAATAACTAAGAACAATAAAACCAAGGGAATCGACGAAAAAAACAGTTAACATTAGCATCAACAACATAGTTCAGCAACATATTATACTCAATCAAAAAGCACATGAAATGCACAATAGACAAGCAACCAGACAATTTGGGGAATAATTGGCATGTACCATGTAATACATGCATGCATATATATATACTGATTGATATACACGATATCCGTAGGCAACATGGATAGTTGCACGAAGAATTAACAGAGCGAACTACTTCAGCATATAAATAATTCCAGCCTAATTTGGGCTTCAAACTATCAGAAAGTAATTGGAGGCCTTAAAAATGCATCGCAATAGAAAGAACTGAAGCCTGCATGAGTGTGTGTGTGTGTGTGAGAGAGAGAGAGAGAGAGTAAAATTTTACCTCGACAAGATTCTTCCAGAGCAAGTGGACTTAAGTTTGCATCAACCATCAATATAGGAGCCAAAGATATATTGCACGTGAATTTTTGGATCCATTCAGGAGTAAGAAATTTTTCCTGTTTGCAGGGCCATAAAGTAGATGTTAATGCTCTAAATCTATAAAGCTGCAACTAATTTGTAGAACTCTAGAAAATAACTTACAATTGATTCTACACTAGCAACGGCAGCTGCCAACTCTCCTGCAACATCAAAGACATTGCATACAACAGCAGTCTCTATAGCATGGCACCTTCGAATACCTAATCCAAGATAAGCCATGAATAGCGAGAAAAACTCTAATGGCACTGTTTCTACTTAGTGTATCTCCAGAACTGTTCCAATCTCAAAAAAAAAAAAGGATGGAAATAGAAGAAAAAGAGCGGCAAAGAAACACAAATAGCCTAGTAAGCAACAAACAAAATCCTTAGAAAATAACGCATAAAATGAGATTTCGGATAGTAAAAAGTATTCCACAATGACATATGCTTTTACCTTCCTAACCTGTCTAGACGCAAGAATATTCATATAGCGTTCTGCTTTGCGGAGTGCTCCCAGAAAACAAAGAATATTGGCAGCTGGAATGAGTTTGCTTTGATCTTTGCCTAGTTACTACCCTCATGACAGTTTCATTATACCCGAAATTATACTCAGAAAGGCATAGACTAGTTCAACCAGTAAATGATGTTGTAAAAAAAGACAGTGAATCACGTGCCAGAACTGCTTTTAGAGTAAGTCATGGCCAGCACATACCAAACTGATCCAAGAACAATCGCGCCAACTACTGCGTAAATAAATCAGGTGAAACATCCTGTTCTAGAGCAATATAAAAAGCACATAATAGAGACTGGTTTCTGCAATTGATGGACTCATCCTGACTCTAGCAGGAGTACTGAACACTTTCCAGCATTTAAGTCAAATATGGTGATTAATGGATACAATAATGAGAAATGGAAAAACTAATACTAACATTTGTATTGATTACATGTCACCACAGAGGAAAATTTTCTAATGAAAAGAACAATATATCAACCTTCTGTTGATAATCCACTAGATTTCCAGTGCTCCAAAAGCAAATTTCCTGTTAAAGTGGGAGACAATCCATCAGTTATCTCTTAAGAGATCTCTAAGTGCATTCTGATTCAGAGGGATACAAAACGCTGGAAAAAAGCCCTACCAACTAGCATATATCACAACAGTGGTGCAATATTATTTTACAGAAATGGAAGCAGATCAAAAGTACGAAACTCCATGAAACCCAGAAATCTGAATTGGACTCCATATCTTTATAACAATTTTGTTTGTTGAAGCTGCACAATTTATTTAAGTACATACATCCGAGTAATCGTGTGTTTGTAGACTTGTGCGATATATATTCATACAAGTAAAAAGGTGATTGGTGTGCCAGATCAAATGCATTAGGTATACTAGTGAAAATTTAAATATAAAGACATAATAGGCTTTTATTCTTTTTCTACGTCCTCTTTGTTTCTCCTTGAAGACTAGATGTCTTCAAATCTGTCGCACAATAATAAAGACGAAACAAGAATCCCATGGCAGGAGATTCTTGAACTCTCACTCACTCCCTATGGTAGATTAAACTATTGGATAAGGAATAAAAGGGTATTCCAGGTATCAGTAATCCATTCACGCAAATTCTATGATCCTCAAGCGTTTAGGCCAAGAGCGGGTCATTCACTACAAGGTACCAGTTCAAGCATCGGATGGCTTTTATCACTCTGTCATGATCATAGTAATTGCTGGACCTACTACCTATATACAGATGTTGTTCGTTGGCTTTCAATTCCAAAGTTCTTGCTTTCCCAATTTCAGTAGCTCTCACGGCGCCCATATGCTCTAGACTAGGCAGTATTTCCATTTTGTTGAGCAAGAAAGCCTTGTTGTGGTGATGATAGTAAAGCAGAAGTGTGTATGTTAGAGGCATCATGCATCCGACAAATAATTATTCACCTGCCATGTCAAATCCCACAGCGCTTATCATGTAAGGCTTTATTCCCAGCTTTGACACACACTCAGCAATATTTCTAGCAACACCTCCTTGTGAATAGTGAACCTGAACAGAAGCCCCCATGAACATAACTAGTTAGATGAGATTCTTAAGAGGTACGGTCAGAATAAAGGATATATTGCATATTGTGGTGAAATCAGAACCTACATGAAGCATCGGTTTGTTTTGACGCAATCAACATTATGCATATCCTAAGTTTCCACAATGAACGGTGGCACACCCCCAATTCTATCAAGACTAAGGTAATTAAAGCATATACTAAGTTGGATTAACTTGCATCAGTATTCATCATTGCCTGACTTGGTTGAAGAACTTTTTTGAATTATGAGGCTCATTAGAAACTACCAATCATCATCTTACAATTAGAAACGTGAGCAGCAGCACTCAATGAACTTAATCTTGGTCCGATCACTATACACCTTTCAAGTAGCACCTCTTAAACGACACTTGGCACTATTATAACTGCAACATCATAGATTTATAGTCACAGGCTTTAAAAATTTTCATGCGCAATTCCAAAAGTAAAGAAGGTTTTGCAGTGAGAATTGATAGCAAACAGTTACAGACAATTCTTTTGGACATGGCAGGGCCACCTGGGTATCAACTCTAAAGATAATCAATCTCATGAAAAAAGCATCAAAACATCTCAATTCATAAGCTTAGAACGTGTAATGCAAAGCATCTCTTGAGGAGAAAATGATTTCCTTCTAGTATTAATTGCCTGACTAGCATATATTTAGTTTGATATATACTTGGAAAGAGGGCATAAAATAAGAGGAGTTAAAACTTACCCTGCCGGGAGTGGTGGTCCTAGGATTTGCAGGTATGGAAGGAGTGGCATGTATGTCCAGCACCATTCCTCCAATTATTACGGGTCCCCCCTCACCATCAACACACTTCAAGAAAATAACAACAGAGACCAGAATTACACACAGTAAGTGTGTGTTTAAATGCTAAAAATTCTGAAGAGCGACAAGTTATGTTACAAACTGAAAACACCATGAAATCTTACCGGCTGAAGAGCGTCACTGGTTTCCCGCCGCGGTGACCGGTGACCGGCGAGAGAGCCCATCCTTCTTCTGGTAATTCACCTTCCCGATGTTCTTGTTTATGGTCTTTTCTTGGGGGTTTAAGTTTGGGCCTTTTAAGATTGATCAGAACTTGGGCTTACAGCTTTGGTTTCTAGTAATGGGCCAATGGGCTCAAATGTAAATAATTTACTTTGGGCTCAACTGACTTATTTCGGTAAGCTTCGGGCCTTAAGGATGATAAACACTTGGGCTTAAGTTTTAGGTCTTGTTAATGGGCATATAATATTAAGAGTTTGTTTGGATTGATTCAAAAATGCAGATTTCAGTTTAAATCATAATTTATTTTTGAAATTAGATTTTGTCTATTTAAACAGTATCAATTTGTTGTTTGAAAACACTGTTGTAAATTATCTTAAAGTTACGAAAAGTGTTTGGACTAAAAATGCTTAAAGCAGGTCCACTATGACAAAATGACTATAAGGAACTCTTAATAAATAAAATTTTAATATTTATTTAGCGAAGTCATGTTAACATAACTTTTATTTGTAATTAACTACAATATACAAAATAAATTCTAAAAGAAGCTATTTCCACCCACCTACAAAAGTCGTTACTTCTCGTTTTAACATAAAAACGCTCATATCTCACATTAGTGCTTATTGTACAGGAACTAGTCACACATTCACACCTAAGAATTAGTTAAAAGGTATAAGACATTCGAGAAATATGAGGATAGTATGATAAATTAGAAGGTCAAATCTGATTATGAGAAAATTATTAACTTCATACTCATCACTTTCCAGAATTATGAATTAAATCATGTTTAGCTTTTTGAGATTGATCAAATCGCTTAATCTTTTTTGTCAAACACTCACCACTACAAGAAAAACGCCTATTAGAGACGGAATTTAGTGATGGACTGTATTCCATCGCTAAAAGTCACCTTTTCCGACGGAATTGGGCGATGGAATAAGTTCCGTCACTATATTGACTCTAAAAATGTTGGAGGAAAAAAATGAGGGGGAAGCAAAATGGGGGATGGAATTTTCCGTCACAAACAATTTGGCGACGAAATTTATTGACGGAGTTTAGCGACGGAATAAATTCCATCGCTAAATGTTTTCTTTTAATTTTTAATAACAAAAAAATGCTTTTACTAATTATTGGAAAATAGAAAAATATACATAATAAACATAAAAAAATCAAGAAAAAAACATTAAACCGTTTTGGCCAAAAGACTAGAACAGAATAGGAGAAGTTGTGGCGGAAACCTTCACGCCTCCATCACTCCCACCCCCGTCGCCGTTATGGAGCAACCCGTCGCGCCACCATCCCTCCCACTCTGAAGGTTTGTGCGAAGCCCCCTTACTCACTGCTGAAAATTCTGTAAGGCTGATCCGTCTTTTTTTCACTAACTATTAGGGCTTTGATTTTTGGTATAATCAAATTAGGGTTCTTATTTCAATCGTTTGGGTTTGCAATCTTCTGATCTTCCTTTTCCTCTCATCTTCTTGCCAGGTAATTTTTCCTTTTCCTCTCACTCTCACTCTTACTCTTACTTTCACGTCTCAACTCTTTCTCTAGTTTTAATTCCTCTCTCTGCAATTGTATTTAATTATGACACTAATGTCATAAACTAGGATTGCGACGTAGTAGTTAATTTATTGTGTGCATATGTGTGTTTGCTTTTTCGTGTTTGTTTGATGAGACTTCAGATTTTGTTCATCCATCTGGGCTGTTGCTTCATAGTGACAGGGGAAGTGGGGATTTATGCGCACCGGAAATGTTGTATATACTGGGACCTTATGTTATTGTATTTCGACAGACTTAGGTCTTATTATATTCTGGGTGTTTCTTGATGAAATTACAAACTTTTGTTGACTGGGTTGTTCTTATTTTCTCTTAGAATGATGTTTTCACTGTTATGGCTCCTTTGATCTTAGGGTTTTGGGATTAGTGCATTGCAATATGTTAAATAGATTGATAGCTTGTGTTATTATGAATTCAGGTAGTTAGGTTTGAAAATACTTATGGGTTATTTTGTTATTACAGTTGATTACTGTGATACCCCAGAAAATACCAATAAATTAATCTAACCGTAAGTTTGATTAATTAAGGGGTGCTATTTTTATTAAGTAGCACTATGTTGGTGATGATTAAGTGTTATGGAGCTAAATAGGAGGTTAGTGTGGTTTTGGGGGTTAAAATGCAATTTTGAAAAGTTATGGGCAAAAATATAATTTTGAAAAATATAATGAACATGATGCATATTTTTATTAAGTAGCATCATTTTGATGATAATGAGGTGTTAGGGGGTTAAAGGAGGGGTTATGGTGATTTTGGGGTCAAATCGTAATTTTCCAAAGTAGAGGGGTCAAAATGTAAGATTGATAAAATTGAGGGGCTAAATTGTAATTTTGCAAGCAGAGTGATTAGTGGCCAAAAATGTGTCACGTGATGGGGAAGAACTTGGGGGAGTTGGACACCTCCTACTTTATGGTAGATGACTAATTGATTTATATTATAAAAAAATAAACTTTGGGGAATTAAAGGAGAAAAGAAAACAAAAAGGAGAAAGAAACAGGACCCAGCACAGATGAAGAAAAGAAACAGAGAAAGAGAAAGAAAAGGATGGAAGAAGAAAAAGGAGAAAGAGAATAGAGAAAGAAGAAAAAGACATTAAAACCCCAATCAGTGTAATCTCTCTCTCTCTCTCTCGATAATTGAATTGGTAAAATGTGTAGCTAAGTGTGTATTTCGGTAGGGGTGAACTGTGTGTTTATGTGAGTGTACTGTGTGTATGTGTGTGTATGGGAGTGAAGGGGGAAGGGAAGTAGCCGTGGGGAAGGGCTGCTAGGGGCGCGGGGAGTGGTTGTTGCCCGTGGGGGTGCAAAACAATGGGAAAGGGGAGAGGAAGAAGGAGTGGGCAGCAGCTGGTGCTGCTGCCGTGCGCTGTCATGCGTGGGTGCAGGAAAAACAAATGGTGGAGGAAGGGGAAAAGGAAGGAAGGGGGGAGGCTAGGTGAGTGGTGAGGGAGAATGGAAATGTGGTAGAGGTTTATGTGGGTGCATAAATGGAATTGGGGGTTGAAGGAAGAATAAAATCCATGGCCAGAGGAGATGAGACGTGGCTGTGAGGAGGAAGAAGAAGGACAGGGTGAACAGTGTATATTTTAATCCAAAAATTAAGTGAACAGTGACCGTAAGTGTCACTAAAAGTGAAAATTAGTTGAGCAGGTTGAACACGAATTTTTAAAATAAGTTAGGGCCATATTTAGCCAAAGTGTAAAAAATAGACCCTAGTTATTTTTAGGAGACCTGTATCGTAGAAAAATTTCAAATTTTTCCGAGATCGGGAAGGAGGTGAACGGATGTGGGAAGTTTGAAACTTTATGGTGAAATTTAAAATATCAAACGATGGCGGTTTTGCTCAAAACTTTTTATGAGGACTCTATGATGCTGAGAAGTTATATTTTCCAAGCTTTCGGGTCATTCTGAAGTCATTAGGTATTTTTGGCTGAATGGGCTGTTAAGCGCTCGATCTGGACACTGGTTCGAAATTTTTGGGCAAAAATTTTGTAAAAATATTTTTTAGCTCAAGAATGAATGCAGGAGGCTTAAAATATCATTTTAAAGCACTTTTGAGATATTTCTGAGGCCGGGAACCTCAGGGGCATTTTGGTAATTTGCCACTCGGAGGGGTATTTTGTTAATTTTACCGGTAAAGTTTTCAAAGGACTTTTTAGTCCGGAAAGGGTTGTAAAACACCTAAAAGATTGTTTTGAAGCTGATTCGGGGCGTTGCGTTGATAGTGAAAACCCCGGGGGCATTTTGGTAATTTGCCGCCAGAGGGGGTATTTTGGTAAAAATTTTCTATAAAATGCTTCAAAGGACTTGTTAGTCCGGAAAGGGATGTAAGACAGTTGAAAAGTTGCTTTAAAGTCATTTTCAGACGTTTGTTGGGGCGATGGCCGCCAGGGGATGTTTTGGTAATTTTTCATTTAAATTTTTTTTGAGAGAATATTTGGTCTATAAATGATGTAGTACATCTAAAAAGTAGTTTTAAAGCATTTTTGGGGTGTTGGTGGGGTGTTGGTGATGTAGCGGCAATCAGGGGGTATTTTGGTAATTTGTCATGTTGGTGCTAAATTTTTTAGGACGCGCATAATTTAGCGTTCGGAGGGGTGGGAAGCAAGGAATAGCGGTAGTATGTCTAAAATGAAGGTTGTTATCGATAATAAGTCGATAAGGCTAGATTAAGGATCCAATTATCGGATCGAATTAACTAGCTATCGTAAGATGCTATGAACGGTTAAGTGGGAATGGATAGAATAAGGAGTGCGTATATGATGAATGATGATTAACGAGCATGATATGATTTGACTAGGTGATGCAGCTCGTTGCAATCAGAGATTGCGAGTTGCTTCGGCTATAAGCCAAGCAGGTAAGGACAATGCAGTTCGATATGCTAATTCATTGTTCGATTAGCATGCCATGTTGATGACGTGTTGTTGCATTCTTACCGTTATGATTGAGCACCGGTAGTCATTGTGACCGGTATATGCATATTTGAATTGTGTTGTTGAGGACTTAGGATAGAATAATTCCTTTAGTCCGCCTTGTTGATAGAATTTAATAAGGATGATGTGTGTCTTTGTATGCTATGGTTCGATTTGATTAGCATACCTAAAGTTGATGATGATGTTGCGTAGGGGTTATCGTGTGACTGTTGTGAGATGTCGGCGGTTATTGATAGCCGATATCTCTTCTCTCTGAGAACACCATTGAGGACTTGTGGCAAACTTCTCCCGAGTCTGCCATGTCGTTGATCATGATGTTGTTGAGGTCGTTGCACGTTGTTGTGAAATGACGACACTTATTGGTAGTCGACATTTCTCTTATATAAGAATGTTGTTGAGGGCTTGCGGTAATCTTTTCCCAAGTCCGCCCTGTTGATGATGTCACGTTGAATTCATGTTGTTGGGTCTGAACACCTGTTGATATTCTGATCCGGTATTCCTTGTTGAGCTGTATTGTTGAGGACGTAAGGTGGAATAAATTTTCCCTCAGTCTGCCCCGTTGATGATGTCTTGTGGCTTGGCTGTAACGTGGTTAGGGAAAGCACTCTAAATGAGTTCCCTGCTTGTTGACAATGTCTCTTTTATTTACTTGAGACTGAGATGAACATCCCATGAGATGGGACATCAATATGAGGAGGATGGCCTGTGAAACATGATCATTGGCAAAGAGGATGTAGGGCGCCTGAGTCGAGTCTGTCATGTCTGGTCGAGTCTAGTCTGTCGTGTCTGAGTTGCATTGCATATGATTTTCTTTTGATGTTAATGACTTGTATTTCGTTGATGTTTATCTTTCAATTTCCTGTTTTAGTATTCACTTGCATAGTCAGTCAGTTAGTCTGTCGGTCAGTCAGTCCAGTCCATGAGGAGGTGGCAGTAATGCTGTTCTGTTGGGCCTTAAAGCCGCTCAGTCTAACGAAAGAAAATTTATCGTTTGACAATTATGCTGATGTCGAAAATTTATTGACTACTCTTGATTCATTGTTATCGTTTAGATGCTTATTATTCCTCCGAGTCTTTTGAATCATTTGTACACAATATTCCTCGTGTTGTCTTTACTGGGCGATTTGCGCTCATTCCTTATGTTGTATTGTGCAGGCTATTAGGTTGATAAAAGAGAACCCTCTAGAGAAGGGAAGAGAAACAAGCTAGAAGAGTTAAGCAAGGGGATAAGTTGTATGAGGTAAGACAATTGGTGAGATAAAGTTTGAACTGCGAGATAGGTTGATAAGGGTCACACGACTACAGTCGTATATTAGGTTGTAACGATTTGTGTGTTTAGAGATTTGAAAGTCTTCCGCTGTAGTATGATGTATGTTTGTAAGGAAAATTTTTGTAAGGACGCATTTTGGAGCGTCTATTCATGATGTATGAGTAAGAGGATGTAGTTGCTCTGTATTTCAACACAGGGTTTTAAGTGTAATTATGGTCGATAACTCAACCTGGTGACGTCACCTTGGGTTGAGGGTGTCGCAATTACTACCTGGGGGGTTTGTTATTTTGCTACAATAATGATGCCTACTGCTGCTTGTGACTCCTTCAATTCTAGGGTACTCGCGAAATCGCATGAGATGCCAGGGCATCAATGTGTATTTCACTGGACTAGCCTCCAGTCTCCGAATATTGAAAAGATGAAATTGCTAAGATTGTGCAGCTTGAGATGCAGAAGATGAAAGAGATTGAAATTGCTAAGCTTGTAGAGATTGAGGTGGAAAAACAGATGAAAGAGAAGGACCTACAACAGGTATCAAACCTCATGCTTCATTCATGTTTAAGGCTATCCAGTAGAGTATTGTTTGGATTAGTTTTGCAAGGAAATGACAGGAATATCATTAGAGGTTGGTATAAGTTGAATAACTGTCTTGCAACTAACTCAATATTAAGTATCAGTTCAGCAATGTTTCTGTAAAAAGTTAAACAATAATGACACAATCAAGAAGATGGTGTCTACATGGTTTGACTAGCCAATGCTTAAATCATGAAAACCAAGCTTTGAGTCCAAGTTTGGTATAGGCAGTAGAGTTGGAGTTTAAGCTATCGGTACTGTGCCTTTGTGGTTTCACCCCCGAGGAGTTTTTAAACTTTTGCTGGTACTGTGTCTTAGTGGTTTCTGGCACTATGTCTTAGTGGTTTGACCCCTAGGACAAGATTTGAAATTTCTACTTGTTACATATTTTAAGTGCTAACAAGCCCGTGATTATGGCAGCGAGGGTGGTCATTGTGAAGGTCAAATTTCACATGTTGATTTCATGGTTGTGGTGGCTGGGGCCTAAAATGATTTCATGGTCATTGTGAAGGTCCTTTTCTTGGTGGTGTTTGGGGTGTAGTTCTTGTTTCTCTTAGATCTGATTCATTTAGTTTCGTGTCTTGTAGTGGTGTTTAAGACTATTTCTTTAGTAGCTTGTTATTTGCTAGGTTATTCCATATTTGCAGTTTAGGTACTCATGCAAAAAATATTGTTAGCTTTCAAGCATACTTAACCATTTTGTATAGAACTTGCCATTCTTAATTAATCTAAATGGTCCCAACTAGGAGTAGCTTCTGATGGCTAATTTGGTTTAGCGAGTAACTATCACTCTGTTGTAGCTACCATGTTGGATTAATGGTTAGGCTTGGTTATGCAAGTACATTGATACACCATTTAACATGCCTTTAATTGCTTTGTTACAGGCCGAAGTTACCGCAACTGATGCTACTGAGGATGGCAATGACAAAACATTCGACGAGCTTAGTGGATGATTGCCTTATATGATCAGATTTGATGTTACATTTGTTGGGATATTTGTTCATTTTGGTAACCAAGCAACTGGTTGATTTAGATGCATTAACTCAAATGTTAACTTTTAGTGGTATTCAACAAATGTTGAATATTTGTTATCTTCGGTTCATTACTGGATGTTTGATTATTATAGTCACAAGTTGTTGTATTAATTAAGAATAGTATAATCTATTATGCATATTTAATAATTTTAGCGACGAAAAAAATCATTTAGCACCAAAATATGATTTTTGCGACGGAATTTGCAACGAAAAAATTCCTAAATATGCATTTTTTTGCTACGGAAAAAATATTAGCTCCAACATATGGTTTTTGCGATGGAAATTTAGCTCCTAAATATGATTTTGCGACGGAATTAGCGACGAAAAAATTGTCTTGTACAAATTTGGCGACAGAATTTCCGTCGCTAATGGTAATTTTTTTAAAAATGCGAAAAAGTATATTTACATTTCATATATTTATTTTTTAAAACGTTAATTTTCTGAAAAGTGAAAAATATTTTTAGCGACGGAAATTCTGTCACTAAATTCCGTCGCTAATGACAAAGGCATCACTAATTTCATCGGTAAAACCTTTAGCGACGAGGATTTAGGCGACCGAACTTTAGCGACGGAATTAAGGCTTTACCGACGGAATTTTCATATTTAGCGACGGATTTTTTCCGTTGCTAATTGTTATTTTTCTTGTAGTGTACATACCTGATTTAATCTAGATTAAATCAATTTTAACCATCTCAAAATCAATCTCAAACACCTTCTAATTTGTATTTGTGATAATGAAAGTTTGCAGTGTGGTTGAAGGTTTGTTCTCCTGTTTAAAAATACTTTATTTTCAGTTTTTTTTACTCTACATTGAACTCATGCCTTAAATCAGCAATCGAACATGAATCAATACTCGTGCGCCTGAGACCCTGAACCATGTGTGAACCATGTGTCGAGACACTCACACAATGGTAACATGAACATCACTCCGCTAACAAAATATAAACGAGTTGTGTCTGCACATGATTTCTGAGTTCCAAAATTTCAATAGTTGAGAAAAATATCCGTTAACAGCCGATAGGTTAGCCCTTTTCATAACTCCCTTTACGTAGAGTTTGAGACTCGGCCATAAATGGCGGCTCATCAGTTATTGTAAAGTATATGGTGGTAGCCGAATGTTGAGTCAAAGTCGTACTCCACAAAGTATACTTGGTAGGTGGAGTGTCCAAAATATTCAACTCGGATGACCAATTATGTAAGCAAGATATGGACTACTGCAGTGTCCCCAGGCCGCTTTGGAGTTCGTTGAAGATAGATACATTGACTAAAGAAGGCGAGAGGATAAGCGACTCCATAGAAGTGGAAGGAAAGTTCAGGCAGGCAAAGCTAGCCTTCCAAGTTATTGACTAATTGACACTAATTGTGACTTGTGAGCAACACCTTTTTGGCACGAATGATGTTAATTCTTGGGGATTTTAGCTTGATTTATTACGGTTGAAGGTTCGATAACTTTATTCACACTTTGAAATATGACAAACCATTTACCGAGATAATAATTTCATGAAATTGGTGAAGCATACGCTAGTTCTAGAGCTCGATATAGGCTTGAATCTACGGATGTTATTAACGAAAAGTTGTAAACCCAACATACTCTCGTTGTAATTTTTTTTTATAGCATATTCATAACCCGTGCTTGCTCAGTGCATATGAAACACACATGCTTTAGCACCTAGTGCAACGATTCCGATAACTCATAGATAATGCCTTGTTTAAGGGAATTCACTTGAGTTTCTGAGACAAAACATTTATGCATATGAAATTAGCTGTCAAATTTTGAAAGACAAGAGAATTATTGAACTGCGTATATAAAACATAAGCAATCTAGCTTAAACTTTTTCTTACGTACCAAAAGGAAAAAAAAAAAAAAATTTGGTGCCATTCTTTGATTGGGTTTCAAGTCCTATGCTCCACGACACTCAAGAAAAAAGCTTCATTTATTGAGTTTTGAGTAACCTAGTTGGCTAGCCTAAATGTCTAAATCAAACCCCAAAAATGTGGGCATACGAGTTGGCATCTAAAGTTGGTTGTCATTATAGGAGGAGCCTTTTGCACAGCTATTCAAAGGCACGTGAACTGGACTTACATGCTCCTACGGTTACAAAATTCCAAAAACATGATGGACCACATTTTCAAAAAGAGCACATGCCTCCTTTTTTCGTTTTAGGTAAAAGGGAGAAAATTCTAGACCCTGCTCTTTAATCTTCCTTTTTCTTTTTTTTTCCTCAGAGAGAGAAATATATATATATATATATATATCAAGATCAAGAAAAGTATAGAGACAAACAAATAAGGAATAAAAACACTAAGAATGAGAAGAAAAACAGACAGGTCAAACAAGATGTAATCTTAGTAAATAATTAAAACAATTAAAAACGGTATGTGACAATCACATTCCATAGGACGAGATAACACAGAGTAAAAAGTCTCATATCAAGTTCATGAAAATCTTAACATACAAATATCACCATCTAATTAAGGTATGCAAAAAAACATGTTTGTCGATGAGAAAAATTATCCTTTCGCCTTCGAAGTCAATGTAATCTTTGACAAACTTTTCCCAGAAAATTCTTCAGATATAAGCATGAAAGGGTTGAGGACCAAGATGCAACACTGAACACTCTTTACCATGCAGATAACAACCATTACTATATTATAAACCGTTGCTTGAAATGGAGACAAAGCCTTCTCATGTCTTGGCATGCTAATCCTGTTTTAAATAACCTAATACGCGGTTTTAAGCTGTTAATATTAAACAACAACAGGTGTTAAGATGTTGCATATATAAGAAATAATAAGGAACAGATACATGAAATCATTGGCGTTAAACAACGTATTACGTGGTTTCTTTGTCTTCCCCCTTCCACCTACAATCAAACAGACTTAATAAAGTACTAATTGTCAGGACTGAAAATGATATAAAAGAGCTAGACTTGTGTAGTTTAGGAAACTTGTACGTATCGATCGAGGACACTGGTTCTTATTATTAACATGGATAACGGAGCTGTTTTGGAGATGCCCGCATGGAACTCCAACCACCCTCTTATATGCTTCTCCGGGTCAATGTGTTATGCATTATTAGCTTTCGTGGCGAAAAGTGAAACTCATTGCGGAGCTAGGTTGGACGGGGAAAGGTCAGAAATATGCGCTATGAAATTTCGTAACGAGAACGGTCAATCTTTGTTTGATACTCCTTAGATTATAGCTAGATAGAATCGATAAATGGATATGTTATCCTTCAAACAATAAAAAAGTGGTGGGTTAATCGTATTTACACAAGGCTGGATTCGACGGTGTACGTACATGCATTTGTATGGTGCATTGTCTTGCGCCATTCATTATCTGTTATATATCACTGGCCCTCCAGCAGTACGCCTTGCAATTTATGGGAGCTAATTTGGATCTCGCTAAGCCCCATATGATACTTATTTGAAGAAGTTCTAATTTGACTTGGGACACATGGGGATCTAACCAATTTTTTGTCACCAACCTAACTCAGATATTCAAAAAACTTAACCTGTTTTTCTCTTGATCTGCCTCTCACATGCATTTTTCTTTCTCTCTCACGCACAAACACTTACAATCCTGTAATTGACGCTGCACCACTCTTACCGATCGCAAAAAGATTTATACCGACAATAAATCTTACGATTGCTAGCTAAAAGGTGACACGATGATGGTGGAAAAGGGCCAACCAAATTAGATAACATCTTAGAATTACACGCCCCAATTGATCGACTCTACGATGCTTATAAAAGTATAGATGATCTTTCCTCGCACGGAACGCTCTTCATTTTCTCACATTGATTCTAATTCCCGTATGCAGTGAGATAGTTTGAATTTGCACAAAGACCATACCTGCAATGTTACTAAACAAAGCAATCACAGAATCTGCTAAAGATGAAA
Source organism: Escallonia herrerae (assembly GCA_033070095.1). NCBI lineage: Eukaryota > Viridiplantae > Streptophyta > Magnoliopsida > Escalloniales > Escalloniaceae > Escallonia > Escallonia herrerae. Next base: position 325,642 of record JAVXUP010000743.1, read on the forward strand.
CATTGAACTGAACCGTACATGCATGCAAGTTTTTTATGCAGTTGTCTCCATCTTTGAAGCTCCAAACACGTCTCTAACTTCTCTAAGTCTCAGTCAATATGTTTGAATATTCAAGTTTTGCATATATCTGCCCCCCTCTCTCTATCTCCGTGTGCGCGCGGACGCGTGTCGTCCATCTATATGTGTGTGAATCTCAATTTTTTTCTCTCTAAATAAACGAACATAGGGGGGACTAGGACACACACACACGTACACACACATGTGACCTTCGACTTCTTAGTCAAGATTCATGAAAGCTAATTCAACATGTTGGCCATGTATGTATGACCAAATATATGAGCATTACAAGTCATCTGCACTATGACGACTCAAGCATGATGTATCATGACAAGGCCTTGTTTGTTTTATGGAAATCGTTTCTGAAAAAGGTTTTTCGTATTTTTCGGTGTTTGGTGCGTGCAAATTATTTTTGAAAAGAGTTTTTCGCATTTTCTGATGTTGGTGCATGCATAAGATTTTTTAACGGAAAATAATTTTCAAGCACACTTAATTTAAAGAACAAATGTCGGAAAATTACTTACCGATTAGAAGTCGGTAAATCATTTTCCGGACCACTAAATACAAACACAAACCCCCCCACACAAACACCTTCGCCCACACACATGCGCGGGCACGTGCCTACTCACCCCCCCCCCCACACGCCCGCCTGCCCGCCCACCCCCTATAGCCCCCCCCCCCCCCCCCCAAACGCCCGCCCACACACACGCACGCCTGCCTGCCTACCCCCATACAGCCCCCCCTCACACCTGCCTGTTCACTCACACCCCTACATACACATACACCCCACCCTCTCACTCCCACAAACCACACACCCAACCTACCACCTACACATATACCCACACCCCACCCTTTACCTACACACACACACACACTCAAACACACAGCGACGCCCAAACAGCGAAAACAGTTGAAAACATATCTTTTTTAGGTATAGATATTTGTATCATTGTGAGACACTCAAACAGTGAACACATGAAATTCATGAAAGTATTTTTAGGAACTGCTATTTTTCGAAAAACGTTTCCCATAAAGCATTTTTTGTGAAACAAACAGGGCCTTCTCTTGTTTGTTTGTTCTGTGAAAAGAAATTTTCAGTGACCCCATATATATTGGCTGAATTCCTTTACACATGATGCAAAAACAATTCAATTTTATTGCAAATAGAAACAAGGAAAAAATGCACTTTGACCCTTATGTACTTTGATTTCGTTGTGCGCTGCCTCCTATTATTTGAAAAGTTAGGCTAAACTTACCCTCTACTCTTAGAAATACATTGGGTAGATTCCTTTCAACTTAACCCTCTTTTTTAATAGAAAATATTTGAGGGCCGTTTAAAAACAAAACCCATTTGATATATAAAGGGCACAAATTGCACTTTGTGTATAGGTTGTTGTGTGTGTGTGTGTAGATGGGGTGATTCGGGGGTGGTTAGGGTTCGGTTCATGGGCAGTGGGATATTTTTGTGTGTGGGTGGGAGAGGGGGGGGAATGAAAGCAAATCAGAAAATGATTTTGCTTTGAAACTTCGGTGTATAAAAACCTTTAAGTATGACATTTTAACGGGCTGTGTGTTATAGACCATCTAAAGTGCATAATTTTCAAGAGTAGAGTTAGATTTGGTAAAACATCTAAACAAAAGGAAGTCATCGCACAAGGAGTCAAGTACAAAGGATCAAAGTGCAAAAAAAAAAGAAATGTTTCACAGTGAATCGTGATGCATGTGCATGCACAAATGTTCATGCCGTACACACCACCGGCACCACCAAAGGCCAATGTCATCCACAATTTATTTAAATCTCTACAGACAGAAGTTCAGGTAGTAACATGTGAAACAATTAATACAAGAAATGTAGATTTGTTCTATTTACTAATTAGGGCTAATTACACCTATGTCCCTGAGGTTAGGGGATAATTACAGTCAAGGATACAGTTTTAAAATGTAACATTCCGTGACCAAACACTTTTAAAATGTATTAGACGTATCCATCCGTTAGGGTTCTGTCCAAAAATTATACTTTTCTAATGGTGTCAGCAATACGTATTTTAAAATGATGATACTACCCCTTTATATACAGAATATTTTAAAAAATTTTAAATTAAGATTTTAAGCCTTAATTTAAACATTAGGGTTTCAAAACCCTAATTTACAAATTATGGTTTCGATCTTTAATTTCTCAATCTGCTAATTATGGTTTCAATCTGCCATTTCTCAAAGGTCTCCTGCCAATTAGGGTTTCAAACCCCTAATTTGCAAATTAGGGCTTCAAACCCCTATTTGCAAATTAGGGTTTCAATCTGCAATTGCAAATTGGGAGGGGGGGCGATGGAGCTGCTGGCATGGAATGAGGGAGTGGGTTGCTGTGGGGGAGGAGAGAAAAGATGAAGGGGAAGAGTGACGTCGCCGGCTATAGGTTTCGACGCCGGCAGGAGATTACACACAATGGCTTAGGGTGTGCGGTGATGAGGAAGGGGAGGTAGACGGGGTGGGCGGTGACGGGGTGACGAGGAAGGGGGAGGCAGGCGGGGTGGGTGGGTGAAGGCGAAGGGGGATGCAGATAGGTTGGGGGGGTCGGGGGGTCAGGGGGTTAAGAATAAAGTAAAGTCTTTCTTTTCTTTTTTTTATGAAGTAATGGCATTAGAAAAAAAAATAAGGTTCCAACTTAGGGGTAATACAGTCTTTTTATCAAAACCGTTAGGATTTTTAGGGTTTCGTTTGGTCAACGGACATAAGTGTAATTATTGCAAACTATTGTCCTCGCGTGTAATTACCCCCAAACCTCAAGGACATAGGTGTAATTAGCCCATTATTGTGTGATTAACAACTAAAAGCCATGAAACCACCGTATAGGTTATAACTTGAGGTATCTAATTGCAAGGTTAGGTGCTCAGTAGGTGCTAATTAGACGCGAAGAGACTCTGGATGTCATCGTCAACATGCACACAAAGGGACTAAAGATCCAAGTAGAAAAAATCAAACCTAATATCTTGTTAATCTAGAAGTCTGATACTAAGTCGCGTTATTACTTGTTCGAAAAGCTTAAGTTCTTAGATAATGAATCCAATAATATTATCATGCTTAATATTTACAAAAAAAATTGTTGCACTGAGTACCTTTTAGGTCAAGTTGAGCTTGAAGAAAGAATGAAAAGCCTTTTCTGGTTCTCAATCCCATGAATTGCGATTAGTTGTTACCCAAACTCAGGTTGTGCTCGGTGTGCCGAATAAGAGCTTTAGAGAGGATAAAAAAAAATCCTTTATTTCGTTTAGCTGCATCCCATAAGGGCCAGATAAGATATCGGTTAGACTTGATTTATCTCACTGGAATGGGACAACTCCATAAGTTTATAGATCGAATTAATCAAGTTGAGATGGGATTAGAAAATTGTACCCACCCCAATCTTCTTCCTTCTTACCGTCTTCCACCATTGATGCAGCTGTCGGCGGCCTCCCCATGTTCCACCCTTGCCACCGCCGGCCTCCTCATCTTCCATAACAGCGTCCAGCTTCTCCACCATCCTGCACGCCAAACGCAGACATATGGTTATTTTTCTAGAATAAATTTTCTTGTCATTTGTTGCAACAAATGATAACATCTAGCCGAGAGAGAGAGAAAGGTATTGTGTCGTCAATGAACTGGCTCGCCCATTTTATGTATGAATTACAGTGCTAAAAAATCAAAGCTCATTTTTTATTTTTTTTATATCAACGTTCTCCGTTTGATTTGTGGCCGGAGGACCACATCCTACATCAAGATTGCAAGCAACCATATGTACTGAAACAAGAAAATGAAGAACATGGAAAGTTGACGGAATCCGAAGTTCAGTTCACGACAAAACAACTTTAGTGCCACTCCTTCTCTATCACACACACACTGAACAATCATTTTTTGTTGGTCACTGATAGGATGAAGTAGACGTGTGTTCGTCCTTACCCTTCACCTCCCCGGTACCACTGCCACATGACCACCCCTGGAGGAACCACACACTCTTCAAACACTCCATGTCCAAGAAGAACTATACGGCAAGTTGGCAACAAAACACCACTTCTTCACACTGATCTAGGGCTCTTGCGGACCAACGTATTAACATTTCTCCTTTGACCCAAGAAAGAGGCTTCGTGGGGACCGATAGGAATTTGGTTTGATTCGAGAACTACAAACACTGAAGTCAGTATTTTAATTTGCCATTTCTAGCACCACACAATCATGAAATTTTTTGGAAAAGATTTTGGTTGCAATCCATATAGTAGAAAGAAGTTACGACTCTACTCTGTATATAGTAAAAACTTATGGTAACCAAGCAAAGTTAGTGATATTTAATTAATGATGCTAAAAATTGCTCCTGATATTTGTTATTAAAATTTTTTATAACTATGTTGTTACTCATGATTATATGCGAGGTTATATATAGATTCTTACGACTAGATTTGCAGCTAAATTTTTTTTATAACATCGCTTTGTTCTATCCAAAAAAAATTGAGTGAAGAAAATTTGATGTAGAATTAAAAGAAGAATCTACACAATATCATTAATAATGTAGAACTAAAATAAGATCCCGTACCCAATTATTGGTTTGGAAATGAAAGAAATTAGTAACCCTTCAATTCATGACTCTGTAGAAACGGCCCAAAAGAAATGATTACAAAATGTGAGGTGGTGGGGTACATTGCTCACAGATACCAAGCCAGCGCCAGCCCATCCTCATTGACCCAAAATATAAGCACCAATTTGTCGTGGACTTTCTTTTCCCTCCATTTCAAATCGCGAAGATATTTCTTTAAGAACGCATATTCGAGATGTTTTGGTCGCTAAAGATGAGTCATTTGTGATTTTCACTATTTGAAGGGATCCGATATAAACGAAGGGATTTTTTTTCTTTGAAACACTTGTTCAAGTACCATAAATTTTTTAAAAATTTTACTTTGCAATTAATACTTCTAAAAATTCTTTAAAATTTCGAGTTCAAATATTTCGACTCAGCATGTAAAGATCGTAACAAATTTGTGACTTGTGTTTCATCCACCTTTAAATAAAAAAATAACGTCTTGTTTAGCCCGTCAAGTTTAACTCATGTTATGTAAGTAATCCATAAGTTCTTAAAAATATGTGGCCAGTAGAGAAGGGAAAAATTGGTATAAAACTTGAGTTATTCACATTATCGTTGAAAATTTTAGTATTATTGTCATTAAATACATTTAACAACTATAGTTTGTCGTTACAGAGAGAATTGTAATTATCTTCCTAATACCAGATAGCAGTAAATTTTTTTTTTATTCTAAAGTGCATTCTAGACTAGAGTTGTCAAATGGGCTGGGCGGCCCGCGGGCTGGCCCGGCCCCTATGATGAACAGTGTTGGCCCGGCCTTTTAGGGCCTAGGGCATGGGCCTGGGCCAGGCTTACATTTCCCAGGAAAAATCGCGGGCCCGGGTTTGGCCCGGCCCGGGTCAGGCCCGGTTCAGCCCCCCTCTTTACTTTTGAAATTCCACTTTTTCCCCCCAATGGATTTATTCCCCTTTTCCCCCCTAAACAGTACTGAAGATTAAAGTAATGCGAAGAATAATAACACATCTTAAAGTCTTTGATTTTTTTTTTATAAATATAGTGGTCATGGGATCGAGTAAATTTTCAACATCTTTATGTATTGAAATTGCTGACCCCAATACATCGTGTACCCCACATTTGCTGTATTTTGTCAATTTATGTTACAATTTGAGTGGGCTGGAACTTGGAATCTGTTAGGGACGCTTTAATAAAGCGTCCCTAACAGCAAATTACCATAATTAAAAAAAATTCTTACCTTGAATAACAAGAAAATGCCAAAAAAAAAAAAAGAAATTTGGGCCCGGGCCGGCCCAAGCCCGGCCCTAAATGTTGGGCCTAGAGCCTGGGCTTGGACCGGGCCCAGATATCCTCATAACCAGGCCCGGCCCGGTTGGCAGCCCCTTGGCCCGATTTGTTGGAGGCCCGATGGGCTTGGGCTGGGCCGGCCCAAGCCCGGCCCATTTGACATCTCTATTCTAGACTTTTGGCACTTTAGTAGTTGAACATAGGGTGTATTGATTTCTTATTAGCATATCTTGATACCTTGCAAAGGAAATAAGTGTTTTTCGTTGTAAAGATGATAATAGTAAAAGGAACTGCAAAAATTGGCTTTGAATTAGTTGACTAACAGAAAATTGATATTTAAAGCTCCAAGAAGAACCAAAAGTATGATTAAGTGGAAGTCACAATGAATATTAACGATCATTAATTATTACTATACAATATTACAAAAGATTGTAATTATTAACGGCCAAAAATTTTCGTAAAAAGTATGCACGAGCCTACAAGTACTCTCCGAAAAGTGGCTGTCAACAACCATTAAAAATGGTTGTAACAGATCACATTATTGTCATAGAAAAACTCGGAAAGAGAATCACACTATACAAGTGGTCATGAGGATAACCAAGCGCGCGCGCGCGCACAGAGAGAGAGAGAGAGAGAAGAAGAAGAAGAAGAAGAGAGAGACATCGTTTTCTAAGACATCAGTTAAAGACTACGGAAGAAGTTGATTTTCTCGCTCAACTAGTCATTGTTCAAATAAGTTTACTCTACAAATTTGAACCTTTTAAGGAATTATGTTTTTTGTCGAACTGGATCGAGCAAATTTAATATCGGTATCCAGTAAAACTGATTCATTTTTTTAATAACAAGTACTTTAAGTATTATAGTCACTTTAAGCTTTTTATATAAACGTTTTTTAGAGACTGTAGTAGCTAGTAAGTGTTTTTATCTATATATATATCTGTATTTACTATATATAAAGAGAATGATCATTTGGCGTAACACTTTTTTTAGTTTTACATAACTACCTATATGAAATTCTGACACTTGGCACTATGAAAAAATTCTTAAAAATGACACAAAACTAAAATAGTAAAAGGTAAGTAAATACTTTATGAACATATTTAGTTTTCTCATGAACATATTTAGTTTTCAAATTTTAAAATAGTTCTATGTCATGCTTGATTTTTTAATAAATTTTAATTTAACAACTTTAATATTGCGCACATATTATGTACTAGGATTACATTATAAGAACTAAAGCCGCTACAAAATTTATTATTTTTGGCTAGTAAAATTGTCTCTTTCTTTCTTTCCCTCTTTGTTGTCAATTTTTGTTACGGTATGACACAACCAGAGTAAGTAGTTCAATATAAGTTCTAAGACAATTCCACCGGTCAATCATGTTGACCTTTATGGCTCTGATGACGAGGTAAGGCCAAGTGGACTGTTGGAGTTGAGGGCACCCGTATCCTCCAGAGTCTATTTAAGCACCCCGAAGGCACATAACATGGGAGGGTCATCCTCGTGCCTACTTGATCCCCCTCCATATCCACACAACTCTACCTAGCTCTCTCCCCCAACCCCCAAAATGGCTGACCGGAAACTTCAAGATAATGGCGTCTCCGGCCAACCAAAAATAGCTGCTATCCAAGATTTTGATCCTCCAACTAGACCAAAAAGAAACAAATATGCTCTTGGTTGTGCGGTTTTGGCTTCCATGACCTCCATTTTACTCGGTTATGGTCAGTTTTTTCTTTCTACACACACACACGCTCCTCTCTTTTACTATGTGTTTGTTTCAATCTCAGAACTAAGATAGAGCAACTTAGTACTGTCATGGTCGCAAGATAAGAAGGATATATAAGTGACTCAGCTTGGTTAACGAGTGATTTTGTCCACAGATATTGGAGTGATGAGTGGAGCAGCAATCTACATCAAGGATGACCTCAAAGTCTCCGACGTACAAATCGAAATCCTCGTCGGAATAATCAACCTCTACTGCCTTTTCGGCTCGGCAGCAGCCGGCAAGACGTCGGACTGGATTGGCAGGCGGTACACCATCGTGTTTGCGGCCGGAATATTCTTCGTTGGTGCGCTCTTGATGGGGTTTGCCACCGACTACGCATTCCTCATGGTTGGCCGGTTCGTTGCTGGAATTGGCGTCGGCTATGCCCTCATGATTGCACCGGTGTACACCGCCGAGGTGTCACCCGCTTCGTCTCGTGGCTTCCTCACGTCTTTCCCTGAAGTCTTCATTAACGGCGGTGCGTACTAATACTTGTGCTGTATAATAACGTTTATTCTCAAGTCATGTCTTTGTCCGGTGTATCTTTGCCTCGTAAACAAGAAAACTCAACATCTAAGCATCAACTTGGGCGTTTCTATAGAAGGAGCTTAATTTTTTTGAAACATTAATACCATATATCCCTTTGTTTAGTCACAGGTTCCTGCCATAAAATTAATCTCCATAGAAATTTCTATAAAAATTAATAAATATTTATCACCCTCTTCTAATTCGTAAGAATACATTAATTAATTAGCAACAAACATTTGTACCATATTGCAATTGTAATTATCAAAGTCATGAGTATTTACAAAGTAAAATAATTAAGTGCTTATAAAAGTTCAAATTCCGAAGTGTTAATCTTCTTACAAGTCGACCCTTAAGGGTGGGTGAAGTGACAAAAGTTCTTAAGGAATAATATTAAGGTCTCAAGTTCGAATTCACGTACAGACAAGTCATATAAATTGCAATTCTGATAATTTCAAAAAAAAAAAATCTTCTGACAAGTCAAATTTGTAACATAAGGAAAATGACAATTTATGATTGTTCTGGTCTTATAACCGATTCTCTCATCGATAATACAGTTTGATATTTCTCCTCTTAATCACAAGTATTCATATATTTTTTTTTGAAATTCAAAATATAAAAAAAAAAAGTTTAGCATTATTGTACGCAGCTAACCTTCCATAATCGTTACAAGAAACTGTTGGCAAGCATTATATTTAAATTATCATCTGAAAGTTAATAAAGCACGTAATTGTATTATAATCAGGTTGGTGACAGCCTTCCAAACAAGATCTTCACTCTAATTCACGCTCACCATCTACAACTATATATACTCGTACTAAACTAATGCTCTCACAGTGACACAATCTTTAATTAGTTTTCTTTCTCAAGGGAAGGTAGGTACCTCCGGATTTGTATAATGAATTTTGTAATGAACAGGTATACTGCTCGGGTACGTGTCAAACTATGCCTTCTCCAAGCTGCCAACCCACCTGGGCTGGCGATTCATGCTCGGAGTCGGAGCAATCCCGTCGGTATTCCTATCCCTCGGCGTGTTAGCCATGCCCGAGTCACCTCGCTGGCTCGTCATGCAGGGCCGACTCGGCGACGCAAAGCGGGTCCTCGACAAAACCTCCGACAGCTTGAAAGAATCCCAGCTCCGACTCGTCGACATCAAGGAAGCCGCCGGCATACCCGAACACTGCAACGACGAAGTCGTTCAGATCCCCAAGCGCCCCCGAAACGAGGCCGTTTGGCGGGAGCTCCTCGTCCATCCCACGCCGTCCGTTCGCCACATCCTGATCGCCGGTATCGGGATTCACTTCTTTCAGCAAGCGAGTGGGATAGACGCCGTCGTTCTGTACAGCCCGAGGATCTTCGAAAAGGCCGGCATAACCGACGACACCGACAAGCTGCTCGCCACCATAGCCGTCGGTGCCACCAAGACTGTTTTCATTCTGGTGGCCACGTTCTTGCTCGACAAGATCGGACGGCGACCGTTGCTTCTATCCAGTGTGGCTGGCATGATTACATCTCTCATGCTCCTGGGCGTTGGGTTGACCGTAATTGACCACTCCGATCACAAGTTAAACTGGGCCGTTGCTCTGTCAATAGCGGCCGTGTTAGCCTACGTCTCGTTCTTCTCCATTGGGATGGGACCGATTACGTGGGTGTACAGCTCCGAGATTTTCCCATTGAAGCTACGAGCTCAAGGGTGCAGCATGGGGGTGGCAGTGAACAGGGTGACCAGCGGCGTCATCTCTATGACCTTTATTTCTCTGTACAAGGCCATTTCCATAGGTGGTGCCTTCTTTCTGTTCACAGCTGTATCGTCAGTGGCTTGGGTGTTCTTCTACACCCTGCTCCCTGAAACACAGGGCCAAAACCTTGAGGAAGTGGAGCTGCTGTTTGGAACTTTCTTTAACTGGAGGTCGACACAGAGGAAACTGAAGAACAAGGAGGGTGGTGAGGGTAAAGGGCAAGTTCAGTTGGGGGCTAATGGCCAGAGTTAAGACGATGAGGTTATGGGTAATGTAGTGAATTTGTGGGTTTCTGGAGTTCTGGGGTTTTAGAGTTGCTGCTTGGCTTGAGGGAAAAGAAAATGTACACCTCATCATAAATATGTTATGTAATATAGTGAGAAATGAAGGAAGTAGACCATGATCAATCGAGGTAGGGCTTTTATGTTTTGTTAGTGTTATTATTATGAGGGCGATCCTCCTTCAAAACTACCATAAATATAATGATGATAAACTTCAAGTGCCTCCATAAGTGCCTTTGTATTTGCCTTCCATGACTCTTTTCTTAGGGTTTTCTCTGTTGCTAGTTGCCAAAGATAGACACCAAGCTCAAATAATTAATGCGTAGAGGAAAATGCAAATATATTGCTCGCTCTTCGATGACAATATGCTGCGGGTAAGTTCGTTTTGTACAACGCTCTTGGTGATTTAAAGCTTTATGCTTTTAAAGTGATCAACCGAAACGCTATGGAAGTTAGTAACTAGCAGCTCTTGCTGGTCTAAAGGTTTGATTGGCAACATTTGATACTTAATTACAGCTTATATAGGGAAATCACTCCATTTATTCGACGTAGTCATGTTTATAATTAAAGGGGCTGTATGAAAAGTGGAATCACTCTTAAATCACTCCATTTATTCTGTGTTGATTGGAATTGGATCATAGTAGGTCGAACAAGCTTTCTGAACCACGCAGGCCAGGCCCAATTTCACCTCTATAAACATTCTTGTCTCAATTAATTCTTGGATTGATCTAAACTTTTTGCGTAAAAGAGGAAGTGCAATTGTGTGTCAAAAATGAAAAGATTAACTGCTATCATCTATTTTAAAAGCTTTGGTTACAGAATAAATCCAACAATGTACATTATATTTTAATACACTTTCTCGCGTGCAAGTTGTTGATCTTTCATGGAGAGACAAATCAGGATGCAGTACCACCAAGTGAACAAATATCATGTTAAATTACTATCTGATTCAAAAGCTTAAGGTATTAGAGAATGATCCTACAAAGTGTATCATGATTTAACAGTAACCGGAGAACACTGGCATTGTTGAGAAACACATCGGTTTGCGAGATCACTGGACGAATCCCTTTTTAATGGAGTAGAATCTTTCGGCCAACGAGAAGGAAGGCGCAGGGGAAACCGCAACCAGTTAAGACCAAAACTCCCCATCCCTATTAAGGGGATGCACCGGTCATGGACTACCCCACGCTGTCCCTATCTTTGAGAAGTTAATTAAGAAATGATATGAACGTAAAGGCATGCATTGACCATATGGTCGAACGATATGGACAGGCCAAGTTGAGCTACTGGAGACACTCTATTTAAGCACTTCACCAGCTACACTGCCTTGCCACAAACATACATTGTTGTTTGAGCACCATAAAACCAAAACAATGGTGGCTGACCGGAAACATGGTGTGTCTGGTCACCCTGAAGTAGCTGCACTAGATTTCGAAGCTCCCAAGAAGCCTAAGAGAAACAAGTATGCTTTTGGTTGTACCATTTTGGCTTCCATGACTTCCATCTTACTTGGTTATGGTAATTGCCTCTCTTCCAAATTTTCTTTTTCTGCAACTTCCCTCTATTGCAACTTGCTTTCCAATTGAAAAAAGTAGCAGTTTCTATGACAATTCCGGTTTCACCTTCAGTGTTAAAATCCACTGCTAGGTTCGTACTCTTAGCGACAATTATTAGTTGTAGCTAGTGACATGCTTACGCAAAGTGCTTCGGACTCTTAGCGACAATTATTAGTTGTAGCTAGTGACATGCTTACGCAAAGTGCTTCGGCAGCGCGCTTTACATTAAGCATAGAAAGAGAATTTCCTAACCTGCAATTTGAGCTAAGTTTTCTCTTCAGCAAGGCTGAAAGTAGAAATTTTGTTTAACGGGCGAGTTAATTTGTGTCCAGATATTGGAGTGATGAGTGGAGCAGCAATATACATCAAGGACGACCTCAAAGTCTCCGATGTCAAGATCGAAATCCTTGTAGGTATACTCAATGTCTACTCTCTTATCGGCTCCGCCGCGGCCGGCCGGACCTCCGACTGGATAGGTCGCCGGTACACCATCATATTTGCCGCCGGAATATTCTTCGTGGGTGCACTCTTGATGGGGTTTGCCACCGACTACGCATTCCTCATGGTTGGCCGGTTCGTCGCCGGCATAGGCGTCGGCTACGCCCTGATGATTGCACCGGTCTACACCGCCGAGGTCTCAGCCGCCTCCTCTCGTGGCTTCCTCACATCTTTCCCGGAGGTATTCATTAACTTGGGTAAGTGTAGCTTTTTTTCTGACGTTGATGGTGAAGATGTTGCCTTCATTAGTGTTCCCTTTGCAAAAATAGTAAATCCAACGTGCCTTTTCATAATTTTTAAAACACGTTGAAAGCTAGAAGTTAAAAATCTCTTTTGTAACCAATGAACTTTACAAGAAGAATGTGTACAAAGAAACACAATATAAATGGCCAAATAAAAGATAATATCGTCCCTTTATTCTTCTGGTGCAAGTGACTATGAACTTTGAAATTCAACCAATAATTCTCAAATAAAGACAATTGGCATGTTGTACTCACCATTCAAGAATATTTTGAAAAGACCACCCGATGCCAAAAAAAAAATAGACCATCGCTATATCACATGCGAAGGAACCCAAATCTCCAAATTGGGTCGTCAAAGTCAAACACACTTTTAGGAAAATAATTTTTTCTGTCAATTGGATTGCTAAGTTTGGGGTGCAATATCCAGTCCGTTGGGCTTTCAATGCAAAAATATGCAAATGAACTTCTCACCAAACCAATGTGGCACATCAGTACGTAGTTAAGATAAAAATAATTAATTTGTAATTATATACCAGAAAAGAAAAGTGGTTCCTCTCAAAACTTTAGCCTGTGACTACGCGGGACTTTAACACCCATTCTCATATATATCGTAAAAAATTTTAACAATCGTCTTTCTGCAAGTTTAGGTAATTTTAACTCTCGGTTAAAATAATGCAAATGTATATTAAAAAAAATATATAGACAAGTTAGCGACTTTTAAGAAACGGCCAAATGTTCAATCCAAATACATGTTTATAGGAAAGATAAGCATCGTAAATATAAATACTGAATACTAATAGCCAACTGATCAGCCTTGAAAACTGGTCTGTTTGGTTAAAAAATTCAACTCTTTAACACCCGTTCCCGTATATACCATAAAAAATCTTTAACAATCGTCTTTCTGTATGGTATGAAATTTTAGCTAATTTTTACTCTTGGTCAAAGTAACGCAAATGTATATTAAAAACAAAAAAACAGACAAGCTAGCGACTTTTAGGAAAGGGCCAAATGTTCAATCCAAATGTATGTTTACAAGAAAGATAATCCTCCTAAAATATAAGTACTGAGCACTAATATAGCCAACTGATCAGCCTTGAAAACTGGTCCGTTAGGTTAAGAAATTCAACTCTTTTTGTACAGTAAACTTTGTTAATTAATTCAGCTCACTGATACTCTCTTATGCCCGTCGCTAAAACAACAGGTATACTACTCGGATACGTGTCAAACTATGCATTCTCCAAGCTTCCGACAAACCTGGGCTGGCGATTCATGCTCGGCATCGGAGCAGTCCCGTCGGTATTCCTGGCCCTCGGCGTGTTAGCCATGCCCGAATCGCCTCGCTGGCTCGTCATGCAGGGTCGACTCGGCGACGCGAAGCGAGTCCTCGACAAGACCTCGGACAGCGCAGAAGAGTCCCAGCTCCGACTCGCCGACATCAAGGAGGCCGCCGGCATACCGGAAACCTGCAACGATGACGTCGTTCAGCTCCCCAAACGCACGCGTGGCGAGGCCGTGTGGCGCGAGCTCCTCGTCCACCCCACGCCGTCCGTCCGCCACGCCTTGCTGGCAGCTTGCGGGATCCACTTCTTCCAACAGGCGACCGGCATAGACGCCGTCGTTCTCTACAGCCCGAGAATCTTCGCAAAGGCCGGTATCACAAACGACACCCACAAGCTACTCGCCACGATCGCCGTTGGATTCACGAAAACGTGCTTCATCCTGGTGGCGACGTTTTTCCTGGACAAGATCGGGCGTAGGAAACTGCTCCTATCCAGCGTTGCCGGCATGATACTGTCGCTCATGCTCCTGGGTGTCGGCTTGACCATCATCGACCACTCTGAGAAGAAGCTCATCTGGGCCGTTGCTCTGTCCTTGGCCAGCGTCTTATCGTACGTCTCGTTCTTCTCGATCGGGATGGGACCCATCACGTGGGTTTACAGCTCTGAGATTTTCCCGCTCAGGCTACGCGCGCAAGGGTGCAGCATGGGGGTGGCAGTGAACAGGGTGACAAGTGGCGTCCTCTCAATGACCTTCATTTCCCTCTACAAGGCCATCACCATTGGTGGTGCCTTCTTCTTGTTTACGGCTATTGCGGCGGTGGGGTGGGTGTTCTTCTATACCCTGTACCCAGAAACACGGGGGTTGAACCTTGAGGAGGTGGAGACTGTGTTTGGCACCTTCTTTCATTGGAGGTCAACAATGAGAAAGTTGAAGAACAAGAAAGTTGGAAATGGTGATGGGCATGTCCAGTTGGGGAGTAACGGCCAAAGCTAGATGAGTTCAAGACTCAAAAAGATGTCGTGTAGTCCAACATTTCGGTTTGGACGAATAGAATGAATCGGTTTGGACGAAATGATTGATTTAGACTTGTAATGGTATTTGGGTCCCGTGTGCCATAATAATTGATGATCGTTAAATATGTTTAGTATTTTTATTTATCGTAGTTAAATAAATACGGATAAAACTTGCTACTAAAAATGCGTACAGAAAGTATCACCAATAATATTTATCGATAAATAATGATCATTATGTGAAAGGTTGTAGATTATTCTGCTAAGGGAGTTGCAGCCGAAGTCCTCTAACTTGATATTCCTGAAAAAAAAAGATGATAGTATGTTGTGCCGTTGTCAATGTAACTAAAACTTTTTTGAGATTCCAAGAGGTGGCATGCCCTTTAACGTACATATAATATATGGTCCTAAGGAAAGGAGTTTGTGGATTAAATTTGTGCAGTTGTAGTACGATGCTGGTAGACATATCGTATCATGATATAGACATGCACTTGAAAGTGTATCCAAGGTCGAAAATCATCCTCAAAACGGGTACGAGTGAAGAGTCTAGATTTGATTGAGAACTTTTGCATGCGCATGCAAAATCTTAGATACTTCTTCAAAGGTGAAAAGGTCTTTTGATTTCAAAATCTTAGATACTTCTTCAAAGGTGAAAAGGTCTTTTGATTGTGAAATCGTAGAAGGGTAACGGGGAGTTTCAGGATACGGTTCCTACACCGAGGTTGTCGAAACCAGACTCACCCGATGGCACGTTACAATGACAGTCATATTAGTGGGAATTCTTTGCACCGCTCGCGAACAACTATTACATCATGTCATATCCATCGCGCTATTAAAATTATTGACACTTTGGCAATTGACAAGCGCCTCTACTCCGAACATGCACGATGACATCACCCCGCCCAACATACAAAGGTCCGAGAAGGGAATATAAACCCCAATAGTCCCCAGAGATTTTGAGTTTGCATGATGTAACGAGTGCAATAATCAATCTCTAAACCCAATACTGATGCTCAGCAAATCCGACAGAAGGAACAATTCCACATCACAGCAGCAGCCTGTGATTCTCATTGACCAAAAAAGCCAGAATATTTCTACAAACAAAAAGAAACCCCTAACTTCTTTGCTCCTCTTCTGGATAATACACTACCGGCCTTACTCTAAAAAATTGCAGGACGCTGTATAAATAGTGATAGCTGGAACATTACAAGCAACTGTGATATACAATATTTAAACCCAAAGAGTTCCTACTTCTCGATGCCCTGCTGTAGATACTGTATCAAATCATAGCCAGCAGTAGTCCACTTGTTATAGGCATCAGTGCACGTGCGAATCATGAAATTGGCTGCCTCACGATCACTCATCTCGGGATGAAATCTCTTTCGAAGGTTTCCAATGGGGTCACCCCTGCTGAAGCAAGGTAATCCACTGTCTATCATCAACAATACCGTGTCGAGAATCCCATCCATGTAGCGACGGGCAGCAAGGTAACCCTTCACACACAAGCTGACAACATAGAGCACGAAGTAAAATAATTGAGATCCATAAAGAAGGTTTCTTAAAAAATCATATAAAAGTGAACAAAAAATGTAGCGTCCAACCAATCAAATCCCTGTAGAATCTCAGCATTTCACCGTAATCATCCCAAGTTTTTGATGCATAAATTTACTTCGCCACCTTTACATCCTCAAACTGGTCTAATTAGTTTAGACATCACACTTGTGATGCTTATATTTATTTTTCCACACTAAGCTGAATACTTTGGGGTTCGTTTTTGCCCAAAATCATGTTATATGGTAGCATTACTTTTGAAAGCACTCTACTTTGCGACATTTTAGAAAAGACACTAATATTCAGGCAGAGTAATATCGGGACTTCTTAGTCTTACCTCACAAATAGGTGCCAAGTGTCACTTTTCATCACACCAGATGGGTCAAGTAATTGAGTCATCTCGTGACTCAGCTTGAAATGCGCACTTTCGAAGCGCATATTTCCACCAGGTGAAGTTTCCAGGATGAAACCAAAATCAATATGAACGAGCCGACCTACACTGTATCCACCAAAATTTCAAGTTATGTGTAGAGAGTCAAACATAGAAAAGATTGAGACCAAAGTTGTACATAGATTAGATTGATTTCACTAGTTTAAAATGGCACTTGAACGGTTATTTTAAAATTTCAAGAACTTCTCAAGAGAATGTGAAGACTTGTCATTTGGACATTGATCCCAACGTTACATCAGGCTGTTATAAAGTAAACTGAAAGTATGACGATAGTCTTTGGGTGGCATTTGACTTTTGCTCGTGCATTGTATAAACTCTATAGTCGTAAATGGTTGAATTTGTATCCTGCGCAAAAATGAACTTTTTCTGGGAGTGACAACAGGGATGCCCTTAAAGTTATTATGTATTAAAGCTTACTTGTCAAACAAAAGATTCCCATTATGTCTATCCTTCGGTTGAAGCAACAGGCTGGCAACTGCATAACCAGCACTGCTAATGATGAAATTCTCACGTGCGGCTTCAAAACTAGGAGAACCAACAGGGCCATAATCCTGTTGAAAGATCTCATATAGACCACCATCAGTGGTCTCCCCCATCTGACTTCTGCTACGTGTATTCGGCACTACCTGCGGAATAAAAATCCTGTTAAAATATTTTAGACAATGCTCGATTATGCACAAGAAAAAAAAATAACACTTCAAAACACGGAAAGCGACAAACCAAGAATTTAAACAAAAAATGAAAATAGCAACAAGTTCACCGCGTCTTATAGCATCATTCCACAAAACCAAAACGAACCATCAAACTTCTATTAGCAAGAAATGTGCCAAAACAAAATGAATGATGTGACCAGACAAGAAAAACGGGATGCACTCGAAGCACCACAAAAAGGAGCTACTTCGGAGAATGGTGCAAGACCCTGGTCACATGCGGAGATTGACAATGAGAGATGAATCAAGGTGCAGCGGCAACAAGTCAATGAAAAGAAGCAGATATAGCGGCCACAAAGGCGGGGACTACAAAAGCTGGGGCGTTAATATTTGAAGTAACCAACTGGATTTCATCAAAATCGAAGTAACTCTTTTACACGCAGAACACGCCTTCAAAAGAGTTAAAAAAGCAAACTCACCTCTATTATTCCTCTCTCAGGGCCGGTTGGAAGAACTCCATAAGGAAACAAATAAAGCTTAAGTCCAACTGCTTCGAATATGTCCTTCAGAAGCGAGATAACTTGTAAGGCAAGTACATCTTGCCGACAATCATCACCGACCTATGTCAGAAAGAATTAGATAAATAATTAACAAGTTGAGGATATAAGAACCAGAAAATCAAGTTGTCTGAAACCTGTGAAACGAATGAAAGAAAACGACAGAGAAGAGATTTAGTATGTTAGATTTGTATTTTACACTCATTGATAAACCCATTGGTTTCACTTAACAATCGGATTGTCTGATAAAAGTTTACTTGTCTAGGCGAGAATTGCAAACCTCATGACCAGCTTAAAACCACTGCCACAGCATAGTTCTTTCTAGTATTCTTTTAAATATGAAATCCAGAAGATCCAGCACGACATGGTTATATAGCAATTTCTTGGTTTGGAAAAATGAGGAAACATGATTTTTGATAAAGATATCTTCATCTCTTGACATCAAACAAATACTTTTTGAATAAGTGAAAGCATACTATAAAAACCGCCAAAGGGACAAATACATGTAGACCTATGTTACCAGAAATAGCTCTAACCCTAGCGACCTGCAATTTGGAACAAGAGATCTGAATCATGGATTGTTCTCGATCTAGATTGCACTTTTTGGCGTTCTAGTCGTTCCCAACAAATACACAGAAAATCTTGCCAAAGTCTTCGTGTGTAATCATCTCTGCTAAGTGCTAACCATTTGTATTCTGAATAAGTCAGAACATGAACAAGGCAACTTCGACCAGGGTATGACAAAGGCGCATGCAACCTAAGTACCTAACCATGCAAAACTTCCGAAAATCATTTCATGTAGAATCAAGTAAACTTTGACTAGATTCAAATGGGATTTTTAAATTGTACAACATTTATAAGATCCTACTTTTATTTATACTTCCTTACATAACAGTTGGTAGATTAAGGAGTTAACCAGTTAACCATTTACCTCTAGCATAACAAAAGGGTTCTCCTAAAGATACTTCCCTTTTTCCTCATGATAGTCAAAATTACTTATCTTTGTCCAAAATTTGAAATTAAAAAATAGAAATCTCGGGTTTGCAATTATGTGCGTAATGTGATAACACTATATGCACATGTCTATATGGAAGCGTTCCGAATAACGTTTATGTTACGGGTGAAGATTTGACTTTCCGCCTTAGTGCACCATATAAGCCAACCCCTACCGAGTCGCGTTATGTCAGTGCTAACATTCCCGTTCCCCTCTCCCGTTTTGCAAACCAAAAATGATCCGTGCTCCAAATAACATTAATGTACAGGGGACATCAAAACCAACAAGAGTTAATAGCAGCGAGCAAACAAGAAGAAATCAGATATAATAGCGTCGGCTAACAAAGATAGTTGGAATAGGAACAGCAACAATCATATATAGAAGATAGTCCATCCACAAGCATAGCAACAACTCCTCTCGCTTCGAAGACATATATTGCATAGGGATGGATATGAACCCACGAATCAGCAAATCTTGCCTAAATGAACACGCACTCTAGTTCTATTACATAGCACACTGGAAGAAAATGTACCACCTTTGCTTTCTCCATTTTAGGTCTGAGGATATCTAATATGGCTGTTAGGTAGGCAAGGATTGATCAGTTTGGGGGAAAACATATTCAAGTTTTCTCTAGGTTTAGGTACTACGCACAATATGAAACCATTGTAGTCAGAGAAACTAAAAGGCACCACAGGCTGGAGACTCCAATGGTCATTTACCCATAGCTCGCCTTCAGATTGGGCCCTACTTTCTGGTTTAGAAACAAATATGAAATACTCCCTCTGTCCCTAATTAATTGAAAGTGTTTGACTTTTATTTAGGATATGAGCCATATTTTATGAGTTTTCCATTCTACCCCACAAGAGAAAGAGAGGGGAGGGAAAAAAGTGAGCCAGTGGAGAGAAAAGTGGGTTGGTAGGTGTAAGAAGGTTAAACATGGAAAAAAAACCTATCGAATCTTTCTTTATTTGGAAAGTGATCAATTCTTTTGGGATGGAGGGGGTAGTATAGAATGGAGGTTACCTTGAAGATGCAAGCTTGGGGCTTGATATCATTGTGGTTGCCATCTCGATCCACCACATTAAACGTGATCATAATAGGAACTTTGGCTGCTGATTGCAATGGTATTCCACTATCAACCCGAATACCTCTGACAAGTTTATTAGGAGCTGTGGGCAGATAAAGGTCTTCTCCTTCCATTTCAATTTTCTCCAACTCCCTGCTCCAAAACAGAATTTGACTCATTTGTCTTGGACTTTTATGAACAAAAACAAAAGTGGAGCATGCAACGGTTTAAGCTTGGGCAGTCGCATGGTAATGGCCTTCGCACACTTATATCTAACACGATACCAGCATAAACATTAGTAAACGTAAAGATATACCTCCGGATTCCAGCTCTTCGTTCCTCCTTTGGAAGTGGAAAGAGTACACCAGATATAGAGGTGACTTTGTCAAAGAAATCAAATTCTCTTTGAAACAAGTCCAGGGCCTTTGAAGTGAAACCATCGACGATACATTGCTTAACAACGGGCAGAAGCGCTTGAAACGAGTCATTCTGAAGAAGGGGAAAAATGTTTCCAAAAGGAAAGACATAAATTTAGTGGCTTATCATGTAAGATGTGCAATGTATGAAATTATGAGAAGCAAACAAGAAAATATAACTATTGTCCAAACATTTGAACAAAAAAGCGACAATTGATATGATATAAAGAGCAAGCGTGCACGCATCTAAACCTCCCTAGAACAGTGGCAGACTCTGGTAACTTGGCCAGCTATTTATCACGCAACATTGCAGGTCGAGTACAAGAATAAGATTCACATTATTGTGGCAGCTACGTCTATCAAGGATTGATGATTCCAAGGACCACTAGGTTACAGGTGTCTAAGAGACCATGGTAAGCTTTGCATTTTAAAGAAGAATTTTAAAAATCTAAGGAGCTTTAGTAAGTGCACTTTCTTTTAGGGCTTTCTCTTTGATGTCTCAGAATGTATATATTCGTCAGTTGAGCATGCTCACAGATGACAAGAAATAAATAGGTACACAAATATATCTTAAATCAAAGAAAAATTTGAAATTGCAAATACATGTGTAAAGATGTGACAACGAATCTTGATGGACATACCTTTGCAGAGGCGGTGTCTTTCCCCGACTCTGGTGCACAACTCTCACCCTGCCATCATTAACCTCACAATTATATTACATGAAAGCTAAAGCATGTTTAATGCTGTAGCATATTAGTAGACCATCCACTAAGAATGAATACAAGGGGAAAGCACAACTATTCGTATATCATAAAAGAACAAATGGCAAAGAGAAACATTTCCCACCTGTAAATGCCAAATGAGAATATGGGCAAATATGTCACTCCTTTGAGCAGCTCTAAGCAGGTATCCTTCTACTAACTTCTGCAAGATGAGAAAGTATGTGCAAACAAACGTTAAAGGTAGTCGCAGAATCCAATAAGCAGCATGCTCAATGGTCATAGGTATGGCTGTAACTGAAGTAGTGGAAGACATCCTGTCCTTTAGACAAGTGAAAAACATGATATCTCAAGTTGCAAAGACATTAGTTCATTTTTAAGTGTGAGCGCGCTTAAATACATGCCTATTCACTGAAGTCACCACTTTATCCCAGGTTATATATCTTAGAAAGGGTGTAACGAAAATAATAAGTTACTTCATTAGTACAGCACATTCTTAGGCCAAAGCCCACCGAGTAAGCAACCATATTCAATGATAACTTATGTTCAGCCTCTTCATGAAAAGTGTGAAGTATACATCAAATTATCCAGTAAAACGCACACCTCTTCATCATATCTTAGAGCCTGCACGAGCTGGGGCATGAAGAAGGTTACTCTCTCAGGAGGATAGGACTCCAACACCCTGAGAACATAAGCCATGACACGTTTATGACCCTTATACGCTGGAGTAAGAAACTCTAGAGCCTGTGTAATCGAGCATGCAGCCCAGTGTGGCAATTGTTGCAACAGTGTGGAATTTTCGTCAACAGCCTTTGGGGTCACAAAATATGGCAAAGCCTCAGGAATGTTGCGGATCTCCAATATATGTGACTGCAAAAAGAAAGATCAAGTTCGTTAAATGAAATTCTTCCTCCCATTTCTAAGATGCAGATTAAGATTAAGAAGTACACACCTGAACCAATTGACTGACTTCAGCTTTCAGAGATGGGTTTGTTGAAAACCTCGCGGCCAAGGAGAAGGCAATCCGAGGATCAACAGAAAAGGCAATCCTTGCATGCTCAATCCATTTTTCGGAGCTAATTTTAGAACGAGAAGATGAAGTTTCCCTGAAATAATGTAGTAAACAAGGATACAAAATGGTAGTCTCAGTTCTTAACCAAAATGACTAAAAAATATGACGATAATCAGCAGCTCAATAATAGTTACTTTGAGCCAAAAGGTTGAGCCCAAACATCAAGTCTGTCAGCCTCATGCTGGCATAGCATAAGAAGTAGCTGCTTCCGCTTATCCCTACCAACAGCATAGTTCTCCATATGGCCCCAAACAGGATGATACTGATCCTTCTGCAAATAAAATTTTGAATCCTATGTAAAATGTTATATGAACAGGAACAACCAAACGGTAACGCTACTTTGGGTAGAAGAACCATGTGTACTTCTAGCGCCTCTGATCTTAATGGGTGGAAGAAAAATGAAAATCTTACCAATTTGATCAAAGAGCTCCCATTTTCACGTCCCCGGCCCTTTGAATCAAGTTGAGCATCTACTCGCTCATTTAAGAGGAATTGAGCAAATATATGAACAGATTGAGCTTCGCTCTGGGCAAAATTCATGTTCTTTGAGTCATACCACTCAGGTTCATGCGCAAACCAACCCAAAGAGGACCTGTATCGTGCAGAAAAAAGACACTGAAGTTCCCGGAAAAGCAACTACACTTCAAGGAAGTGCAAGTTAGATAGAAAAGCGGTGAAAGTAACTACTAGATTCATTACATATTTTACAAACAAATGCAAAAAAGAGTGAAAGATCACAATTTTAGTAACTAACCAGACAAAAAACAAAGTGAAATTTTCCTCTCAGATAGAGTTAGTTGCAAAGATGCAAGATACATTTCCATATAACACGTTAAAATTTGTTGACTTCCAACAGAAAATGTACGGTTTATTACACACAGCACCTTAAAGTTTGCCCGAAGTTGCACGTAGCACGCTAACAACGACGTGGCAGCTTCATTAGGGTTATTCTAGCCAGTTCACATGACATGGGTATTGCTATAACATTACAAAATTGCTCATAATTTCTGGAAATTCCAAGGGATTCGGCACCATTTAACATATCATGGGACCTTCCCCCCTCCTTCCTCCACCTGCCACGTCTGCACCACCACTATATTCTGATTAACAATCGATATACAAATGAGTATCCTCTATGCCATAGAAGTGCCAAGTCAAGCTTTCTAGTGATTGCTCTGAGTCTCCGACAGGGTCATTGAAGCTTTGTTCTTAATTTAAATTGTAATGCATTTGAGGTACAACTAAACTGGATAAATTTGCCTGAACGCAATGATAAACAGTGTTGATGAAGTGAGGACCCAATCATAATGCTCAAATCTGAAGCCTTCATTTAGGTTTCATGTGAAATCTGCAACTCTGACGCCTGTCTGTAGGTTTAGTCATTCAGAGAACATTTAACAGGTTTTCATTAATTCTCAGATTACATTTACAAATAGAAGGAGATTGCTATATCCAACCCAAAAAGTTCCTTAAATATGCAAATTAGCTGCAAGGTATGATTATTTCTTTTTCGGTAGCAAGAATCTTTTTCAGTATTCTAGATTGGTGCATGTACTATATAAGAACAAAAAAGATTCATGCCATTGCAAGAATGGTGGCGAAGGACAATTATGGCATCTAAAGTCTGAGTTGCAGAGCTTGAAGCTCTTCATACATAAGCCGTTGGTAGATGGTATCTGGGATCCAACAGTGGCTAGGGTTCAAAGCATGAAGGAAAAACGCGGGGGGGGGGGGGGGGGGGATGGAGAGTGGGAGAGAGTTTTGCTATCATTAGCCAAAAATAACCACACACACAGAGTTTTTTGCTTTCATTAGCCAAAAATAACCAGAATTGCCCCGTTTATTCTCCAAAGAGCCTTTTGGGCAGGGAAGGAATCATGGAATAGCTGAATTAAGTTGGTAAACTTTTGGTGATAGCCGTAAAATTGAAGTTTAGGGTGCTGTGCAACTTCAGAAAAAAATTTGTGGGGCTCAGCGTAATTTGTCCAAATCAGTAATTCACTTTTAAGATTGTATCCGCTTGCTTCACTGTATGCCAACATGGAAACATTAAGGCAGTGAAAAAGCATAGTAACTATCTACAAAATGCATCGCGTATCAAGAATATAAAAACCATGGTCTGTGGGTCACAGTAGGAAACCTTTAGGGAGAGAGATTGAACAACAAGACATGAAACAACAACGAAGAGAAATTATGCCTAGAAGGTGAACAACGCAGTTCTTTACTGTCAATAAGATCGATATAAAAGGTCTATATAAAGAAAAGAAAAGAAAAAAAGCATGCCATGGATTCGCCAACGATGGTCCCATGAGATTTAATATGGTGGTTCAAAATAAAGGAACCCTTATAAAAATATGGTGGCATGTAGACATGAAAAAGGGCACGTGTAAATTACTGCACATTCATGTAAGAAAAAAGCCTTAGTAATGCCTTGATTTTGTATAAAGCAACTGCCAAAATTCAAAATGATATGCTATGGTCTATGCTCATCAGCATCATCTACACCTTCATTCCAAAATGGTTGGAGTCCGCTACATGGTCTGTGTTTTCTGCAAAATATTGTTTGTCGAATATGATGAAGCAACATATCGTTAAACTAGAAGCATGGAAAGAAGTTCTAGAAAATTTAGCAGTAAATGTAAAACCGCACATGGAAAACTGATGGCGACTGAAGGTCCACAGATACGGAAGAGTAACAATGTCATTTTTTAGAACATCAATAAAAAAGGGAGACTTCTGTAATGATCTTATCCACACAACTAAAGCAGGAAGGGTTCAGTAAACAAGTGTGCCGGCCTATTGAACGATCCTAGATATATGTACGACCAAAGTAGCTATTTTGTTAAAACTGATATAGGGTACAACAAGAAAAAGTTGAACACATTGTTGAGACTTGAGCCACTAAACTGCAGAGGTAGAAAGAGGTATATAGAAAGAAAATCAGTATATTACACAACAAGAATCCAGATCTTTTCGGTGCATAAATCCATGTCTTTAGAACTTCAGACGAAGTAGCTAATAATGACATGAATAATCAAAAACATGTGGTCCAAACAAAATTGAGCTGAAAATAACATGTGCCCACTCAAATCTCGAAGCTTTCAAATTTGCACATCCACATCAAAATAAAATTTGGACTGTTTAACGCTGTCATCGAAAATGCAGAAGAAAATTCCAAATGGATGCAAAAAGCAATATGATAGTATGTGCAAATGATGGGTTGCACAACGCCTTTAACGTATTACGGTATACTTTTACTCGTTGAAACAAGAGCATACAGCTAAGAAAGCTGACAACCTATACTTCTTCTGAATGTAAAGCAAAAGCAAATTAAAGGAAAAACAGGGAGAAGCGTAAATGGCTCACAGAATATCTGCAGCAAAAATGAAAAACTTGCATGCAAGTGTTAACAGTTATTACCTATAAATCCGGTCTTCAAGCAGCTGAAGACCTGTTTTGAAACTTTGCAAATTGCCCTGGTACTGGCATGAACAAAACTTGAGCCCAAGTAGCATCACAGTAAAAAATGTTCCCGTAGCAGCTGGATGACGTGAAAAGTTCCAAGGGAATTTGGTTGTCCCCTGTAACAGCCGACCAAGAAGCAGAAGCTGCTCAACACTACCATGTCGAATTACCTATACAAGAATGACAGTTCAGATAAAAATGATAAGTCCCTGACAGGAGAAAAACTAGATAGATTGAATGTTTGCCGCTGCACAGCTATTTTTGGGAGCTTCGAGGCGCAGTTCACAACAGAGGCCATAACAAGTTTAAGTGCAGACAGAATGAAAACTACATACACTAATCAAATATCAAACATGATTATTTTTTTTCCATAAGTGAAAAGGAGAGTTGTAAGTAGTGCCCTCACGCAGAATAATTTCACAGGTTATATCTAATTGAAGCAAAAGTCAAAGCTCAAAATCATTCAACTCAACTGAGCCTTATCTCACATTTGTGCAGTTGGCTACATAAATTGCTTGAAGCCATTCAGCTGTCGCAAGCTATGTATTCAGTAACTTAGGTAATTATGATATTGCCATATCTGTTCTTACAATATTACTGCATATCTGTTTTCGGCTTCTCTCAATGCATCTTGATTTTTGATATAATGAACAGTGACATAGTTTTAGAAGCAAGATACACTACAATGGAAGAATAATTTTGCATCTTGCTCAGGAGCCAAATAATGAGCCTCTGACCAGTGCATTGCCAAGTAGGCTGCGGCATCATTTCTCTTTGGGGTCGTCGTCTTTTGTTGGGTTCACAACGTACATTTACATTGATAGTAAAGTTCTAAATGGAGTTCAAGTCACTAATTTACTATTAAGAGAAAAAGGCTACCAATTTAGCAACTTTAGTAGATTTCAATATTAACAACAAATAGAATGGAATTTTAGAAACATTCTGCCCCCTATGCCAAGATAGCAAACTGTCACGGACCGTCTACAAAGGAGGCTGATTTTAGAGACAACACTCATAATCGGTCTTTTGAGCTGTTATTGGCCCCAAAGCCTTAACAACCATAATAAGCTGCAAAAGGGATATCAGTTGCAATCAAAAGAGCATTACACGATGCACAAGCATCCAATGACAAGCACAAACACCCTAATTACGTGTCAAGAAAAAAAGGGTATAACATTGAAGTCGGTTGAGAATGAGGCGTGCTGAAAGATTACCTCAAAACGATCAATAAAAAAGCCAAGCCATAACCTATGAGCAATAATTTGATCAACAGGATCTATTTCAGGTAATAGTTCTGGTTCCCCAGGTGCGAGATGAGGCCTTAATTTGGCTGCAGGACCAGAATACCTCACTTCAGATGCAAAGAGACCTCGTTTCGTATCAATTGTCCACAGCCATGCATCAGCAAGCTCAGCAAGGACAACAGCACCCAATTGAGGAGCAGCAGAAACTAACCATGTCCAAATGAATACACCAGTCTCCATAGCATCAGGCGTGGAAATGTAAGCCGGACACCAGCAAAGAAGACGTAGGAGTTGTGAGAAGCTC
The DNA here is from genome assembly GCA_033070095.1 of Escallonia herrerae. Taxonomy (NCBI): domain Eukaryota; kingdom Viridiplantae; phylum Streptophyta; class Magnoliopsida; order Escalloniales; family Escalloniaceae; genus Escallonia; species Escallonia herrerae. The sequence continues at coordinate 352,933 of JAVXUP010000743.1, forward strand.
TCAATATTTGAATTTGACCCTAGACCCTGAAATCATTATCCGACCATATTCATTAGACAAAAAAAGGATGCCCATTAGACTCTGAAGTACTAAAACAGACTTCAATGTTAAGTATGTTTACCAGATTTGAGAGAAGCAATGCAGTAGCCTGGGAACAAGTTACGCGAAACGATGACTTGTCCACCTCCCCATCTTTCTCTGCAATGTAGACAAACTTTTGGAGTAGGCGCACAAACCTGGTAAGTAATATCTCACTGAAGGAATCTTTTTTGGGCCTTGGATGTTGAGCTCCAGATATCAACCTAGAGAGGCCACCACCAGATCCAGTCAAAGTACTACCAAAATCCCGTTCATTAACACTCTCCATGTTTTCATATAACCTTTTCATGCCAGCAATTTCTCCAGCATGGTTACACTTGACTGTCGCACTAACTATACCTGTGCTGAGCACCTCCAAATTGAAGGCCTCTGTCATCTTAAAGTTTGCTCCTGATGCAGCGGCTGCAGCAGCCATAACAGCAGGAATATTTGCAGTTTTCAAGCCAGTCCAACAATCAATTTTACCCGTACCAATTCGTATCTCAGATAGCAGAGAAACAACATCTGTTGTAGGCTGTGCTCTTTGCCATGTGTTTGCTTTACAAAGCTTTTCCTTCAAAATTGGAACAAGTGAAGAAACAGAAGTACATCAACACAAGGGACACAAATGAAATGAAACAAAAAGATTAGCGTTCAAATGGAGGGATAACAACACAATGGCTTCCTTTTTTAGCCCCTGATAAGCTAGCAATATCCCCTGATAAGTTAGCAATATCAACATGATGATAAGTCAAAGCAACGAGGCAAAAGATGATTGCAGAGAACCAGTTCGCTTTATCTTAGTATAAGGGCCGATGCTGGACAATGAGACATTGTAGACGTCTTAAACAGAATGATCAACATTTAAACCCACATACATAATACTCTCCAATGCACCTCTGGCTGTACAGATCAGCCACATGGATGGCCTCCCTCCCCTCCCCTCTCTCTGCATGAGTCGTTTCATTTCTCTCGTAATATAATCAATATTTTTGTAATGTTGGGGCTTTGTGGCTCGAAATGGTCGAGGGTCCATAACTCTTTCTAGAATGACCGCTGCCAATTCATCTCAAGATCTGATCAATTATCACCTTGGGACGGAGTAACGGAGAAAGAGAAGGGGTGGAGTTTGTGAACCCACAACTTACATTACCGGCGGGGATGGCTGTCCATGTGACTGACATGGACGTTCAGAGGTAAGTTGAAGAGATATTTATTTATGATAAAGAGTGCTTGAATAGGTGGAAGGGAGGGTTTTGACCTTCTTTACCAACAATTCTTTTTTTCTTTTGTTGGTACTATAACTAACTACAATTACACATCCATAAATACTGCCATCTTATAGACAGATATCCACATCTTCCACGTCACACAAGTGTAGGTCTCATTAATAGATCTTGCAAGGTACCATATTCTTCAATTGATTCAGAACAAAAAAAGACATTTTAAAACAACTGAAAGATCTCATAATCATGATCTACAGTAATAGCAAACCAACCTGAAGAAGACCCTGGCTACTGCAAGGAGCATATGAAAGTGAAATGATGATCCATTCCCGAACGATCCTTTGGTACAAAGAGCGAACAGTAGATACCCAAGCAGGGTCGTTGACAAGAGCTGAAGGTGCGTCATTATGCACTGAAAACAGGAGGCAATCCAGACAGGAAGAATTCCACAATATCTGCAATGTAATCATATTCTAAATGTACTGGCAGATTATAAAATGCAGAATAGTATTGGAAAAGAACTTAGGGATGAAACAGAAGTACATACTGCAACTTTAGGGGAGTAAAAGAAAGAGAAATAACATGATGCAGCTGCAAATGAACCTTTTACCTGCGGAAACCTATCTCTCAATTGAGTTAACAAATTAACTGAGATATCTCGAATATGCTCCTCCCTTAGTGACATACTTTTGATAAGAAAACATGTATGGACCGAAAGAGTAGATTCTCTAATTTCAGCAGCATTTCCTGTTTCAGATATCCGATCCTCCTGCAAACAGTAGAAAGGACTAAAGTTCACAAAACAAATTAAGAAAGAAATAATTCGAAGTCAACATTGTGTAGGATGGGAATTTTGATTCATAGATATTTTTCTGAAATCTCGTCGACTCAGCAAGGGCATTTGGAATTTGGCAGATTACTAATTGGGAGAAAGTTCCAGCTCGGACTCAAATGTCACCGCGGTCTAAATGTAGTCCGCCTCATACGGGGGGGGGGGAGAGCATGTTACTATCCAATTGAGAAAACGGTCACTGGAAAACTAATATACTTTACTCGCAGCTCGTGATAGTAACAATAGGAAAAAGAAACAACTAAAAAAAAATTAGTCCAACCATCGATACTCTTTAGAACTTTGGGATAAATCAACAACTTAAGTACCTGGTGATCAAACTTCAATAATCTCTATATCAGATTAATATGATATAAAAGAGAACACAATTAACAATGGTGAATAATACCAGCCATGATAATGCTGTTTCAAAAGCCCGGTGGACAATGGCAGTCAAACACTGGAGGACAGCCGGCACAAGACTAGGACTTTTCAGGTACTCAAAGACACAGCTGAAGGCACTCATAGAAGTAGTCGAGTTGGGGCCACTATTAAGGATGCCACCATTGCTGCTGAAACGTATTATCTCCAAAAAAGCAACCGCAAGAAGATACGTTGCCTTTACACCTGTAGAAGTAAATTTAAAGCAGTGCAACTAATCGCAATAAAGTAACACAAAAATTCTTTCTGAGAACATTTTCAAGCAATATATCCCTCCAGAAATTGTCTATGCCAAAAACTCAGGAACAAATGCTTAATACTTTAAGTCAGCCATTGCCAGCAGGCAAAAGGACAACAAAAGAATAATAAAACAAAATCTGCATAATCAAATCATACAATGAAGTTCAGCAAACCTGAAATAGTGCTCATTGCTGCGACCTCAACTCGCCCGCCTAAAGCTGCAGAAAGAGCAGTTCTTTGACTCACGGCAACTTTCTCATTCCCACTCCCTCGACGACTGCCAGGGTTGTGAAGAGCATTGAGTTCTAACTCATCTTCAAGCCATTTCACAGAACTGACAACCTACAAAGAAGTACATTTGCACCCCAACTTTGAAGTGAGAAAAGTACGACAATAAAAATCTTTCAGATAACAAGATGAACAATGAAATCTGTATGACACACGACACTGTCCAAAGTATTATCAAGTTAATGCACAGCCCACATGTTGACCACCTGTCCAATTGAGTATGTTTGCGTAATACGAGCCTTGTGCTAGATACGACACTCACCATTCATGGTCGTGTTAATAAGCTAATTCACAACTGAGGCACATAATCTTCAGCATTGACAATATCTACAACCTCCATACCAGTATAGTCAAGTTGCCATAGTGGCAGTAATCCACTCTCCATGCGCCAAGCATATACTATGTAATATTTTCAGTGTCTTTGATATCCAAAAATGTGCAGAAGTAGAAAGTAAGGGGATGGAAATTATGTGCAGAACATATGTCAAAATACAAAAAGTGGGTAGACTTCACTAAATCCAAAGTACACCCCCCTAAAAGGAAAAACTTAAATAAGAGAACACTAAGCAAAGCAGCATACACAATGAGCATTCAAATAGGAAGATATATTTGTCATGCCAGAGGTACCAAAACCAAGTAGTATACAGAAACAAAAAAGACTACAGGAGTGGGAAGGAGGAGCCTAGAGCCCCTCTTGGAATCCACAACTCAATACATCAAAAACTAAGAAAACCATGAAGATAATCCTCGAAGAAGATCAACATAGTGCTCCTAAGTCCTAAGAAGCATTTATCTACAAAATGCATTATAAGGGTCACTGACTCTTGATACTTCTCCTTAAGCTAAGAGAGGAAAATAAACAAAAAAAGGAGGCTCAAAATTCATCGGTATAAGCTTAAGACTTCAAGACCTTTTAGATAATTCGATTTTCTCCAAGTATCCTATCAGGCAAGAGAGGACTTCAATCCCATCTTTTCAAGAGATATTTTTGAACCCTAACTCCTTCGATAGATGTCAGCATCTCCCAGAATGTCCGCGTGCATTAGGCACTCGTCTAAAAGGGGCAAATAATAATGACCACGATCTGAGGGTTACCTCATGCTGTCATAGAACCAGCCTTTTTGCAAACATGATCAGAATATTGCGCAACTTGCGCCTCCCTTTTGGAGAAGCTGGCACTCTCAAATACACCTCCGAGAAAAAGAACTGCCAGTGGCTACCTACGAAGAGGATACTATAAACATACTGAGCTGACGAACCATACCGATATTAATTGTTGTTTTTTTGTAACAGGTAACAGACACATTTCCTTGTGCCAATGGGGCATAACCTAGCTAGCGAAGCATACAGATATTCATAAAGTGCTGAACTCAAAGTATGCTGGAGCATGGGTTTCAACTCAGGCATTTGATATAGTTCTAATTTAATCCTTACATATCATCAAAAACATAGTACGTCGATGGTGAACACTTCTTATCAAAGTGATAATGAATTGTTGTCCATGTTGCAATTCCAAGATACGAACAAAACGTTCATGACAAGGGCTAGCGATATTCAGCACAGACAAGGGATAATATTATGAAAATTTGGTTATTAATCTAATGCAAAGAGCAAAATAGATCATCTCAACTAAGCCGTAGCCCCAAACTACATGAATCCTTCCACTTATCTCAAACTACGTATTCAACTACATGAAACCTTCAATGCAAGAAATAATAACAATAAAATAAAGTGAGTCGTCCATGTCCTAATGAATGTCAACTTACAAGGGGAGGAGTCCCCTGAGAAATGCGTTGAACAGCAGACGACCACTGAGGATTCCACATGTATGGCCCACCAACAGCTTGAAGTGCAACTGTGCCCATGCTACCCACGCTATTCAATGTAGTGGAAAATGGTTTTGTTGGAGCCTGAGATTTCTGGACTGGAGGTGCTAACCCAAAAAGAGCAATATAGAACCACAAGTTGCGAAATAACTTCAGAAGTGAAGGTTCCA